>JAYESA010000020.1:32289066-32679066 GCA_036927795.1 Iris macrosiphon | reverse complement strand
CTGCTCGGAGAGAAGACATCCACGAAGCATCTATAACCATCCAAATCTGCGCTCCTGCAAATACTCAAGAACAGGTACACCTGGCAGGGGACCAGGTCCTCAGAGGGACATAACAAGATACTTAAACACATGCCAATAAAGTACTGAAATAAATATCCAATGGGTCGCCTAACCGTCTAAAGTGAAT
The DNA here is from genome assembly GCA_036927795.1 of Iris macrosiphon. Classification (NCBI taxonomy): domain Eukaryota; kingdom Viridiplantae; phylum Streptophyta; class Magnoliopsida; order Asparagales; family Iridaceae; genus Iris; species Iris macrosiphon. Next base: position 32,678,879 of record JAYESA010000020.1, on the reverse strand, counting down.
GCAGTTTAAGAACAACTTTCTAACAAGTGGGCTATCTGGCCATAAATAGGATTGGCATGGCTCTCTTGGAGATCCAGGGGCCTACAAAGGCACGTCGTCTTTTGAACGGCGGAGGCCCGCCAAGTAGTATAGGTGTCATCATGACCGCGCATCTCCGACGGAGCGTACGGGTTACACAAAAAAAGTGCAAAGGAGCCCAAATGCCTTATTTGTTGTTCTCCCCACCCAATGCTCTAAGCATGTCATGTCCATGACACGATAATACCTCTAATAACTGCCCAGTCTACTAGCATGCAAAGTTTCTAACAGCAGTTATTCCTAACGCACGGCCCATACGTACAGGAGGCCAGACCTGTCACGCAGTCTGTGATCTATATGAGACTCACACTCGTGTAACCTCTGTGTCACGGCCAATGAACCTAATGGTGCTACATGATAATGGGGTAGTCTCATGAACAAGGTCAATGCAATACATAAATAAAAACATTCGCGACATCACCGTCGCACGTATTTTATATAATAATTAAATTATATGAACTAAAGACAGAAAATAAAGATGCGTGCAACATATGGAATAAGAATAACAGTACAATGGCAAGGTATACTTGCCTGGCCAGAAAGCTGCGATGTACCAATAACCTGCTCCAGAAATTGCGCAGAACAATCCAACATCCTATGCACATATAATATAATGCAAATATAATCATTAGTCATTACACTAGTGCACACACAACAATATTTACACTGGACTCAAGGGGTATACTAGGGGTAAAACTAGTCATCTAACATGGTCAATCATGCGTTGAATTACGCGGGTGTCCTAAATTAAATATTGTAGCACAGTCAGTCGTCAAAATAACATGTGTCTAGGCCAGTACATAATTGTACACCAGACAGTCATCTAGCATGTTCTTAGGATCAACATGGTCAAGGTAATACGGGATGGTCCACGGTGTCCTAGGGTCGTATAATCCAATTATGTATAGTCATCATAGTATTTAATTATTTATAAATTATGTACATATCATGTATATACATATTTCTATATAACACCCAATTATTTCTACCACTTGAATACATGTACTAAGTATCTATATAAATGTATACCAATGGGTAATATACGTGTACGCGTACATATACGTACACGCATGTGGGTTCACCGACTCAAGGCCTGATGTCAACTAACAGTCAATAAGCAATACTAATATCCTACTGGCACACACACAAACTCACATAACAAGGAGAAGACGGGACAGGTTCTTACCTCAGAGTACGTGCACGGAATTGGCTGGACGACGACGAAGAGAGGTTGACGACGATAACGACGATGATGGTGAGGACGACAGTGCTGATGATGATAATGAATGGTAAGGTGACGATGAGGTGATGATGATGGGATGATGGTGAGGATGATGATGTTAATGGGGATGTGTTTATATTGATGGTGGATTAATGGTGAGATGACGATGGTACGATGCCGATGATGGGATGACGAAGAGGGGATGACGATGAGGGGATAGCGACGTTGTTGGCGACAACGTCGACGAGGGTGATGATGAGTTGTGATGATGTTGGGATGATGATGATGGTGAACCGAGATGGCGATTCCGGCCTGCTGACCGAAGCCCGGCCAGGGGGAGAGGAGATCCGGCCAGGGGAGCTGTTCCGGCGAGTCAGGCCAAGGAGGGGGACAGGGCGGAGCTTCTCCGGCAAGGAGGAGAGGCTATGTTCGAGAATGAGGAGTAGGGAATGGTGGTGGTGGTGATAATGTAGGGTGGTTGTGATGATGATGAATATGAGGATGACCGGAGTTCACTATTCCGGCCATGCTCAGGCGGCCGAGGAGGGACTGGGAGGAAGGAGGACAGGGAACTGTCGAGGGGGATGAGAGCAAGGAGGAGTGGAGGTCAGGTCAGTCCAGCGTGGCTCGCGAAGGAGGGAAGAAGTGGACTCGACGATGGTGGTGGTGGTTGCTGATGTCCAGTCGGCGGTGGTTCTGCCCGTGGACGAGGGAAGAAGACGTCAGGCGGAGGAGGATGTCGAGATGGTGGGGTGCGGTGGCTTAGGCTTCAGGATGTTCGGTTCTGGCGAGGAGAGGCGGGGTACTCCGGCGAGGTGGCCGTAGGTTGGTCGTGCGGAGGAGATGAGAGTCGTGGGGAGATGAGGCCGACGGAGCACAGCAGCTCGGTCGCTCGTGCAGGCGGATGCACGGCGGGGGTGTGTTGATGGTAATGGTGATGGCTGGGCGCGGGGATCGATCGAGGGAGGAGCGGGGATGTCCGGCGGGCTTGGGGGAGGCTCGGCTGCTCTGTGCAGTCGGGTCGACGAGGTCGTACGGGGCAATGGTGGTGGTGTGAAGAAGATGGCGGCTCGGTTGGGTCGTGGGTTACAGTTCCGGCGGTGGCTCCGGCGATGAGGTGAGGAGTCGAGGGAAGGAAGGAGACGGTGATGGGTGTTCAGCAGGGTTGCGGGTGGTTTCAGGTGGAGGAGGACTGGCTGTGGTGGTAGACGGTGACGTTGGTGGTGGTGCGGGAAGTCCAGGTGGAGGTCTGGGAGGTTGACGGAGGAGGAGGCGTCGACTACTCCGGCCGGTTGGGAGGAAGGGGAGATGGAGGAGGAACAGTAATGGGGGTCGGCTGCCTATTTCTTTAGGTTAGGAAAAAAATATAGAAAAAGGAAAAATAATGTAAAGAGTATTTATAAAAGGGGGGTTGGGTGTGACCTAGAATAAGTTTGACTAGTCAACCACTCTTGGGTTGGGCCTTGGGCTACAATCCTTGGGGGTCTTGGCCTCATATGAGGATGTTGGGGCTTTAAATTACATGGTTTAAAATGCGAGGATGGGTTTAAAATAAATGGAGGTGATGTGCGCGTTGCACATGCTGAAAATTACGAAAAAATCTACGTGAAGGGAAAAATAGATTTCTTCATGAATTGTCCAATGGTGGGAACACCTCAGTGCATTTTTGCATAAAAGCCCCCCAATAATTAGAAAATTACACAAAGGCAGAAATTAGATTTAATTAATTAAATTGAACTGTGCACGATATTCTAAAATTAATTAGGAGTACATGGGATTAGATTTAGGCGGGGCACAAGTGTCAGGACGTAGAGGGGATAGTGTAGAATATTAATAAAATTTGAGATGCACAAGACGGGCAAGTTTGTGTCTCCAATTATCGTAGCAACGGTAAGGTGCGCTACACGATATTTAATTATTGCATAATTAAATAAAAGCTGTGTTCTAATTCTAATTGGTTCAATCCAGCCCTAGTTTTACTATCTAAGCAAATTAGGCCTAAATTTGGGTGAGGGGGTTTACATTATTCATATATATATTGCGTGGTTGCCCTTCTTTTTGGAGAGGTTATGGCAGATTTTTTTGTAAGATATATAGATAGTTGGTTGACCTAGAACGGACCTTACAGCGTTCTACCGCCGATTCTGCGGCGTAGGCTGGACGTACCCATGACTCATGCCCGATTTTTCGGGTGCGGGTCGTGATACATTTTTGGTGGCGGCCCATGCAGGTCTAGTTTTTAGGTTTACCTGCAATAGGATATAGGATATAGGCTGAGAGAGAGTGTGCTCAATCACAACTAGGACCCTTCCTGATTTCTCTTGCTATCTTAATTTTTCCTGAAATTGTTTTCTTTTGCAATATTACTGTCCTTCTTTGATGATATCGTTTCTTGTACTGTATTGACTTCTTTTGATCTGTGTTCAGGATGCCTCCGAAGACCAGATCTCAGCGTACCGTCCCAGCAGCTGCCACTAATGTTTTGCATATGTGGAATGACAATATTGCTTTGCATATGTGGAATGATTACGTTGATGGACATGGTAGGGCTTAACAAATTTATGTATGATACATATGTCTTGTAATATTAACATTTTGGATTTGTTTCTACTATAACTGTTTTCGTACTTTGGTTTGTAATAACATATTTACGATTTCAGCTTGTAATATTATTGTTTTTGTATGCACTACTAATATTTTATTTCAACTTTAATATTGTCTTGTGAACTAAATATAAACAGGTGAAATATCGGACAATTTTTCCAATCATCGACCCTTCCAAATATATGAGGGCAGTCCTTTCGCCCCTCCTCAGTTAAGAAGAAGATCACTGGGGACTGATTCGCACAATAATCTTCCTCCGTCAGGTTCACACAGAAATGAAACTATGTTCCCCACTCAACATTGGGGGTACAATATTGATCCTTTCTTCAGATCTTAATCGTATGTGCATAGCGAGGCTTCAATGCCAGGTAGCACCCCTATCGAGGAGGAGGCCACTTCTCCATCGAAGGGTAGATTATATAAGAAGCCAGCTAAAAAGAGGATGAATGAAAAAAAAGGCACGCCAAATAATCGTTGGCCCAATAAACATTATGATGAACTTCTTAAGGTACTTGCTTTTGAGGCTGATCAAGGTCGAAAGAGCGATAAGACCTTCAACTATGTGCCTTTCAGCATGCAGCACACATGATTAATAAAAATTTCGAGGAGACGTATAGCGGTGACAATGTTATGAACCATCTGAGGGGATTGAAGTCCAAATGGTTAGAAATAATGAGAGCAAAAGATCTATCGAGGGCCGGTTGGGACGACGATCTTAAGATGATAACTTTAGAGGCGGAGAGTCTGGATGATCTTCAAAAGTAACTAATGTGTAATATTAGTTCCTTTTATATTAAATTATTGAAAATTTGAACTAATGAGCCAGTTGATATAATTTTTTAGGCAAGATCCAAATTTACAACGTGGATCAACGTACCAATTAAGAACTATGAACTGTTAAGAAAAGTTTGTGGAGAGGACCACATAAGGGGGATATGGCAAATAAAGTCTATTCAAAATGGGGCGGAACTGAATATGTTGATCTTGACAACCCTGGTAGTGGTTCTCAACCAAAGTCGAAGGATACAACTTTGACTCGTAAGAGGGATGCGACAACCAAGGCGCCCATTCATCAAAGGGAAAGCGTGGTAAAAGTGGAAAGGATAGTAGTGATGCAATGAATAGGTTGGTAGACCATGTTAATGTCATTGCGAGTGCCCTAACATCGAGGTTTAAGGGACCTACTACAAAGGAACTTGGAGCCAACCTCTGGTCCATGCAAGGTTTTAACAAGAATGTCATGAAGGCCGCCTACACGCATTTTTACAATAATCATGATGATGCGACCATGTTCATTGGCATGCCAGACGATATGCGTGTCGAGTGGTTAGATTATTTTCAAAAAGAAAGGTTTTCGCAATCCCCAAACAACTAAAAGTATGACCATAGAAGTTTAAGGGGATTATATTATAATATTTTGGTGAAACTTATGAACTATGTATGAATGCAGATTATGCCCTTCTACACACTTTTTGTATGAATGCAAAAATCTGCATAATCTGACTTTTGTATGAATGCAGAAATCTGCAAAATCTGTCTATTATATGTAGAATCTGTTGTTTCATATGAAACACATGAAGTACTTTAGTATTTTGTCAAAATTTACAGAATTTGCCCACTTGGATGAATGCATAAATCTGTCTATTATATGTAGAATCTATTGCTAATTTGTGTATCATTTGCATTTCTTTCATGCAAGGCTACGTTAGAAGTATAACAGAATTTGCTAAGATTTAGGCATTGATGAGAAAATCGGAGCCTAAATCACAATATATGGTGATGATGAGAAGGGATATGATTCTTGTGAGCCATATGGAGTATGTCCCTTGAAAACACAAGCTTTGCGATTGATGGCAGCCCCTTTCACATTTGTGAAATAGCCGGAGGTAGTCAACATATTAGTTTTTAGTCCAATGTGGTCTACAAGCTTTGCGATTGATGGCATCCCCTCTCGCATTTGTGAAATGGCCGGAGGTAGTCAACGTATTAGCTTCAATTTCGACAATCATGAGTAGGGTGAATACTCTGAGTCAAAATCAAACATATGGCAGTGATGACCGAGTAGGGTGACTCATTTGTGCCATATGGTTTGAGTATCATCAACCAATATCTATATGCTGTTGCTGCTGCTACAATTTGGCATTGTTGTCTCTATGTCTCTATATGTTGTTGCAGCTTTAATATGTGTTTTCATGATGACAGGTTTAAAAATGATAGGTGGATACCCAGTATCTGAGTATCAATTTAAAAATTATTGAGCAAGCACTTACTACCAGAATAAGTCAAATTAGCGACGTCAGAAATCGTCGCTAAATGGCATAAAAATGTCACTAAAAAATTTAGCAACGTAATTAGCGACGTTTCAATGAAGTCGCGTTTAAGCTAGTCGCTGACAGAAAAAATGTCGCAAAATATCGCTATAGCGACGTTTTCTAGCGACGTATTCGTGTCGCTAATATTATCATATTAGCGACGTTTAGCGTTGCAATATCGCTATAGTAGCGACGTGTTGTGTGTCGCTAAACGTCACTAATATTTTCCTATTTAGCGACGTTTTGCAACATATTTAGCGATGTTTTATTGACCTGGCAAATACTGCCATGTCAGCAATTTAGTGACATACAATGACATATTTAGCGACTTATTTCGCGACATATTTAGCGACGTATATAAACATCTCTAAACGTCGCTAATAGTCGCTAAACATCGCTGAATTTCCAATAAAAAATATAAAATATAAAATATAAATATAAAATAGTTTCCAAACCAATCTTTCTGCAGTTTATGAATTCATAATTTATATAAATAGACCCGGAGCAACCCTCCGTTGAATTATATTGGTTCGCCGACCCCTTCGGTGGAACACTCAACACCGGTAAATTCATATACATTTAATATGAATAATAAAGTAAAATTTGAAGAAAACGAAATATTGGAATTACAAACCGAGTCTGGAGAAAATTTTGTCGAAAGAATGCAATAAATATCCATACAACTGAGTGCAAAAAATAAAGTCTAAAAGCCTCAAAATGTATAATATTCATAAATAACCCAATATCATAGGTCAAAACACAAATAACTAGTAAACTGTACTAACTAGGACTACTGCGAATCTGCAGGATGATGACCACCGACGTGCATCAGGGATAGGAACAAATCATACTGCTCCCGTGAAATCGACACCGATGTCGATGAAGCAGGCAGTGACTTCGGTGGAGTCGGTATCGATGAAGGTGCACCAACAGGATATATCTGCTCCAACGCTGCTAGTCGATGGTTGTATGAATCCATGGTAGTAACATCCTCGTACTGCTATGAACCATTGAATCATGCATCATCGTCAACCTCTCGCCCATGGATAGCTGTATCACGCCCCAGTCCCAAAATACCGAGGGACTAGATACGTGACAATGGCCAGCAGCACACTCCAATGGGCAAATCCAATTTCATAGACCCATTAGAGTGTACTTAAGCTGTAAAACAATAATATAATGGGTCTATGATACAAGTCACAGTCTAATTCTAATCTCATCCACAGAAGATAATCATAGTTCAAATATCAGAATAATCAAGATGAAATATAATTCAACAACAAGTCTCAATAAAATGTCTCGGGAAACAACCCGATAATGAGTTTAATACAGAATTCCACGAGACATGAAATAGAGTATCAAGAACAGAAATGACTGAGTATATAAAACAAATACTCAGGAGAAATTTTCTGGCATCACCTCGTCCTATGGTATTGGTATTGCTCCAGCGTCTGCTCATATCCCGTATACCTCTGGGTAGATCTCCTCTGCTAAACCTGGGGACATAATCCGGATCCAGGTCCTCAGGAAACATAGCAAGATACAAGAATAACTCAAGCCAAATAAGTGCAGTATATAAAATGTATCAATAGGGGAAACTATGTAACCAACTATGTGATATGCAAATGAGAGCATTAATCATACTCAGGCTGAAACTACTATAGGCACTGTGTCGGAGAAACCCATAGCAGCATTTATATCTCGAAGGGCCAGTGCATGTGCCAAAGCTCTGGTCAGAGTCTAAGGTACCTCCAGAAAACTATATATATATAATATAATCAGCCTTTAATATGGTAATATTCTTCCCACCCAATGTAACCTCACGTCTCATGTCCATAACACGCAAGATCATGACCTCTAGCTAATGCAGCGAGTCATAATGATAGATATGCATATATAAGATCTATGTCATGATTCCTGTAAGCCTATACAGAATCACCATGAATAACTCAGGAAGATTCTAACTCATTAATAGTTTCAGGTGTCCTATGGTATGACGTAATTGATAATGCAAGCACGAAAATATATAGGATCGCGATATCAGCTCTCTAGGTAACGTTACACAACTCCGCGTACGATATTGACACCCGAATATTATTCGGACGCTAAGCAACGTCATACGGTCCTAGGTTGAACAGATACATCATATAAATAAATCAAGAGAATAATATGAAGCAAGTACTGCAAGTTTGGCAAGGTACACTTGCTTGAGATTTGAATTCCTTTAATTGCTATAATAACAGCAGGATCTTCAGGTACTCCTCCGGATATTGAAATAAACACTATCATCATTCTCAGAAGATATGAAATAGCTAGGATTGCCTATCCATAAGTCCAAATTTGGACACAGGGGCAAATTTGATAGTTTTTGGTCAAACCGGGGTCAACATGTGGCCCACTTCGGACCGAAAAATATGCCAGAGACAAAGTTTTCCAAATTCATCAAACATAGTGTCTACAAGTCCAGAACGATGATATGAACCCAACAGAATGTCCAGAACTAGATTCCGATGAGCCGATCACAAAATCGCCCGTCAAGTGGAGCCGTGGGGCCCACGATACGGGATTTTGTCAACGTTCTCAGAATCGAACCAAACTTGGGTCACAGGACCAGCATAACGCTACGAATCCGATGGCACAAGTTTTGTTGCGAAATGACAAGCACACACCAAGTTACAATAAGTTTCAGAACATGCCTGATACAGGTAATTTCGACGGATACGTGTTTATTCCGGTGTGCACGCACATCCAAATCAACTTCCGTAAAATCTCACACGTCCACATTAACGATACGCTCCTTTCGGTGTAATTCTTACACGACCAAGTCACCTCGTTTAGCGGAATGCACCCAATTTCGGGAAAATTCGGGTTTTATTAACCAAAATTTTGGTCAATTTCACCCATGAATAAAATACAATCTACAACACAATAAAATAAACTAATTACAGGGTTTAAACTCGGTTATATTATCTAATTTATTGTTCAAGTGAATTTTAGAAAACATTAACCAGGTTAAAATTAAATCGGCCATGAACTTGTGAGTTGGGGATAATTTCTGAAGTCCAAAATTAGGATATATTTTTCTGTTTTTGCGTCACAGTTTGCGATCGACACAGGACACGATACCCCAATCAAGTTGCATGGGGTTCGAGAGGGTCACACAGCGAACATGTCACAGCAGACCGTTCGAAAAATGATACGACGAGGAGAGAGAAAGACTCACCGAAAAAAGGCCAGAAATGTCTGTACAGTGTGTACACGGGGCGGCGCGATGCGACGACTGCGGGGTGGCGGTGCTCCTTGATGGCGGGTTACTGCGGTGGTGGGTCGTCGACGTGCTGCTCGTCAGGTCACGACGGAGGAGAGCTCGGGGTCAATCGGAGGTTGCCGTCGGTAGCAACGGGGTCGGCAGTGGAGAGGTGGTGGAGGCGTGATGAAGTGGTGGTAGCAGCGGTGGGGATGGGGGTTTTTATAGGGAGGAGGGCGGCGGTTGCATGGAGGGGGAAGGTCGGACGGTCGATGGGGAGGCGAAGTGAAGGGTCGGGGAGAACGACGGGTCGTCGGGGACGGGTTGGCGGCGAAGTCGGCGGGGGAAACGGCCGAGGGGAAGTCGGAGAGTCGAGGAAAATGGGGGTTACTGTAGCAGGGTTTAACGGGTCGGGTTGTGGGTTCGGGTCAGCAGGTCGGGTTCAGATCCGACCCGCTAGGGTTGGTTTAGTTTATTTATGGTTCGGTTTATTCTAGGCTTGGTTCGGTTCTGTTCAGGATCGTTTAAACCGATTTATTCTGGTTTATTTAAAAATAATGTTTTTAGGTGTTTAAAAATAGTTTTTGGGTCCAATAAATTCCAGAAAAACTACACTATGCCTAATTATTTATTTTATACTCAAAAAAATTATTTTTATAATATTTTAATATTTAATTTAATGCTTACAAAATATTTAATCCAGAAGAACATTTATAATAATTATTTTAAAAATCACAGAAAAATTCTAAAATTTTATATTTTAATTTTTGAAAAAATCTGGGTGTTTACAAGCTGTGATGCCTGCAGCTCCATTACGCTGCGCTCTGTGACGCTCCAAGATCAGCTGTCATATCACTGAGCTCCATGATGCTGCGCTCGAGTGTATCAAATCGTGCGATGAGCGTCGCATCGCCCGCCTGCGGCTGGGACAAGGGCTGCTCCTCTATCCTTCGCTGCAACTTATCACGGAGATAGACAATCTGACTGTCAACGGTCTCCTGGACTCGGGCCGATGCCTGCGAGGGCTGTGGAAAATGCGCAGTTGTAGTCGAGGCCCTAGAGAACTGCGTCGCAACAAGGGCACCATAGGATCCCGTACCGTAGTACGTACCCCTCTGGAGACCACCAGCGGCGGTCGCCCACAGCTCGTCCGTCGACGGACCTGGAGAGGGCTGCGAGGAAGTACCAGCCTCTCCCGCTGTAGGTGTACTGGCAGTCACCCGCTCACGCAGCCTAAGATACTCGGCCTAGAAAAATATGGATACTCGATAATTGCTATGTCTAAGGTACTTATTACTAACTACATGGATATTTATTTGCATATTTCCTAAGTTATATTAAAATTAACACAAAGTAAAGTAATACTTACATAGGTCTGCGAGGCCCTCTCATCAATGAGATTCCTGCCCTTTCAATGGGTGGCCAGGAAGACGGTCACCATGTTGGCATCCTCACTCCTCTGTACCTGTTAAAAATATATTATTTAGTACTAAAATTAAATATTATCCTACTACCATTTTATCGTACTAGCATTAAAATAATATATCTAAAATAAAAAATATACCAAACGACGGAAATATTCCGTCATCGGAATCGAGCCACCACACCACTTTACTGCCTTATTCCTAGCCGCCTTAGCCTTCTCAGACCTTTTCTTGTACCTTGGATCATCGAATCTAGCCCTCATCGTCGTCCACTGCTCAGGCATGATCCAACCTTGGATCGATTTTCCTTCGCGATCATGAGCCTTCTGGTCATCCAGAGCATCACGGATCATCTTGGCTTCAACGGCAGGAAATATCTGCTCGATCAACTCGGCCCGGTACGGTGGATAGAAATACGTTTTCTATAAGAAGTAATTTAGTAAGTTATATAATATGTATAAATTAGATGATTGATATTAAAACCAAAATACTTTTACCTTTAAGTACGCAAACCAGAAAGCCTTTTTCCCATTCTGAGCATCAAAGTAGTTGATCCAAGGGCCACCATAGTTGTACCTCAGAAAGTGGCACAGGCGTCTCTGTACCGACGAGAGACGATATCTATACAAAGATAATTATTTTTATCGAAAAAGTGAATATTTGATGAATAAAGAAATACACGATACATATGATGATAAACCAACTAATTGACTTACTTTGTACCGTTGGCCCAAATCTTCGTCCTCGTCTTGTCCGGAGATGCGCATGGAGGATCTCGCTGATGCTGGGACGACGTCGGCTCAACCTTCGTCATATGCTCATCTGTCTCCATGGTTTCGTCAGCAGGAGGAACACTAGACGAGGGAGTAGTCTCAGGCCTAGAACTACTCGTCCCAGGAGTGTTGCCACGTAACTTCGTCCAAGTCGGAGATATGACTGGTCGATATACTATAGTACTTGGCGATGAGGATCCAGAACCAACATAGGCAGTACCGGAGGAGCACTCCGTCTACCTCGGGATCTGCCGAATGCTCCGCGTTGTCCTGTCATACCTAATAACAACATATGATGATAGAACAAATAAAAAGATATATAGTATATTCTACAATAATAAAATAGTATGCATATCTCACAGTATTAATAGAATTGCACAGTAAATAACTAGTAGTGTCACAAGTCTAAATGGATAGTATATTATACAGTCAAAATATAATACATGTCACAGGTCCAAATTGACTTATTTTATTTTCAATCATCTTCAGAAAATTTATCTTGTTCACCTTCATCGTCCTCCTCTTCGTCTTCCTCCTCATCTTCACTTCTGTAAACTCCCTCACCCAAAATAGGTATTTTGTGTATATTTTATATTATTATATTTATTATATATGTTGAATTTATTTAGAATATGCTCTTAGTTAATTAAAAAATAAATTTTTTGATATACTTACTTATATAAATATTCATTTAGAATTATTTTAGGTTATTTTAGATTTTTGGAGATTTTTCTAGATTTTTTGGTAATTAAAACTTAGAAAACATAAATTTCTAGGACTTCTATGATTTACTATACGACCATACTTGCATGTCGTTCCTACCAAATATTTATTTTAGTTTAAAATATTTAATTATATTTTTGTAATTTATTTAGAATTTTAAGAAATTTATTTAGATTTTAAAATTATTTAGGATTTTTTTGGATATATATAGTCTTAATATTAGATAGATGCTAATTTAGTGTTAATAGATATTAATAAGATTTTATAAATTATTTGTATTATCTTTAATTATATTTAAGATTATAAATTATTGAGATAAATTCAAACTCTATTTTAAATTAATTCAAATCCTGAACCTACTAGGAAATCAACTTCATGCATATCCTATCCTTATTTAAATTCATCATAATCCTATCCAAATTAACCAATCCTAGTCGTATTTAATTAAGTAGTGTCCACCATTATAAATACCTAATCCTTCATATTTTTCTTCCCCAAATTCCTCTCTTTTTCGTCGAAAAATAGTCAAAATTCGTCATAAATTCAGCCTCATTTTCTAACGAATTAAAAAGACAATATCTCCTAGCTCCAAACTCCAAACGCGCTCCAGTTTTTTTTGTTAGAACGATATTGAGGTTAGATTTCTGTTTATATAATTTTTTTTACGAAATTATGAGTATTAAATTCTGGAAAATTCGTAGAGCACAGCATGTCTGAAAATAGACGTGTTTCGATGTTTTCGCGATTCTGGGAGAACCAGGAATCAGAATCATGAACCATTTAAAGTTTCGGAAAGCTAATGTCGAGATCATCGACATATATTTTTTCCAGAATTTATTTCAAAGTATTTACATACTGTTAATTCTGTAGAATTTCTAGGTTAGAATTTAACCATCGGTGCACAATACAAAATTTGTATGTGCCATAATTCCCAAACGAATTTGAATTCAGATGAGCCGTAAATTCCAGTATATTTTTGATGCTGAAATCTACAGGAAATCATGCATGAAAGTCGAGTTTGTATCGGTTGACTTTTTGGTCAATATATCGCCTCGATTTGCGTGCCATGAGTCTCGAGTTGATAAAATTTAGTATCTTTGGACAAAATTTAGGAATTAACATAAAAATCAGAATAATAAGATTAAAATAGAATTTTAGAGTAATTATTCTAGAATTAAATAAATTAAAAGAAATTATCTTTGGACGTGATAAATTTGTAATACATAGGCTATTTGGACTTGTGACTTGGACTCCGATTCATACCAGCAGCAGGACCCCAGACAAGATACCTTGCCAAATTATTTACAGTACTTTGCATGATATTTATATTTCTGTTTATTTATTGCATTCTGTATATTTCTTGCATGTGTAGTTTTCTTTCAGTCATTACTATGTATTAGATATGTTGACACACACATGGCACTTAGTATCATAGAGGACAATTATTAGGCGTATGGGCTTTTAACCACTCTGGTAAACCGTAGTATATAGCTCGCACTACGGGCGTGTGTCGCGCTGGTCGCTACCCCCGCGGTATGTCAATTTCTGGAGTCTCGCTGGTCGCTACCCCCGCGGTATATCGATTTCTGATGTCCATTGACGTGTGTGTGAGTTGTGAGGTAGATCGAGTAGCCTACCCTTGCCCATACGTCAAAAAGTTATCCTCATTTGCATTCATATAGATTGTCTTGTACAGCGTACTTATTTATTTTCAAACCATATGCATGTTTACTGTATTCAAATTGGCTCGTATTTTCTGTATCTTGTTACGTCCCTCTGAGAACCTGGTCCGCTGCCAGGTGTATCTTTTCTTGAGTATTTGCAGGAGCACAGATTTGGATGGTTACATGTGATCCGAAGATGTCTTCTTTTCGAGCTGTGATGGATAGCTGGTATTCTTATATTGTGTTGTGGTGTTGTACTCATATTGTATTTGCTCTTATATTCGAGTTGGTAGTGGATTTGTTTCCATCCAACTATCATCCTTAGATACTTCTTATTGAGATCTAGTTTCATAGATACTGGTTATTTATTTCTATATGATTTTGGTGGATGAGATTTAGATTTTACCCTGTGACTTGTATTACATTTTATACCACTTGTGGATTTTATATTCATATTACAGCGTACGTATGGATTTGGTTTCCATATATTGGAGTTGCCATATCCATGCGGCTGACATGCTTACGTGTCCTAGTCCTACGTATTTTTGGGACTGGGGCGTGACATGTTTTTGTGGTGGCCCATGCAGGTCGAGAGCATATTGTCTCGGTTACGTTACTGTACCGAACAAGCCTGCACCTAGGACTAGAGTATAGGATCTCATCCACAATTGACTGTGATTCATCTCCTCCTATCTGTTCTATTTTGAATAATTGTGTCCTGCTTGATTCATGTGCTTCCCTAATAGTTCCTTGAGTATAGTCTTTTGCTAGAATATAGGAACCCATGTTATTAGGATGATAATTAGAGTAGCACATCTATTAAGAATACAACGAGAATATAGACACACCACTAAGTTTAGAATATCTAGTGAACCTAGAATTCCTTATCTTTAGAATGTTATACCATTACCCCTTGATGTATTAAGAAGACTTGAGAGTAGTATAGACACTACTAGAGTTAGTTAAAAGTTTTACCATAATGTTTGACACCTAGTATCACATAGTCTTTTGACCTATTAATTGAAGTGTAACCGAATAATATTTATCGCATGCTAGCAAAAGACGACAGTGTTTATTCAGACCATAGAATTTAGAGGTCCTTGCACTATTTGGTCGACTAGCGACTTAGATAAGGATGTTGTATGATAACTGTAGAGATTGTAGAGTCTTTTATTATTAGTGCTTATGTTATTTTTGCTTTTGCGAACTTAAATTATTTTGTAACTTCTCACATCATAATCCAGCGTTATATTTTCTGTGCTACCTTGAATTATGCTGCTATTATAGCCTAATTTTTGCAAGCTTAATCTTATATCGAGCTTGTTCATGACATATGTGTTATTGGGGCCTGATCAACCACACTAATACAAATTGTCTAATCAGAATCAGTGTATTATGGTCTAGCTAGCCATAATGCGCTTGATTCGCCCTTCGTAATAGTATTTTAAGTGGATTGAGATGTATAGTGGACCAGTAGACAAATATACTTACCCTCTAGATACGACAAAGCATATCATATCAAGTACATAACTGCACCGATGTGAGCATACGAATAGGAAATTACCAAATTAAGATTTCAATCCACAACTGTCTTGACAATTTCCATTTGAATTCTTTAAACGCTTTGATTTCCATACTTCCATTCTATTACCCCTCCTTGAACTCTTTTCCGTTGCTTTCCGTCTTTTCTTGTTTCGGAAAGATGAAATCTCGTGCTTGGATATAAGTGATACACGGGTAGTACAAGATATACCCCATAGGCCAATTATATTATTTGGTGAATATCTTTCATAATTGATTAAGGACATATCACATATGATATAGTTGGTGTTAAAGTTTTGAGGATTGAATGACATGAGAAAATAAATTAAGGAATATTTTTCTTAAGTGTAAGAGCCTTATG
Source organism: Iris macrosiphon (assembly GCA_036927795.1). Taxonomy (NCBI): domain Eukaryota; kingdom Viridiplantae; phylum Streptophyta; class Magnoliopsida; order Asparagales; family Iridaceae; genus Iris; species Iris macrosiphon. The sequence goes on along the minus strand of JAYESA010000020.1, from coordinate 32,662,929 downwards.
TGATAGATGGGCAAATTCTAAGTTGGGTAGAAATTGTATTATTAAACTTGAGGAGAATTCTTTTAGATTGTGATCAAGTAGGATTAGATTGAGAGATTAAGTCCTTTTAAATGTGGAGAATTTTAAAAGAGGGATTAAGATAATGAGGATTTAATAAATTTTAAAAATCTTGATATTGAGGACCTAATATTTATACTTTGAGCACATGATTTAAATTTTGAATATTGAATGATGAATCATCGATTTAAATTTTTAGGATAAATATAGAATTTTAGACTTGAACAACTGGTGAATTAGATTTAAATTTTACAATTTGATGATTTAAATTAAAAGTTTAATTTTGATTGTTGGGTCACCTAATTGAAATATTGAGGATGTAAATTGAGTTTAAATATTTGAAGAGTACAAAATTCTTAATTTGAGAATAGGAATAAGATTTGATTAGAATTGTTTATTGTTCAAAGCCTAGAGGAGATTATGATAGTTGGAAATGGTGATATAAATTTTGATGTGGGATGTCATATAGACTCGAGTTAGATTTGAATGTTGATTAAAAAAAAAAATCGAAAAGAGATTACGACAGGTTGAATTTTGATTTAAACAGTGGTTATCTTAATTTTGAAGTGATCGCGATAGATTTGAATAGATTTTGTTATTTAAATTTTTGGAAGAGATTGCGATTGATGTACCTTATGTACGAATGTGAAGGATTTAACAAATTATGCCTTATTTTAATTTCGAGGACAAAATTATTTTAAGTTGGGTAGATTGTAAACTCCCTCACCCAAAATAGGTATTTTGTGTATATTTTATATTATTATATTTATTATATATGTTGAATTTATTTAGAATATGCTCTTAGTTAATTAAAAAATAAATTTTTTGATATACTTACTTATATAAATATTCATTTAGAATTATTTTAGGTTATTTTAGATTTTTGGAGATTTTTCTAGAATTTTTGGTAATTAAAACTTAGAAAACATAAATTTCTAGGACTTCTATGATTTACTATACGACCATACTTGCATGTCGTTCCTACCAAATATTTATTTTAATTTAAAATATTTAATTATATTTTTGTAATTTATTTAGAATTTTAAGAAATTTATTTAGATTTTAAAATTATTTAGGATTTATTTGGATATATATAGTCTTAATATTAGATAGATGCTAATTTAGTATTAATAGATATTAATAAGATTTTGTAAATTATTTGTATTATCTTTAATTATATTTAAGATTATAAATTATTGAGATAAATTCAAACTCTATTTTAAATTAATTCAAATCCTGAACCTACTAGGAAATCAACTTCATGCATATCCTATCCTTATTTAAATTCATCATAATCATATCCAAATTAACCAATCCTAGTCGTATTTAATTAAGTAGTGTCCACCATTATAAATACCTCATCCTTCATATTTTTCTTCCCCAAATTCCTCTCTTTTTCGTCCAAAAATAGTCAAAATTCGTCATAAATTCAGCCTCATTTTTTACTAGTTATGACGAATTAAAAAGACAATATCTCCTAGCTCTGGACTCCAAACGTGCTCCATTTTTTTTGTTAGAACGATATTGAGGTTAGTTTTCTGTTTATAAAAATTTTTTTAGGAAATTATGAGTATTAAATTCTAGAAAATTCGTAGAGCACAGCATGTCCGAAAATAGATGTGTTTTGATGTTTTCGCGATTTCGGGAGAACCAGGAATCAGAATCATGAACCGTTTAAAGTTTCAAAAAGCTAATGTCGAGATCATCGACATATATTTTTTCTAGAATTTATTTCAAAGTATTTACATACTGTTAATTCTGTAGAACTTCTAGGTTAGAATTTAACCATCGGTGCATAATACAAAATTTGTATGTACCATAATTCCCAAACGAATTTGAATTCAGATGAGCCATAAATTCTAGTATGTTTTTGATGCTGAAATCTACAGGAAATCATGCATGAAAGTCGAGTTTGTATCGGTTGACTTTTTGGTCAACATATCGCCTCGATTTGCGTGCCATGAGTCTCGAGTTGATAAAATTCAGTTTCTTTGGACAAAATTTAGGAATTAACATAAAAATTAGAATAATAAAATTAAAATAGGATTTTAGAGTAATTATTCCAAAATTAAATAAATTAAAATAAATTATCTTTGACGTGATAAATTTGTAATACATAGGCTATTTGGACTTGTGACTTGGACTCCGATTCATACCTGCAGCAGGACCCCAGGCAAGATACCTTGCCAAATTATTTACAGTACTTTGCATGCTATTTATATTTTTGTTTATTTATTGCATTATGTATATTTCTTGCATGTGTAGTTTTCTTTCAGTCATTACTATGTATTAGATATGTTGACACACACATGGCACTTAGTATCATAGAGGACAATTATTAGGCGTATGGGCTTTTAACCACTCTGGTAAACCGTAGTATATAGCTCGCACTACGGGCGTGTGTCGCGCTGGTCGCTACCCCCACGGTATGTCGATTTCTGGAGTCTCGCTGGTCGCTACCCCCGCGGTATATCGATTTCTGATGTCCATTGACGTGTGTGTGAGTTATGAGGTAGATCGAGTAGCCTACCCTTGCCCATACGTCGAAAAGTTGTCCTCATTTGCATTTATATAGATTGTCTTGTACAGCGTACTTATTTATTTTCAAACCATATGCATGTTTACTGTATTCAAATTGGCTCGTATTTTCTGTATCTTGTTACGTCCCTCTGAGGACCTGGTCGGCTGCCAGGTGTATCTTTTCTTGAGTATTTGCAGGAGCGCAGATTTGGATGGTTACATGTGATCCGATGATGTCTTCTCTTCGAGCTGTGATGGATAGCTGGTATTCTTATATTGTGTTGTGGTGTTGTACTCATATTGTATTTGCTCTTATATTCGAGTTGGTAGTGGATTTGTTTCCATCCAACTATCATCCTTAGATACTTCTTATTGAGATCTAGTTTCATAGATACTGGTTATTTATTTCTATATGATTTTGGTGGATGAGATTTAGATTTTATCCTGTGACTTGTATTACATTTTATACCACTTGTGGATTTTATATTCATATTACAGCGTACGTATGGATTTGTTTTCCATATATTGGAGTTGCCATATCCATGCGACTGACATGCTTACGTGTCCTAGTCCTACGTATTTTTGGGACTGGGGCGTGACAACTTCTATCTACTTCATCTTGGTCATTGTCTTCATCTTCGGATAACTCTACCTCTTCTACATTTTTAGTCGTGTAATGAGTAACTTCCGTTGAGTCCACATATACAATATTTGTTACAAGAAGTAGCTCGTCCTTCGGATAAGCTATTTCGTCAACGTCAAAGGTATTTATAGCTTTAGTCTTGCATACTGCCTACCAATCCGACCTCGTTGTCCCCCGTATAGGATAAGTTATAAAGTACACGAGCTGAGCCTAACTTGATAGGATAAATGGTTCGTAGCCTTGATATATACACTTGTAGTTTATATTCACAAGACTATGCTTGTCAATTTTCCAACCTTGATCTTGAATCGGAAACCATTCACACTTGAATATCACGATCTTAGCAGGTTTTATGCCATAATTATATGTCAACTCCATAATCTCTCGTAAGATGCCAAAGAAATTATTGTCTGGATCGACGTCTTCGTAGTTCGAATATTTGATACACAAACAACTATTTTTTGTGGAATCAAGACCCAGGAAGCTGTCGATAGGAGAATTTGTTGACTTGAACCAAAACCCATTCATACATTAACTTGGCCATATTTTGACGGCAGTAATTGGCCCCTTGGCTAGAGTTCTCATAGATTCAGTCTCAGGTGTTATTAGACGATCGACCTAAATACCAAAGTAGCGATAGTAAGTTATTTATTGTGCAAGTGCATATAGAAAAAGTAATTACCGAGCTCCTTACATATGCGCTCAACCAAGAAAAAAAATGACGTCTTATTTCTTGTTCTACTTCTTCGTCTGTTATGTAGGGTCTAACCGACCTCAGCTCATCATTATATGTGCTGAAAAATAACGAAGCAACCGCGGATTAGTTGCATAATATCATATACTATTATATTGAGATGACGTAAACGTGGACGTATTAATTACTTACCCCTCTAGCTTCTCCACTTCATCCTCGTCGTAATTGAGTAATATATACAAGTGAGCAGTCCTTAGCTCATCGTCATTCAAATATCTCTTCTTTATTTTCCTCGGAAGTTTTTCGGATGCATTGAATACTTTCAGTATTGTATCATTAGATTCCTGATATCCGTCGTCGTTTCTCGGAGCTCTTATTCTATTAGTAGCAACATGACGTTTGAAATACGTCGAGCAAAGGTTTATAATCTCCTCGAGAACATAAACTTCACAAATAGAGCCAACTCGTGCCTTATTTTTCACATTTCTCTTTAGGTGATTCAGATGCCGCTCAAACGGGTACATCTACCGATAACCGACAGGACCACCAACACGTGCCTCATAGGAAATACGAATTGTAAAATGCTCTATGGAGTCTAAGAATCTAGGAGGAAACACCTTCTCGAGCTTTCACAGTGTTACCGCATTGTCCTTCTCTTACTTTTCTAGATAATTAAAACAAAGATCTCTGAAGAATATGCTGAGCTCTGTCAATGGATCACAAATGACATGCGATAAGAATTCTCGAAATACAATCAAAATTAACCTATCCATGAATACGTGACAATCGTGGCTCTTCATACCCGCCAGTTTGTTCTCCTTGAGGTCGACGCATCTTTTCAAGTTCATCACGTACCCGTTTGGAAATTTTAGACCCTGAATCCTCCTACAAAGTCTTCATTTATCCCCCTTCTCCAGTGAGAACATTGACTTAGGCTGCTTTAACTTTTCATTCCCCACCTCTATCAAAGGCAATGTAGGACGTCTACATATTTCTTCTAAGTCTAACCTGGCCTTCTGATTGTCTTTCGCCTTCCCCTTTACCTTCATTACAATATTAATTATGTTATTAAATACATTCTTCTCGATATGCATGACATCAAGGTTATGTCTGATCAGATTGATACTCCAATATGGCAGATCCCAGAATATACTCCTCTTCATCTAGTTATGGGTGCGACAAAATCTGTCACACTTGTACCCCTTAGCGGGCTCTTCGATAGCACTTGGTAAATCTTTTACCTCTTTGCATATCGTGTATCCGGGCCACCTTGGTGGTGGATTGGCCTTCTCCACAATGCCCGCACAAAAAGCATTCATGTTCCTCCGGTACGGATGATCCTTCGGCAGAAATTATCGATGACAATCGAAGAAGCACAGTTTGCCTCCATGTTTCAAAAGGAAAGCCTTAGTGCGGTCAATGCAATATGGATATGAGAGACGACCATGAGGGCTCCATCCCGATAATATTTCACAGGTCAAAAAGTTATTGATGGTCCACATAAGTGTTGCCCTCATCTGAAAATTTTACTTTCTAGAAACATCGTACGTGTTGGCACCTACTTTCCACAACTGATTCAACTCATCTATCAACGGTTGTAAATATACATCAATGTTTCTCTTCGGATTGTTCGAACCCAGGATAATAACGGTTAGGAACATATACGGAATCTTCATGCACATCCAAGGCGGTAGATTGTACGAAGTGACGATCACAGGACAACACGAATAGTGAGAGCCAGAACGTCTGAATGGGGTAAAACGTCGGAGGAGAGCCCCAATCTGATATTACGCGGATCCGAAGCAAAATCTAGATGCTCTCGATCAAAGTGCTTCCATGATTCTTTATCGGATGGATGATCCAATACTCCTTCGATCTTTTCCCGCCTGTGCCAACTCATGTTTTCTGCAGTCTCCTTCACCATAAACAACCTCTACAACCGTGGCGTCAAAGGCAAGTAGTGCATTGAATCAGTAGGCTTTCTTGCATCAACAGACATTCCTCTACCAGTGGCCTTGTAGCGATCAGCACCACAGAATTTGCACGCATCTTCATCCTTGTCGTCTTTGTAGTACAATATGCACCAGTTGCGACATGTATCGATTTTCTCGTACCCCATCCAGAGCGATCTCACCATCATCTTAGATCGGTAGAAGTCTTTAGGCAACTTAGCACCCTCTGGCAGGATCTCTAAAATCAACTCCATCAGTCGGTTGTAGCATTCTTACGACATGTTAAAATCGGACTTGTTTCTCAATAATCTTGTAACCACCTCCAACGGTGAATAATCCTCACAACCAGGATATAATGGAGTTATTGCATTCTCCAGCAACTCCATAAACTTCATAATATCGGCATTCGGTGCCTCCTCAGCTGCATCATAATTGTCTAGATCAAAACTAGGCCCCACCGCATCAAAAATCATGTTCACCCACCCGTCGTCGAAAGTAGCGTGGTCGTGGACATCCATATACGGCTCCACATAAGGCTTCGACTCCGATGCTAAAGACATAAGTTCTTCGTACGCGATCCACTGATAGTAATCCGACGTGAAACCCTTCGAGTACAAATAATATGTGACTTCCACTTATAGATGATATTTCAAGTTACGACATCTCACACACGGACACTTAATTTTGGTACCGTCCATGTATTGAGGGAACGCCTTAGCGAACTGCAGGAACTGCTGTACACCCTCTATGAATTCATTCCGCACACCGCAGATGTCATCAGGATGACAATTGTACATCCACGAACGATGACGCAAATAGTAATTTAGATCCATTTCTAGATATTTTTGTAAAGATGAATAGATATCGTTTAAGTATATACTCATGTAAATATTTGGTAGTGTAAATTATCCAAATGACACTCACTCTAGATATGCAAAGTTGAATAGACATCGTTCAAGAAAATAATTTAAGTTACAGTATGTCACAAGTCTAAATGGATTTCATATTGATATTTTTAATCCTCTTCTAAAAATTTATCTTCTTCGTTTAAATACAGTACATGCACTGATACTCCTAGTCCTAGTATTGATACTCAGGAATACCCAATTATGTTGTACACCTACTCGTCTACACACACATAAGAATGCCCCAAACTATTCTAGGGTTTGTTGAGTTAAAAATTATACTCTAGGTATTACCCACTTGATATTTACACCGGTAGATATTATTTATATTGACATTGCAGTGTCAACTCTGTATCATGGATACTCATATTGCAGTGTATCAGTGAGTGTCAACTATATATCCTGGATATCCACACTTGACATTTGTTTAGGCCATGACTTTCTAATTGAAAAGTCACGTCATGGATATCCAGTGTCAATTTTTTTGTCCAGGATACAGAGTTGACACTCACTGATACACTCATGCATATCCACACTTAACATTTACACCGGTAGATATATAGTGTCAACCCTATATAGATTGTGAAACAAAAAATAAAGAGAGTTTAGGCCCGGTAGATATTATTTATATTGGTATTATAAATATCAAGTGTGGGCCCAAACATAATATATTGACTAAAATATATACTCAATGATACACGCACACACACACACACACACACACACACACACACACACACACACACACACACACACTGTGCACAAGTGTGCACTGCATAACACCTCACTTGATATCACCCGACCTCCTCCCCAAGTGCATTGTAGTGTACTATTATGCACCGATCACCCCTTGCTGCAGCACTGAGTTACACTTCCCTCTTAGCACATACACATCATACACATGCACACTATGCCATTTTTTTGGGTCATCTTGTATAGCTCTAAACTAGGATACATGATTGTAAGAATTTCTTTGACCACACTGAATCAAGTCACTCAGTTTTCCTACTTAATTGCCTAAAATAATAATAATGCTTATAACCATGCATGATTGATAACCAATGTATGCGTGTGTCCGTATCTAATAAAATGCTTACAACATTATCCTCGATATCGTGTCCTAACCTTTCATATACACGTGTCCTACAATTTTACCATACGTATCATGAGATGACATGATATAAACATGTGTGTGTGTGTTCGTGTCCATATTAGGGTTAGTGTATACGTGTTAGTGTGTCAGCGTATTCGAGTTTGGGTTTGTGTGTGTGTGTGTGTGTGTGTGTGTGTGTATGTGTGTCCGAGTTAGGATTAGGATTTACCTAAGGAATTGGTAGCCGTAGAGGAGGGGGTTGACCGAGGAGGGGGTGCCCGGAGAGAAGGAGGAGGAGCTCGGTGGAGGAGGAGGGGGGAGGAGGAGCCCGGAGGGGAGGAGGAGGATCTCGTTGGAGGAGGAGGAGCCCGGGTCGGAGGGGGAGCACAGTCGGCGACGGAGGTCAGCAGTGGGGTTCGTCGACGAGAGGTTGGATCGCGGAGGTGGAAGAAAAGAAGAAAATTTGGGAAATTTTCGAGCGAAAATAGGGAAAAGTAAAACCGGATCGTTATATTAAAAACTATTAGCGACGTCTCTTAAACACGTCGCTAATCATCGCTATTAGCGACGTTTATATAGTCGCTAAACGTCGCTAATTCTGAAAATATTAGCGACTACTTAGACGTCGCTAAACGTCGCGAATAAAAAAAATTCAGCAACGTTTTGCTACGTTTATAAATGTCGCTAATTAAAAAATTAAAATCGTCTGTAAAAAGTCGTTAAACGTCGCTAAATTTAAAACTTTAGCGACGTTTAGCGACGTTAAAAAACATATAGCGACTATTCTTTCAAAAAAACTAAAGTACCGTCGCTACTAGTCGTTATTCGTCACAAACGGCGACATACATCAACTTTTACTTACGATGTTGCTAAATTCTTTAACATTAGCGACATTTAGTTACGACATTACTAAAAATGTCGTTATTTGATCATATTTTGGTAGTGACTACTGCCTATATGCTCTACTCAGTTAAGACTTGGCAATTTGATTCAGTGGTCATTTGATTTTATGAGTATCAATGGTCAATTTTATGAATATTGACTTTTGTTCTTTGTGGCTTTGTTATACCTTTATTCTGCGATATAGTTTGTCACATCCCAGTCCCAAAATACCGAGGGACTAGCCACGTGGCAATGGCCATCAGCACACTCTAATGGGCAAACCCAATTTAATGGACCCATTAGAGTATACTTAAGCTGTAAAATAATAATAAATAGGTCTACGATATAGGTCACATCTAATCTCATCCACAGAAGATAAATACAATCAATAACAGCTTAATAAATTAAACCAACATCAAGTCTCAATAAAGTATATCGGGGAACAACCCGATAAAGAGTTTACTATAGTAGTTCAATAGACAGGAAATAAAAAGTGTCTAACAACATCAAAGACTGAGTATAGATAAAGCAGATATTCAAGAGAAATCCTCGGGAATCACCTCATCATCTGGTACTGGTACTTCTCCAGCGTCTGCTCCTGTCCCGTATATCTCGAGGTAAATCTCCTCCGCTAAACCTGGGGACATAATCCGGATCCAGGTCCTCAGGGGACATAGCAAGGTACAAGAATAACTCAAGCCAAATAATTACAGTATAAAAAAAAATGAATCAATAGGGCAAACTATGTAACCAGCTAAGTGATATGCAAGTGAGAGCATTAATCATACTCAGGCTGAAACTACTAAAGGCTCTGGGAAACCCATAGCAGCATTTATTATCTCGAAGGGCCAGTACGTGTGCCAAAGCTCTGGTCAGAGTCTAAGGCACTCCCAGTAATTTATTATATATATATATTCAACCTTTAGTATGGTAAGACTCTCCCCACCCAATGTAATCTTACGTCTCATATCCATAACACGCAAGATCATGACCTCTAACTAATGTAGCGAGTCATAATGATAGATATGCAAATATAAGATCTATGTCACGATTCCTGTAAGCCTATACAGAATCACCATGAATAACTCAGGAAAGATTATGTCTCATGAATAGTGTCAGGTGTCCTATAGTATGACGTACTTGATACTACAAGCACAAAAATATATAGGATCACGATATCAGCTCTCTAGGTGACGTTACACAACTCTGCGTACGGTGTTAAAATCCAAATATTATTCGGACTCTAAGCAACATCACACAGTCCTAGGTTGAACAAATACATTACATAAATAAATCAAGAAAATAATATAAAGCAAGTACTGCAAGATTGGCAAGGTACATTTGCCTGGGGTTTGATTCCAACAGTTGCTCCGGTCTCTGCGGGATCTTCAGGTACTCCTCCAGATGCTGAAATAGACATTACCATCATATTTAGAAGATATGAAATAGCTAGGATTGCCTATCCATAAGTCCAATTTGGACATAGGGGCAAACTTGACAGTTTTTTGTCAAAGCGGGGTCCACATGTGGCCCACTTCGCATCGAAAAACGTGATAGAGACAAAGTTCTCCAAATTCGTAAAACTTAGTGTCTACAAGTCCATAATGATGATACGAATCTAACATAATATCCAGAATTGGATTCCGATGAGTCGATCATAAAATCGTCCGTCAAGTGGAGCCGTAGGGCCCACAATATGGGATTTTATCAACGTTCTCAGAATCGAACCAAACTTGGGTCACAGGACCAACATAACGCTACGAGTCCGATGGCGCAAGTTTTATTTTGAAATGACAAGTACACACGAAGTTACAACAAGTTTCAGAACATGGCTGATACGGGGAGATTTTGACGGATACGCGTTGATTTTGGTGTGCACGCACATCCAATTCAACTTCTGCGAAATTCTACACGTTCATATTAACGGCGCACACCTTTCGATAAAATTCGCACACGACCAAGTCGCCTCATTTAGCGGGACATACCCAGTTCGAGAAAATTCGGGTTTTAAATAACCAAGTTTTTGGTCAACTTCACCCGAGAATAAATTACAATCTACAGCACATAAAATTAAACTAATTACAGGGTTTGAAACTTGGTTATATTATCTAATTAACTGTTCAAGTGAATTTTAGAATTATTAAACAGGTTGGTCGCAAAACGGTCGTGAACTTGTGAGTTCAGGACAATTTCTGAATTTCAGAAATAGGGGTAAATTTTCATATTTTTGCGTCGCGATTTGCGACCGACACAGGACTTGATATCCCAGTCTAATTGTACGGGGTTCGAGGGGATCATGTAGCGAACATGTTGCAGCAGTCTGTTCGAAAAATGTCGCGACAAGGAGAGAGAAATACTCAACTGAACGAGGAGTCGGAAACGACTATACTTTGCGTACGCGGAGTGGCGCGGAGGTGCTAAGGCGGCGGCGGCTGCTCTGTGCTCGTCGGCGTGTTGCGGCTGCTATGCTGTCGGGGTCATCGGGGGAGAAGAGGTGGCAAGGGTGGAAGTGGTCGGCCGAAGTAGCTGGGTCGCTCGGGGTGTCGGAGATCGGGTCATCGGAGGATGGCGGTGATGGTGGTGATCGGTGTGGCGGTGAGGATCGGCTTTGGGTTTTATAGGAGTTACGGCGGAGACCGGTACGGGGCGGGGAGAGGTCAGCGGGGAGATGGTCGGTCGGCGGTTGCGGGCGGCGAGGGGTCTCGGCAGGTGGCGGCGGATGAAACGGCCGAAAGTCGGAGGGATGCGGTGGTCGGGATCGGGAAAAATTGGGGGTTACTGTAGCAATTAATGGGTAGTGGGTCTGGTCGGATTTTTCATGCGGGTCCAGATCCGACCCGATTCAATAGGGTTGGTTTAATTAGGATTCGGTTTATTTAGGTTGGTCCGGTTCGGTTCAGGATTTGGTTCGGTTTATTCTGGTTTAATTAAAAAGGGTATTTTTAACTATTTAAAAATAGTTTTTGGGTCCAATAAATTCTAGAAAAATTACACTATATCTATTTATTTATTTTACACTCAAAAATATTATTTTTATAATATTTTAATATTTAATTTAATACATAAAAATATTAATCCAGAAGAACATTTATTTTAATTATTCAAAAATCACGAAAAAATCCCCAATTTTTTTTTTAATTTTTGAAAACTCTGGATGTTTACATAGTTGGATGAAAATTTTCGACGATGATTAGTATACTTTGAGTCTAAAAGAAAATAATTTGGCAATGATGACTAATGGGGTTAAAATTATTTTGCCCGTATACTATCATGATCTCAAGTTGGAAAAGGGGTGAAATTCCTTTGCCCGTATACTATCAGGTATTGGGTTGAAATTCCTATGTAGCATTATTTTTTTTGCCATTTTTCCTAATATCTACTGCTGCCAGTATTCCTGTGAGTTTTGGTAATCTATGTTGGTTTGGGAAGGCTTTTTTAAAGTGATATTGGCTTATTTTCTCTTATATTACTTCTTTGATGGGGCATGTATTTCGGATACTTCTCTGATACATTTTGGGATATCCTGTGCAGTTTGATAAAGTTTGCCCAGATACAACATTTGATTTTACTTATATGATGTGCCTAGATACAACATTTAATTTTTACTAATATTATATATTTCGGATACATTTCCTTAATGCTACTTTATACTATGTGCCCAGATACTACATTTGATTTTACTGGTTGTCCCTCATCCCCATACCCTAGGCAATGATGATGAAAAATTAGAAAAATACAAATTTTATACTATACTTGATAACTTTTTTATCTGAGCCAGGGGTATTGGGAAATACAAGAGTATCAGATAGAAGAGTTTGGCAATTATCTACTGGTTGATTTTGAAATTATCTACTATTGGAAAAATTGTTGCACATATTTGATGGCAATCAACCAAATTATCTATTATATTGTTGTTGCTGACATTATAATTCTTCAATCACTCTTGTTGTTTGAAAAATAGGAGCTAATGTAATTCGTGCTACTGTTGTTCTATTTTTTCTTCTCTATTTATTTTGGTTGAACCAAAAGATTGATCTTGTTACTCCTGAGGCTTAACCAATAGATGGAAGAACGCGTGGTCAAGATCAGAGGTTCACACAAAAGTTTCCACTCTGACTATTCTCGATTTCCACGAAGAACTATATAATGATTCTGATTACAACTTGCTCTCAAGATTACAAAGGAATTAAAAAAAAACTTCACGTTCTTTCATGCACTCGCAATTACAGACGGATATAACAGAATTACAACTAGCAGAAGAGAAGAGAAATGAGAAGAAGAAAATCTGCTTGCTGGGGTGATAAAGATCACCGTTCCTCAAATCAAGATTCGCCCCTGCACGATCTTCTCCCAGGAACCAGCAAGTTCACGTAGAACTTCTGGAACGCTCGATGTCACCTCCTTGCTTGGACTCGCACGAACTTCTTGGACTTTAATGACGGCTCCAGCATCAACTCTCTTCCTCTCCCAATTTTTGAAGTAAGTCCTCAAATAAGATTTAAAGAGAGTATTTATAGGCATAGGGAGGAATCCCTAATCCTAATCCTAATCATGGTCGTCCATCAATTACAAAAAGATTTGAATGAATTTAATTCATATCCCACAAGATTAGAATGAATTAAATTTAAATCTTATATAATTGATTTGAATTAAATTCAAATCCTACATGATTAAATTGAAATCCTACATGATTGGAATGAATTAAATTTAAATCCCACATGATTAATTTAAATCCTACATGATTAGAATGAAATTAATTCAAATTCCACAAATATCATACTTAAATTAATGACTCAATCTTTCCATAACTAATTAAATATATCCGATAGTAGCGGACTCGCATGTAACCGCTCATGCGACCCCGCAAGCAACCGCTCATGCGGTCGCTCATGCCGCAGCACATGCGGCCACGCATGAGGCTAGCCCATGCGACCACCCATAAGGTCAGCCCATGCGGCTCGTACATATCCGAGCAAATGAGCGCATCAAATGCGCACAAGCGCCATGCTAAGTGCAAAGTGCGCCAACAAAGTGCCACTTTGCGCCCTTGAGCCCGAGTCAGAGTCCGAGCTTAGTTCCTATAGAAATAATTCCAAGAGCATGACAAAAAGCATAAATAATTTTATGAGGAGTTAAACCTTTTTTCTCCTAAAAAAATATCCCCATATGGCACCCATGTGCCCCACCATATCCCATGTGCACAGTATTATATTGAGATACCCACTTAGTGGTGTAGTCAATGTGGGACTATTTTTCTTAGTCCAAAGGCAATAACACCAACAATCTTCCACATATCTCAATATATGGGTTGAGCGCTCCCTACAGTAACTGCCCATCATGCATTAGGATAGATGTTGGTTCAATTTGAATCTTCCTGCATGGGTCAAATAACAGTATGATACAAGAATAGACTGAGCCTTGAATTCTGCACCATAGTTGCAATTCTTTCCACTCACACAATGACATCAGCAGTTCTTCTAGTTGCACATTAAAGGCCCTGTGCACGCCTGATTTTGATGTATGTATTTTAAATCTACAAGTTTTCCCTCAAGAGACAGCATGTATCTCTTTTCATACACTATAGATGAGTTCTTTTAAAGAGTCCTTGACATGAAGACTTGCGCTTCCTTGCGGTACTACGCCGCTATGACATGGCCTAAAGCAGAGGTTCACTCCCTCATGTAGTATCATCCACTGTAGCATGAGGTCTCAGCCTCTTTGTAGTGCTAAACTACCCAGCATGAAGCCTTGCGCTTCCTATGTGGTGTTATGCCGCTATGACATGGCTCGGGAAGCCGAGGTTCACTCCCTCGTGTGGTGTCATACCACTGTAACATGAGGTTCACTCCCTCTTTGTAGTGCTGCCTACCACTCTTCATTCTTCAGCATTAGGCTACCTGCCTATGTGCGGTGCTACGCGGCTATGACATGGCCTTTTGTCAAGGTTCACTCTCTCGTGTGGTGTCATGCCATTGTAGCATGGGATCTCAGTCCCTTGTAGTGCTGATAATGCGTGCTTCTTGCAAAACATACTAGACATTCACTCTGCCCGAGAACTCATTAAGGCGTTAAAGCCATCCTTTCACAGGAAATTATTCTACATAAAGAACAAGGAGTAGACAACAGTAGTTCTGGGTCCGTAACTCCTCAATGTCTCTAAGGACTATCCACTGTTCTCGATATTCTTCCAGTCAATGGTCCTCCCTTGAACCAATAGCTAGATGCCTAGTAGGTTTCTCTTTGAACTAAAAGCATAAAACTAATTGGTAGGATTGCAAAGACACAATATCAGAGGTCCTCCAAGCCCATATATGTTGTGTCCTTGACAATATGCGGGGTTACGCCGCTGTGACATAACCCGAAGCCGAGGTCCACTCCCTCTTGTGGTGCCACACCACTATAACATGGAGTACTACCCTCATTTATAGTTCTTGGGATCAGCTGGCGTTGGAGGCCTTACATGAACGGATCTACCAGACCCTCCTGGCTCTGATCATCAAACACTGTAATAATCCATGTTAGTTGTGCTCATTTAGTGTCATGTACTAGCCCTTGAAGCCTATAATAAACAAATCTGCCAGATTTGCCTGAATTCGATCATTAAAGCATTGTAATGATCCACGCAATCTGCGCTCATTTAGTGTCCTGTGTTATATCCACATAGTTCTCTTCAAGCCGTTGAAGAGATGAACAGATGCCACTGTTGCAGCTTCCTGGTTTTCTCAGTATATTGGTATCACTCAAATATGTGTATTAACCATATGAAGATCATCTGTGAGATTCCAGAGCTATTATGCTTTACTTGCTGCAACTTGATATAGCAGCACGACCCCTAGAGAAGTTACGTCCTCCTGTGGTTCTTTCACTCTTCTTTTCCGAGCACCAACTGGCATCACCGAACCTTCCTTTATATCTGGATAACTGTTGTAGCACAAGATATACTTCTGAGTTCTCCTGAGAATTCTGACGACTCTCTTCACAGCTTTCAGTGTTCAACACATATACTACTTATGAACTGACTCAGCATCCCTACAGCAAAAGCTATGTCAGGTCTGGTGGTACACGCATGTTGAATCATTCACCTGATGATGCTCGAGTACACCAACTGTTTGACGCTTTTCTTTAGATTTGGCTTCATATTCATGTCACACCTGATGAGTATCCTCCATGATACCCAAAGCATGTGATTAATATTTTATGCTGAGAGCTTGTGACTAAGCAAGCCCACCTGGCATCCGGATTATCTTATATCCTCAGGATGACATCCGTAATCCCATATCCTAAGTTTAGACGAAAAGGACATCTTTGTTCTAGTGACACTTCTATGTCCACAACTTGGACTAGCAAGTCGTCCACATAGATAGAAACAATGACTCCTCCATTACGAGCGAACTTTGTGTACACATACTTGTCTGTCTCTCTGATCATGCGACAACTTTGACTAGATGACTTGTCAAACTCCTGCTGCCACATCCTGAGAATTATTTCAGGCCGTATCGAGATATCACCAACTCGCAGACTGTCTTCAAACCTGAATGACAATAATTCTGACTGTTGTCCCTCAATCTCTCAAGTTTATCTTCATCCAAGACTTGTTGTCTTCCCATCATCTAATAAATAATCAGCTTGTGAATAGCATCTACGACAATCATCATCTTGATCTATGATATATATGAATAATCCTCTCCAAAAGGAGGGCAACCACGCAATATATATATGAATAATCCTCTCCAAAAGGAGGGCAACCACGCAATATATATATGAACTCTCAATCACAAAATCTAAGGGCAACCACGCAATATATATATGAATAATTCTCTCCAAAAGGAGGGCAACCACATAATATATATACGAATAATCCTCTCCAAAAGGAGGGCAACCACGCAATATATATATATGAATAATCCTCTCCAAAAGGAGGGCAACCACGCAATATATATATGAACTCTCAATCACAAAATCTAAGGAAAGAAATAAAGCACGATATGATAGCAAAAAAAAACTAGAACCAAGAGAGCAAGATAATATCCAAAAATAAACAGTCAAGGGCCAAAATAGCTACAATATCTCACAGCAACAAATGAATAAGTACAATCATCCAAAATATAACACTAGGAACAACCCAGGAAACCCACCTAGCTAACTAGGGCGCTAACGGCGTCTCCTCGGCGCACTCCTCCTCGATCTCGGGGTCACAACCCTCGTCAACACCCGGCCCGTAGAACGTCGGGCAATAGTCCTCAGGATCCTCTAGAAAAAATATGCCCAGTCGGGACTGGAGCAAAGTACATAACTCTGAAAGCAACTCCAAATACATGGTAAGGTGTATATGACGAGCACTAGAAAAGTATACAAGATGCACAGGAAATAAATATATGCTGGAGCACAATAAGTAGCTGCAATGTAAACTGGAGAACAATACAAGTAGTGGAAAAGTAACTGCAGGTGAGAAACATGAATACTAGCTAAGTGCCTTGAGCACAAGTTTGTTATGTGATCGGCTTAGGTTGCACATGAAAAATACTACGATAACTCCGTTATGCGTGAGTTGCATAACCGACATACACATGAATACTGTTTGGCTTTGATCACATAACCAACTTCTACTCCCCTCCCCCACTAATACCATTGGATCCAACCACAACACGCTACGTACATGATAATAGCTCGCGCATACGAAGGCGAGAGCACAAGAAGCACATGATAGCACATGAGAATCAATACCCGAAGCACATGATAAAATACACGTGATAGAGTACCCGCTGAACACGGTAAGGGGATAGCATCTCATGACGGGATCCACTAGTACCAGCTCGTGTAATAATGTGTCAGAATCAAGTATCACAGTTCTAGAACAGGTGATATAAACGCTATCATGAAATGGAAACTATCAGAGGTAGGTACTCGCCTGATGTCCTGAGTAACTGATGAGGATCGAGATCCGGACCGGTATCGCAAGGACCTAATGCAAAAAAACAGAATTAAATAGAGTTCTAAGCATTTAAACTGATATAAAATAATTAAAAACAGGCTTCTAGGGCTATTCTAGGTCGAACGGGTCAAACCGGTAAAATTCGGGTCAAAAAGTCAACCCGGGGTCCAAAAAGTCAACTCTAGGTCAAAACTAGGTCAAATGTTGACTTTTACGGTCAACGAGGACAATTATGGTCAAAGCTAGGTCAAACTAGGGTGCCCCTAAAATTCTAGGTCAAACCGAGCTCATTAAGCTACTAAACTCTCAAACTCGCCTAATCGAGATACCGGGATACCCTCGGTATCTGATACCTCGCCCTAGGCCACACACCCCGCCTAGCCCCGCTAAAACCTATGCTAGCACGCGTAAATATATATACATAAGCATATAAAAATCACTCTAATACATTTTCTAGGCTAATGCTCAAATACCCCGCTCGAAACTCAATACCTTGGATATCTCAAGGTATTGAGATACCTCGGTATCTCAAGGTATTGAGATACCGCTCTCAAACCCCCTCTAACTAGCTATCTAGCTAATAAATATACACCTAGTTATTAATCTAGGCTAGGAAATATATATATCTACCATATATTTATATATCTAAGTACCTATGTACATATATATATAGATATCCACACACACATATACAAATACCCATTACCTTACCTATACATATATATATAACTATAGGTATATAGATATCTATATCTTAGATAGATATATATCTAAGTATCTAGCTATCTATCTACGCGTCTAACTATCTATCTACCTATCTAGGTAACTATCTATCTATTGATAGATATATCTATCTATCTAAGTATCTAATCTATAGTACTATCTATCTTACCTATTTATCTATCCATCTACCTATTTTATTATCTATCTAACTATCAACCTATTTATCTAGGTAACTAACTATCTAATCTATCTATTAAACCCTCTAATTAACCCACTCTTCTCGCTACTATCTAGCTGCTACTGCTGGAGCTTGCTGCTGCTGCTGCTAGGCCTGCTGATGCTGCTGCTGCTGCTCCATATGCTGCTGCTGCTTCTTGCTGCTGCTGTGGTGCTGCTGCAGTGCAGCAGCAGCTGCTGCCACTGCATGCTGTGTTCTGCCCCCCTCCATCTCACAAACACACACACCCACACCCCTATATACATATATATATATATATATCACTCTATATATATATATACAAATATACATATATCTCTATATATATATATATATACAACTATATATATATAGACACACACTTAAACACATATCAACACACACACACATATAATTATATACATAGCTATATATATATATATATATATAAACACCTATTTATATATATACACACTCTCAAATATATATATACACATACACATTTATACATATATATAAATACATAGACATATACATACACAAGCACACTTATACATATACATATATATATACACATAGACATATACATACACAAGCACATAGATATAAATACACACATATATATATAAATATATATACATATATATAGACACACATACAAATATAAATATATATATAGACACTTACACCACTCAACCACAATACACAACAACACACCCCACTCA
Organism: Iris macrosiphon; assembly: GCA_036927795.1. Lineage (NCBI taxonomy): Eukaryota > Viridiplantae > Streptophyta > Magnoliopsida > Asparagales > Iridaceae > Iris > Iris macrosiphon. The sequence goes on along the minus strand of JAYESA010000020.1, from coordinate 32,643,607 downwards.
CGCCCAACGACCCCGACACTCACCAACACCCTAAAATATATAAAATATAACTCGAGAACTCTAGCACACACTCTCCGATGCTAACCCAACGCGCGCACAAGCCCGAAACGAGGAAACCAAGTCGAAATGGCCGTTCGATCATTTCGACGAACACGTGGTGCGCAGTTCGGAAAACCTCCTGAAACGCACACCAAACGAACTCGGAATCGGCCAAAATTTACCCACGCTCTCTAAACGATGCCTAGATCCTAGAAAAAGTACTACCGCGTCGATTCTAGGTCCGTGGCGAAAATGCGCACGCACTTAGAATCGGCGACGACGAAAAGCCCCAAAATAATTCTTACAAGGGTGTGGACTGGGTCGGACATGGGTCCACTAGGGTCTGACATGGGTCCAGGCTAGCCAAAACCCCAAAATAATCATTAAAAAATAATACAAGCACTATTTAAATATAAATATAATTAATTAAATACAATACACTATTTATCAAATAAAAAAAAAATACCCTATTTTCTAGAATCGGGTAGTGACAAGCCTACCCTCCTTAAAAATAATTTCGTCCTCGAAATTAAAAGACGAAACTAGGACAGGAATGCAAAGAAAGAACCATACCTCAGGGCTCGAAGAGATAGGGGTATCGCTCTCGTATTTTATCCTCCCTCTCCCAGGTCGACTCACCTGGAGAGTGATGCCTTCACGCGACGCGAACCAAGGGAATAGTCTGGTTCCTCAACACCTTCTTCCGCCGATCCAGAATCTCCATCGGCTGCTCTGGATAGCTAAGAGTAGGGCCCACCGCGATCTCTGAGTGATCCAATACGTGACTGGGATCTGCCACGTACCATCTCAACTGCGACACGTGGAACACATCATGAACTCCCTCCAGCGTAGGCGGTAACTCAAGCCTATACGCCACAGTGCCGACCCTCTCAAGGATACGGAAGGGTCCGACGAAACGTGCGCTAAGCTTCCCGCCTCCACCGAAGCGAATAGTGCCCCGCGTCGGAGAGATCCTCAGGAACACCAGATCTCCAACCTAGCACAAACAAGGTCTCAGCACTTAGTCTAAAACAAGCAATCACAAGCAAACACAAGAATAAAATCTAAATTCTAAGCTATACCTCGAACTCCAAAGGTCTCCGGTGGCTATCGGCCCAATGCCGCTGCCTGTCTTGCGCCACCCGAAGTCTATCTCTAATGAGCTTGACATTCTCCGCTGCATTAACCACCCTCTCCGGGCCAAGCAAAGCTCTCTCGTCTACATTATCCCATGATAACGGAGTGCGACACCTCCGTCCATACAACGCCTCAAAAGATGACATCTCGATACTGGCTTGGTAGCTGTTGTTGTAAGCAAACTCTACCAAGTGCAAGTGATCCTCCCAAGAGCCTCTAAAATCCAAAACACAAGTGCGAAGCATGTCCTCAAGTGTCTGAATGGTCCTCTCTGACTGACCGTCTGTTTGTGGGTGATATGCAGTACTAAACTTGAGCTGGGTGCCCAAGCTAGCCTGCAGACTCCTCCAGAAATGCGAAGTAAAGCGACTGTCCCGATCTGATACTATGCTCACAGGAACTCCATGCAGTCTGACTATCTGGCGCACATACATCTCTGCGAGTCTCTCTGTAGACGTACCCACTTTGAATGGTAGGAAGTGGGCCGATTTGGTCAACCTGTCCACGATGACCCAAATCGCATCCTTCCCGTCTGGAGAACGGGGAAGTCCAAAAACAAAATCCATGGTCACATGCTCCCATTTCCACTCCGGAATGGGTAACGGCTGGAGCAAACCTCCTGGCCTCTGCCTCTCTGCCTTCACTTGCTGGCACACTGAGCATCGGGATACGAAGTGTGCTACCTCCCGCTTCATCCCGTACCACCATACTTGCTGTCTCAGATCTCTATACATCTTGTTGGCACCTGGATGCATAGAATACTGGGATCGATGCGCCTCCTGGAGAACCTCCTCGCGCAATGACCCACTCGGCACACACAACCTGGTACCGTGCCACAAAGAACCATCATCAGCAATGGTGAAGTCATCTGATAAACCCATCTGAACCTGCGCCCTGATGCTCCTCAGGGACTCATCCTCAAACTGCGTAGCCCTGATCCGGTCTACCAACTCTGACTGAATCTGCAGTCCCCATATCTGCATCTCAACTCCAGGAACTATCACCTCAATGCCCAAGCTCTCTAGATCTTCCAAAAGATAACGATCTGTAGTCAGGCACATAGCTATCGGATACCTGCTCAACGCATCCGCAACTATGTTTGCCTTCCCTGGATGGTACTTCAACGATATGTCGAAGTCTTTCATCAACTCCAACCATCTCCTCTGCCTCATATTCAGCTCTTTTTGGGTAAACACATACTTCAAGCTCTTGTGGTCTGTGAAGATCTCCACACGCTCTCCGTATAAATAGTATTTCTATAACTTCAGAGCAAAGATGACCGCTGCCAACTCCAAATCGTGGGTAGGATAGTAATTCTCATGAGGACGTAATTGCCTGGAAGCATAGGCAATCACCCTCCCATTCTGCTACAACACACAACCCAGTCCTTTCCCCGATGCATCACTATAGATAGTGAATCCTCCAGAACCTGATGGCAACGTCAACACTGGAGCTGTCGTCAACCTCCTCTTCAGCTCATCAAAGGCAACCTGGCACTCCTCTGACCAAATAAACTCCACGTCCTTCCGGGTCAGCCTGGACAATGGCTCTGCAATCCGGGAAAAATCCTGAACAAATCTCCTGTAGTAGCCTGCCAGTCCCAAGAAACTCCTGACCTCGGCTACTGAACTCGAATCACTCCATGCCTCAACTGCCATGATCTTTCTCGGATCCACCGAGATACCCTCTCCAGTCACCACATGACCAAGGAATTCAACCTTGTCAAGGAAGAACTCACACTTCGAAAGATTTTCATAAAGCTTCTCCTTCCTGAGAGTCTCCAGCACTATCCTCAGATGCTCCTCGTGCTCCTCTGGGGTCTTCGAATACACCAATATATCATCTATAAACACCACCATAAACCTGTCCAGATGCTGATGGAACACCTTGTTCATCAGATTCATGAACACTGCCGGGGCATTAGTCAACCCAAACGGCATCACAAAGAACTCATACTGTCCATATTTGGTCCGAAAAGCTGTCTTCAGAATATCCTCCTTCCTGACCTTCACCTGGTGGTAGCCTGTCCTCATATCAATCCTGGAAAACACCCTCGCTCCGCTCAACTGGTCAAAAAGATCATCAATACGCGGCAGCGGATACTTGTTCTTGATTGTGAGGTTGTTCAGAGCCCTGTAGTCGATACACATCCGTATCGACCCATCCTTCTTCCGCACAAAAAGTACCGGAGCACCCCACGGAGAAGAACTAGATCTGATAAATCCCTTATCCTGAAGCTCATCCACCTGCTTCTTCAACTCTATCAGCTCACTGTTGCTGACTCTATAGATGTGCTGGGATATCGGCTCCACGCCTGGCACCAAGTCTATAGAGAACTCCACATCTCTGTCCGGAGGTACCCCTGGCAACTCCTCCGGAAAGACATCCATATACTCCTCTATCAGTGGATGTAGCGACCTCGGCTCTACCACCAGGGCCCCGCAGAAGACTCCCTCGGTCTGCTCCGCTGCTCCTCTGGCAAACTGAAACTCTGGCTCACCCGGTGGACTAAACAAAACTCTGCCTCTACGATAATCTATACTAGTACAATACGTACTCAACCAATCTATCCCGAGTACAATTTTGTAGCTCGAAAGTGGCATTACGAGTAGGCACACACTCAACTCCCGGCCTCCCAAGGTAACTCTCCGGTCTCTGCAGACATCACTGACTAGGATGATACCACCCCCGGTCATGATCTTGCAGAGTCTAGCTAAAGGTTCACCAACAAGATGGTGTCTAACAGCAAAAGATACAGACACAAAGCTATGGAAAGCACCAGAATCAAATAAAGCAAGTGCTGAAATGGAATCAAGAAGAACAGAACCTGAGATCACATCACCAACGGCACAAGATACGATATCATTAATGAAGGACAGTAATATTGCAAAAGAAAACAATTTCAGAAAAATTTAAAGATATAAAAAGAAATCAGGAAGGGTCCTAGTTGTGATTGAGCACACTCTCTCTCAGCCTATATCCTATATCCTATTGCAGGTAAACCTAAAAACTAGACCTGCATGGGCCACCACCAAAAACGTGTCACAATCCGCACCCGAAAATCGGGCATGAGCCGTGGGTACGTCCAGCCTACGCCACAGAATCGGCGGTAGAACGCTGTAAAGGTCCGTTCTAGGTCAACCATATCTATCTATATCTCACAGAAAAATCCGCCATGACCTCTCCAAAAGGAGGGCAACCACGCAATATATATATGAATAATTCTCTCCAAAAGGAGGGCAACCACGCAATATATATATGAACTCTCAATCACAAAATCTAAGGAAAGAAATAAAGCACGATATGATAGCAAAAGAAAACCAGAACCAAGAGAGCAAGACAATATCCAAAAATAAACAGTCAAAGGCCAAAATAGCTACAATATCTCACAGCAACAAAAGAATAAGTACAATCATCCAAAATATAATACTGGGAACAACCCAGGAAACCCACCTAGCTAACTAGGGCGCTAACGGCGTCTCCTCGGCGCACTCCTCCTCGATCTCGGGGTCACAACCCTCGTTAACACCCGACCCGTAGAACGTCGAGCAATAGTCCTCAGGATCCTCTAGAAAAAATATGCCCAGTCGGGACTGGAGCAAAGTACATAACTCTGAAAGCAACTCCAAATACATGGTAAGGTGTATATGACGAGCAATAGAAAAGTATACAAGATGCACAGGAAATAAATATATGCTGGAGCACAATAAGTAGCTGCAATGTAAACTGGAGAACAATACAAGTAGTGGAAAAGTAACTGCAGGTGAGAAACATGAATACTAGCTAAGTGCCTTGAGCACAAGTTCGTTATGTGATCGGCTTAGGTTGCACATAAAAAATACTACGATAACTCCGTTATGCGTGAGTTGCATAACCGACATACACATGAATACTGTTTGGCTTTGATCACATAACCAACTCCTACTCCCCTCCCCCACTAATACCATTGGATCCAACCACAACATGCTACGTACATGATAATAGCTCACGCACATGAAGGCGAGAGCACAAGAAGTACATAATAGCACATGAGAATCAATACCCGAAGCACATGATAAAATACACGTGATAGAGTACCCACTGAACACGGTAAGGGGATAGCATCTCATGACGGGATCCACTAGTACCAGCTCATGTAATAATGTGTCAGAATCAAGTATCACAGTTCTAGAACAGGTGATATAAACGCTATCATGAAATGGAAACTATCAGAGGTAGGTACTCGCCTGATGTTCTGAGTAACTGATGAGGATCGAGATCCGGACCGGTGTCGTAAGGATCTAATGCGAAAAGCAGAATTAAACAGGGTTCTAAGCATTTAAACTGATATAAAATAATTAAAAATAGGCTTCTAGGGCTATTCTAGGTCGAACGGGTCAAACCGGTAAAATTCGGGTCAAAAAGTCAACCCGGGGTCCAAAAAGTCAACTCTAGGTCAAAACTAGGTCAAATGTTGACTTTTACGGTCAACGAGGACAATTATGGTCAAAGCTAGGTCAGACTAGGGTGCCCCTGAAATTCTAGGTCAAACCGAGCTCATTAAGCTACTAAACTCTCAAACTCGCCTAATCGAGATACCGGGATACCCTCGGTATCCGATACCTCGCCCTAGGCCACACACCCCGCCTAGCCCCGCTAAAACCTATGCTAGCACGCGTAAATATATATACATAAGCATATAAAAATTACTCCAATACATTTCCTAGGCTAATGCTCAAATACCCAGCTCGAAACTCAATACCTTGGATATCTCAAGGTATTGAGATACCTCGGTATCTCAAGGTATTGAGATACCGCTCTCAAACCCCTCTAACTAGCTATCTAGCTAATAAATATACACCTAGTTATTAATCTAGGCTAGGAAATATATATATCTACCATATATTTATATATCTAAGTACCTATGTACATATATATATATATAGATATCCACACACACATATACAAATACCCATTACCTTACCTATACATATATATATAACTATAGATATATAGATATCTATATCTTAGATAGATATATATCTAAGTATCTAGCTATCTATCTACGCGTCTAACTATCTATCTACCTATCTAGGTAACTATCTATCTATTGATAGATATATCTATCTATCTAAGTATCTAATCTATAGTACTATCTATCTTACCTATTTATCTATCCATCTACCTATCTTATTATCTATCTAACTATCAACCTATTTATCTAGGTAACTAACTATCTAATCTATCTATTAAACCCTCTAATTAACCCACTCTCCTCGCTACTACCTAGGTGCTACTGCTGGAGCTTGCTGCTGCTGCTGCTAGGCCTGCTGATGCTGCTGCTGCTGCTCCATATGCTGCTGCTGCTGCTTCTTGCTGCTGCTGTGGTGCTGCTGCAGTGCAGCAGCAGCAGCTGCCACTGCATGCTATGTTTTGCCCCCCTCCATCTCACAAACACACACACCCACACCCCTATATACATATATATATATATCACTCTTTATATATATACAAATATACATATATCTCTCTCTCTATATATATATATATACAACTATATATATATAGACACACACTTAAACACATATCAACACACACACACACATATAATTATATACATAGCTAAATATATATATATAAACACCTATTTATATATATACACACTCTCAAATATATATATACACATACACATTTATACATATATATATATATATATATATATATATATATATATATATATATATATATATATATATATATATATATATATATATATATATATATATATATATATATATATATATATATATATATACATATACATATACATATATATATATATACATATATATATATATATACACAAGCACACTTATACATATACATATATATATACACATAGACATATACATACACAAGCACATAGATATAAATACACACACATATATATAAATATATATACATATATATAGACACACATACAAATATAAATATATATATATAGACACTTACACCACTCAACCACAACACACAACAACACGCCCCACTCACGCCCAACGACCCCGACACTCACCAACACCCTAAAATATATAAAATATAACTCGAGAACTCTAGCACACACTCTCCGATGCTAACCCAACGCGCGCATAAGCCCGAAACGAGAAAACCAAGTCGAAATGGCCGTTCGGTCATTTCGACGAACACGTGGTGCGCGGTTCGGAAAACCTCCTGAAACGCACACCAAACGAACTCGGAATCGGCCCAAAATTTATCCACACGCTCTAAACGATGCTTAGATCCTAGAAAAAGTGCTACCGCGTCGATTCTAGGTCCGTGGCGAAAACGCGCACGCACTTAGAATCGGCGACGACGAAAAGCCCCAAAATAATTCTCACAAGAGTGTGGGCTGGGTCGGTGTGCATTGTCTAAGAAAATACAATACCCAAGTGTTGTTGGAGGTTATTGAGTCATACTCATTATTTATAGGCTTCCTCCAGAAAATAATATCTCTGGTCTTCATCGCCTCACCATAGGTAAGCGGATCTGCTTCTACATGATAGGTGACAAAATCTTCTCCGAAGTCCTTCACTCTTCTCACTCGCTTAGACACCGCCTCTGCGAGTTCTGGTTCGATCGTTGTCATTGGGATGACAACTTTTTCTTGGTCTACATCTTCTTTGGAAGCTACAGCCTCCTGTGCACCCATACTATTTTTCGAAATATCCGCGATAACAATGTTCTTGTGCCTTATAAATTTATCTTCGAAGAGTTCTTCGTCACGAGATTCAATGATATGATTTGATTTGATATTAAGAAATCTCTGAGAATCACTCTTCTCAGCATCACCCTGAAATATTATCTTCGTAGTCCTCGATTCCAGCTTCTGAATCTTTTATTCCGGAAGCTTCATAGACGTCAGACACCCCCACACTCGAATTCCGTTCAAGTTGGGTCTGACTCTGAACCAGAGTTCCTAAGGAGTGACATCGAAAGTTGCGTATGAAACTTTGTTCAGAATGAACGTAGCCGTCAGCATAGCTTCTCTCCAGAAGTAGTTTGGAAGACCCGCAGTCAACAATATTGAGTTCATTATCTCTGTCAATATCTAGTTCTTCCTTTCGGCTACCACATTTGATTGAGAAGAATACGGAGCAGTTGTCTCATTGATAATTCCATGTTCTTGCAGAATAATGCGAATTCAATAGACCTATACTCTCCGCCTCGATCACTTCTGAGTCTCTTGAGTCGTTGCCCCATTTGAAGTTCAGCCTTAACCCTGAACTTCTTGAACTTCTTGAATGCTTCATTTTTTAACTTGAGCAGATAGACGAACGCGTACTTCGAGTAGTCGTCGATGAAAGTAATAAAGTACTTCCTTCTGGCCTTTGTGGAGAACTGCTTGAAGTCACAGATATCTGAGCGAACCAACTCCAGAAGATCTGTACTTCGGTTTACCTGTTTGAACAGATTTGTGTGATCTTTGTCTGTGCACAGACCTTAAACTTCTCCATCTCCTTACCCCCATATTTGGAGATATATCCTAGACTAGACATCTGGCAGTACAAAGTACATATCCTAGTCTGGGGTCCCACAACTCTTACAATGAGACTCCAGTCACAAGCAGAAGCTCGAAAATCCATTTGAAACTGAATGCCTTATTTCAAAGTATGTCTCCTGCCAAGATATCACCATCTAGAAAACATGGATGTCCACCCTCAAGTCTGCAACAGACTTCCTTATATCAGGTCCTTGGTAATCACTGGTACGTTGCTACACGCACTCCTTTGACTGTAACTTCTCAAAGTTCAGAACCATTGTTCCAATACCAGATCCTATGCTTGATTCTAGTTTGCCATCAATACCTTAACTACTAAAGGTTCGACTTTGATCAACAGTTCTTTCTAAAGCACATGTGGCTAGATGCACCAATTTTCATCCACTGGTCAGCAACTACGCCATAGGACTTAACCTGCACAATCATAGCAACCAAGTTAAGTAATCAAAGGAACCAAGTTTAGTTATACATTGCTATATTGGTTCGACTTCCAAGTTCTAATTTAAGCCATGCGTCAAGTCCTGTATAGTACAGTAACCTTCATGTGCATAGGCCACCATGTGCCAATCCATGCGCATAAGCCACTATGCGCTAATCCATGCTCATAAGCCACCATGCGTCAATCTATGCGCATAAGCCACCATGTGCCAATCCTTGCGCATATGCCTTCATGTGCATCATGCATGCGCAAAGACCATCATGCGCATTGAGATACTATGCGCCCAGCTCTGCCATGCGCCAAGACGCCAAGACTTCCAATGCGCTGCCATGTGTAGTGCCCCGTTCCCCCTATTCGGGGAGCGCGGCTAAGAAATACAAATCGGTATCGTTCGATCGGGATAGATTGAATCAAGGTCGTATCCTCGTTATGGATTTGCTTCTTCAGAATCGATTTCCATATTCTGTGGACCGTGCCCCGAGGATGGACTTAGCGGCAGTCAAGAGGGACCTCTCCGCTGCATATTTTTTTGCCTAGATTTTGCTGTCACCTTGTTGCTTTCGTGCTTTTGAGTTGGTTTTGGATTTACATTTTCTTGAATAGTTTTGATGGATTTTATTGCTTTCATTTATTGAATTTTATTCCATTTTGAGCTTGGAAAGAGTAGAAGGGGTATTGATCAGTTGTTCGTGGCAATGTAGGTGATCGTACAGTAGACGTCGTGCGAGCGGAGTCTTGAAGCACCACTTTTCTTTCCTTTCTCCAACCAACTTGTGAGTGGCTATATTCGATTCAGTTGACCCTTCTTCTAAGTCTTCATACCTAAAAAACTTGCATTCTTGCTTGTTCCGATCAAACGATACCATAATAACTAAAAGATGTCAAGATAAAAAGGAATAGACTTGGACTACTTTATGCTTGTCAATCAACTTATGAACGATTACCTTGTTGCATGCTAGTTTATTTAAAAATATTTATCATATGCTTCAATTTTAGTTAGAAAGTATACTTCTTCTATAATTGTGCTATGTGTGGAACACACCTTGTTATGCAATAAACTGATTAGGGAGACTATGCAAAATAAATTATGCCATGTTACTTGTCTTGTGCTCGTGTTGCCTTAAATTGCATAAATTGATAACTTAATATAGACGTCGTTTGATCATGGACAACTTGTGCACAAGGTCATAGTTCCTTCGGACGGTCGCTGGGGCACTGGCACCGATCCGATCCGGACGGAACTTTATGTGTATTCATCGTGTGCTGGACGGGATAGCTTGCAGCGCATCGTGTGCTCTCGTTGCATACCATCATCGTCATTGACTAGGTCCATTATGGCATCATGCCAGTGATCCCCATGTATATTTAAACCTGTGCAACCTAACTTGTGTCTTCTTGGCAGGGAAGGACATGGTAAGTATTGTGCAGGTTGTTCAGACGGGAAGGTAAAAGTCACCGAACGGTGGCATATTTATTTCTGTAAAAGTTGCATATCCAATGCTTGCTTGTAAAATGAACTAAGGCAAGATAGAAAGACCATAAAAATAACTTGCATGCTTCACATAAATAACTTATGATTTGGTATAGTTGGGTTAGCTCGCCTTCACCAGTACATTTTGATGTACTGACCCTCGTTGCAACAGGTTTCCCGCACCAAGGAGATCCTGCACAAACCTAAAGCGACTTCCCGATCCAGTCCACCTACCGGCATGCCCAAATCGTACCACAAAAGCAACATTTTAAAGTTTCCAAGAGCTCGTCCATAGGCTTATGCAGCTCTGTGAGAAGGTGATAACTTCGCCAGAAGGTCTTTAACATTTTGAAGTTTTAGTAAAAGGATATAATGTACAGGACGGCTATCTCATTTTGAGTCCACTTTTGTAAGCCCCTGCGACAACTATCTGACTCGTTCAAGAGTTTGTAAAAGATGTTCATTATCAATAAAGAGAACTTTTCCATGTTTCAATATTGTGTTTCAATTATCTGCATACTCTGAATATGTGCTCGTTTTAAGGAAATACCTTAGCCTTGTGCGGTGCACAACCTAGGCACGCATAGCGTCACGCTCGGGGGACGATAATCAATTCCATGGAATCGGGGCCTGACATATTGGTATCAGAGCACATCTTCAAGTTCCTTTGAACCTCGTATCGAAAAAGTTCCTTTAACGATCTATTCCCTATGCAAACTCTTGAAGTAGTTAGGCCAAAATGAAATACATTCCATACAATGAGTCTATAATACATTATGAACCTGATATAAGTTACCTTCTTTTGAAGTAATGACTCAAGCGCAAGCATCAACGCTTGCACAGGATGATGTACAAGCCCAAGAAAGTAGTTTCGGCACCTCAAAAAGTTCTAGAAGCCAGCAAGCCATGTCTCATGTCAACCCGATTGAGCAAATGATGCGGATGCTTGAGGCTAGCCAACAGACGGATGAGGCTCATTATGAACAAGCCAAGAAGTGCACGGAAGAACGACAGAGCAAGTTCGAAGGCAATCTAGAAGCCTGATTTGTAGTCCAACAAAAGTAGGTAGATACCCTACAACAGATCGTTCAGACCTTGGCCTCCAACCATTCCACAACAACAACAGCGACACCGGTGGAGCTACCCGGGCCTTAAGTCGAAATGCCTCAAACTCCAAAGAAGAAGGATGTGACTACCTTCGACTTTGCCGACTTCAAAAAGGTCTGCAATACGTCGTTTAAAGGGAATGAAGATCCGGTCGTGGCTCTAGATTGGCTTGTCGAGCTATGGAGATCACTTCAAACTGCTAGAGGTACCTGAAGAGAAGCGTGTAATGTATGCCTAACTACAGCTTCGCCTGAACGTGCACGATTGGTGGGACGTGCACCGAATGTCTCTCTTCGTAGAAGAAGAAGGCGAGACGATCGCGTGGGCTACCTTCCGTAGCGTATTCGAAGTGGAGTTCATACCCCCTTTCGTACGTTGGCAGATGGAGAACGAGTTCATGCAGCTCCGCCAAGGCAACTTGACAGTGAAGCAGTACTCCGCCGAATTCAACCGGCTCACCAAATTTGCAAGCTCATATTTACCTGAGGCGGTGAGTCGTGCCAGACGATTTGAAGGCGGCCTACGACCTACCATCCATGCGCACGTGGTCGTTCCCTAATACATGACGATGTGGGAAGTTCTCAACCATGCCATTTCTCTAGAACCGCAGTATCCTTCAGTTGCTACCGGCACTGTGCAAACTTCCAATCATAAGCGTCATAGCAACGCGGAAGGAAACACCGCTTCAAAGCGTCCAAATAACGACGGTCACCATCATTGTAGAAAAATTGGGCACACTGCGAAGGAATGCTGTGGGAAGCTCGGGTTATGCCTCATATGTGGAGATCCAAACCACTCGTATCGTGACTGTCCGCACTACTCTGTTCGTCGTCCTCAACATCCAAATCCTGCCACGGTACCCCAAGCCAACCGAACCACTCCGCAACAAGAGCGTCATCAAGCTCATGGTTGGGTGTAAACCATGACACGGAAGGAAGCCCTGGTATCGGACACTGTTGTGTCAGGTATATTGCTTTTTAATAACTTACCTGCACGTGTGCTATTTGATTCTGGTGCAACGCATAGCTTTATATGCAAGAATTTTATCGTGGAAAACTGTAAACTCCCTCGACCAGATTTCAGTAATTTAGGATTATTTTTTTAGCTAATTAGAATTATTGCAACTTTTTAAAATTTATTTTGCTTACATATCCTATTGATTTGTGCACCTGTCCATTACCCAATTAATTAGAGCATTACACTAGCTGTTATCCCCAAGCAAGTTCACATACCTGTCCTAGACATGTTAGTCTATTATTCTGAACTTTGTGCAACTCCCAGATACTTTATTTTTAGCCTCGTTTGAGACGCACAAATATCGTTACAAACGTCCGTATTTATTTTCTGCTCTTTACCCATCTCTGTACCCCTAGAGATTTGAGGCCCAATCTGTACCTGTTTTGCCCAAACAAAAATACGATAATATTCTACTTTGAATATACTACAATTAGTATATTGACACCGTAGTAAAATTATGACCCTACCTGCCTCTAAATAATTAGAGAACACCGTGCGCAGTATTTATTAATTAATAAATACGATGACCCGTATCACCCAAAGAACCAGGCCCTGCCCCTGCCCAGGATCACCCCCACACCCCTAAGGCACTCCCCCAGCTTTCCCCCTCATTTTTGTGCAATTCAGTATTTTTAGGAATCAGTGTTTTTAATCAGATAAATTACGTAATTACGCAAATTCCCAATTTTAGGACCTATATACAATTTATGGAATTACAGAGGTTTTTCTGCAATTTTCCCTGTGAGGTGTCACCCCCTATTGGCTGGTGAACCTACACCGTACACGTGGCAGTGGTACCCACCGAAATATCTAAAAATATCAGCCTAAAATATCATAAAAACCAAAAACCCCAAAATACCCCTAGACTTCACACTAATTACAAACTATGCCATCCACCCTAATCTAAAAACCCGACCCCCCCCCCCATTCCCGAATCCCTACACCACCACCCTCAGCCCACCTTCGGCCACCAGACCCTTGCCAAACCCTTCGCCACTTCCCCGGCCTCCCCTCCGACCACCGCCACCCCCCTCCGGCCACCGCCGGCGCCGCCTAGAACCCCCACAGCAGCCAACACCCCACCAACACCACAGCACCTCTCCACCACCCGAACCACCCTAGCCACCACCCTCCGCCGTCTTGGACCACCGCCACCACCCCCAAACGACTCGCCGCCACCTCCTCCACCGGACTGACCCACCACCACTGCCCCCCGACCACCACCGTCGCCGGCAGCACCGCCATAGTGCCCCGACCCCCCTCTCCCCGACTGAACCCCAGTCTCCCCCGACCGACCCCCACAGCCACCACCACCGCCTCTGACCTTCGCCACCACCCCAGAACTGTTCCCCACCCTCCCCTCCGCCGACTAGTCCGCCCGCACCGCCGCCCCCGCCACCGCCCTGGCCGCCGTAGCCGCTGCAAGCTGCCGCTGCTGCTATCACTGCTGGCAGTAGCTGCTGCTGTGCTCGTCCCTCCGGCCAGCCGCCGTCCTCCAGCCGGCGATGAGCCGTGGGACCCCTTGCTGACCTGTCAGGTATAGCCCTGTATACATACGTAAATAGGTATAAATTTGTATATGTATGTATATATAGCTATATATATCTATATATATGTATATATGTATATATATTAATATATATATTATTATATGTATTTATATATTAATATTAATATTAATACTATATATACAGTATATACAGTATATATGTATGTATTTAAATTTCTGTATTTTTTCTTTTTTTTATATTTTATATACATATATATGTATATATGTAAATATATATATATATCTATATATATGTAATTATATATTTAATATATATAATATATACTTATATACAGTATTTATATACAGTATAATATATATTATTATATTAATATATGCATCTTTATTTTCTGTTTTTATATATATATGTATTATATATATATATATATTGTCACGACCCGCACCCGGAATTTGGGCATGAGTCGTGGGTACGTCCAGCCTACGCCGCAGCATCGGCGGTAGAACGCTGTCTAGGTCACAAACATAGTATATCCTGTCAATAGTCTCAACTCCGTACGGAAGACAAAGATAAATAAACCACAGATCTATAATATACTCAATCACAAGCTATAAGAATAATGGCACGATGAGAATTGAAAAGAGTTCTAAAAAAATCAACCACAATAAGTCCAACTCAAATCCTGGGTCTAAATGACCTCACAAAGTCACAAAATAGTAAATACAACTCAGTCTCAGTCTAAAACAATAAATACAGAAAAATAATCTAAGTACAGCCAGGTAGGATCTCCTCTAGGATAGGCACCTCCTCTGGGATTTCCGGAGTGAAATCTCCCTCTAATCCTGGGCCATAATGAGTGGGGCAAAAGTCCTCCAGGTCCTCTGAAAATGTTGTTATCCAGTCAGGATTGGAGTGAAGCACAAGCACTAACAGCAGTTTCATTAAATTGACAAAGTCTATAAACAGTGTAAGAGATACAAGATAGAAATAAATGCTGAAAATGAGAAGTATAGGAGAAAATGAAATAGACAATAGAGCATCTAGCAATAAACAATAAACAGTGAATGCTAGAACAAGTAAATCTGAATAAAGATAAAACATCTAGCTAAGTGTTTAAAATATTAGTTTATTATATGATCGGCTTGGGACTAGATCAGGCTGATTATATATGATTAGCTATGATTCTTTTTAGGTCAGGCTAACCGTATGGTTAGCTATGGTGCATATAGTGGTCAGGCTAATCATATATAACAGCTATGGAGCATATAAATGGTCAGGCTGCACCCGACGTGAGAAGTGGGGTGAGCTATGGTACATATAAATGTTTGGATATGATCACATAATCTACTAATAGTTTCCCATCCCCCAGCTAGCACGATGGATTCCAATCACGACTCCTCATGATGGGGATCTAGGGTGCTAACCCGTGTATCCATAGTGTCGGAATCAAGTATGTAATACACTACAATTTATAGAAGTAATCAACAATAAAAACTGTCAGAGAATGTACTCGCCTGTGGTCCTCTGCAAAATGTGAGGATCGATGTCCAAAGTGGGATCGAAATGACCTATATATAAGATAACAATGTTAAAATGGTGTTTGGAATAATAAGAGTGATTAGCTAATTTGAAATGGGGTGTTAGGTCATTTCTAGGTCTAAACTAGGTGTTACTAAGTCAACTCTAGGTTTTTGGTCAATACTAGTTAATACCTTGCTCCTTGGTTCATACTAGCTATTGTTAACTAATACTAGTTAAATACACTATATTATATGTTCTATACTCACAATATAGACTCTATATAATTACTATCTCTAATATCTTAGCTATACTTATTATATCACTCTAATATCTATACTCAACTCCACATATTAACCCACACCAATACCCCATATTCAACCCAACTTGACATCCCCACAACACACTAGCCTAATACACATTAACATTTAATACCCATTAGCAACCACATACCTGTACATGCAATTCCAATTGCTGGAACCCCCCCTACTGATCCACAACTCATAATACTTACTACCCCTTAACCCAAATAACTGATACACACCTCAGCTATCTAACATACTGAAATTAATTCCTACACACACACAGGAAACTAGGTTCTATAGAACTCACACACACAAGTTCTGAACTGACACAGTACACACACACACATGTGCACACAGACACCTACACCTCTCTTCCCCAATCTGATACACAGACATAATTAACAGGGTTGCACACACCCTGAACCTTAAGGCAACACAGGTTCCTCACTAATACTCTAAACTCTACATACTGGAAGTAAAATCCTGCACACACATGATCTACACACAGCACAGCACATACCCCTCACTGAACCTAACAACTACACACCTCAGTGCATTAGGTTCTAGGATACACACTATATTATATTTTCCTCCCCTCTCTCAGAGTTACACACAGGAAACTAACTGAAACCCCCAACTGCTGATACCCTACTAAATGCTGATACACAGACATTGGGACACAGGTTACCACAAGCTACACTACTCTATCTACTGATCACTCACACACAGTTTAACAGATTTTCCCCCAATTCAAATACACTGATACATAACCTCTGCTCTCTCAACCACAGTTCCTCACTGCTCACTGGTTTTTTTTTTTTCTCTCCTAGACACTCTGATTTCTGAACTAGCAAATACCTATACCCTGCACAGAATTCATATAGACACTCACTGACCTTAATCCTATACACACAATTAACTGATATCTGCACAGCAACACACCTATATTACTGATACATTCTGCACTCACAGGCACTGATTCATAATATCAGTTAATGAGAACTGATACACTACACAGTTCACAAATACACAGCCAATAAAACCCCTATTCACTGATACTCTATCTCACTGATATATGCATTACCTCACCTATCCCTACACCTGAACTTACCCTCATCTCTTACAGGAAACCCGACCTCCCTATCAACCATGCTGTATTTGAATAGTGAGTCAGTGTGCAACTGATACTGCACCCTGATGAGGTTGCCTGCAGGTTCTTCCTCAAGGCTGCTACTAAGTAAATCTCCACTGCACATGTGTGCAACTTGACACACATAAACCTTCAGTCCAGTACACAAAAGCTACACAGTTTGGCCCAAACCCCCTTCCTGCTCTCACTAATGAACACACAGTTATCAACTCAAGGTAACACCTACCCACACAGTCACACAAGTTGCACACAGTTCTAAGGTACTGAACTCACACAGGGAAACATATAGCCACATACACAGTATATCTCTCCCAAACCCGACTGCTCTGTACACACAGTAATTTCCAGAACCCGACTGTACAGTGAATCCCCCTCTTCAAATCACACATACATCTACAAACCTAGATATATATACAAACACGCATCAAATCTATATACATATGTATAAATATATATAGACATCATACATCATTCATCAAATTAGATTTTATTAGAGTAGATTAGATAGGTTCATCCCTTTTTGGCATTTCATCAAACACATGCAGTGCAGAAAACAATTATACATACAACCCATGAATCCTCAACCCAAAACCCTAAAAATCGAGTTCAACCTACCCATATGAGATGAAATCAACCTACCTACGAATACCTAGGGTTAGGGTTTCTGATAATTGGGGGAAAACAATTGTTGGGGACACTTAAACCTAAACAAACCCTAAAATTCAAAACTACACAGCAAGGGTGGTTTCTTAATGGCATTAACATCTGAAAACAAAATAAAAAAGAATAAAAACAGGGTTTTACCTAGGGAGATGGCTTCTTCAATGGAGGTTCTTCTTCTCCAAGGCTTCCTGACCCACGTTCCTTGCTTTCCTTGCTTTGGAGGAGGAGAAAATGGAAACCTAGGGCTAGATTTCGAATTCTGGAGTGGGGAATTGGTTTTCTCTTGTGGAGGCTAGGGTTTCTCCTTTCTACATGAAGGAATGGCTTGAGAGAAGCTTCCCTTTTATATTAAAGCTAGTTTAGGGTTTCCATGCATAGTTTTAGATTAAACCCCTCCCAGGTCCAGTCATGTAGAACCTAATTAACTCAGGTTTAGGCCTTCTAGGGTTTGAGGTTCCACCCTAAAATTAGAATTCTAGGGTTTGACTAGAATTGGTTTTCTAATTAGGGTTTGGTCATTAGGGTTTGTCCTAATGCGTTCTAGGGTTTGACCTAAAACCAAATATCACTAACAACATATAAATAGTTTATAAAACTCAGCAAATTAATTAAATTCAATATTATTCCAAATAGTGAAATTACACAAATGCCCTAATCTGGAAATGTGGTAGTGACAAGTCTACCCTCCTTAAAAGAATTTCGTCCTCGAAATTTAAAGTCCTCATAGTAGTGTTTATTCATCATTTTATTTCTCATCAATAGTTAAATTCATCAATCCCAAAATCAGGTAGGTAATCCATCTTGCCATTTCACAATCTCAAAAAATTTCTCAATTTTTAATCACCAAGTCTATCATATCATAACCTTACTAAAATTAATAATTCCTCAATTTTGCCATGTTAATTTCTTAACTCTCCCTTTTTAGTTAATGTTTTATCCTCGAGTCTCAATTATACCTCGATCTTCGTAAAATCAATAACCCCTCAATTCTGTTATATTATCCCCTTAATTCTTTATTTAAATTAATGCTTATCCACAAATTTAATCATCTTGTCCCTTTTTGTCAAGTCATAACCTTTTCATAGATCTTTGTTATGGTCAAAACCCCAACGATCATGGTTTAAGAAAAAATTCTACCTACAGTCATGCAATCTAAGAAAATATATAGGTCATGTGTCTCTTGTCATGGTATTGCAGTCCTTGCCAGGGTGTACTACTAGCTATATTCTAACAAGAAAATTTATGAATACAAACCACGGTACTAGGGAATCAATCAATCAAAAGACGATAAAGAACATTAGGAAAGAAAAGAAAGAACATGTTAACATATTTCCTGCAGTATCCCTTATCTCTAACATACACTTAACTCTAGCACATCTCTAACTAATTCCTATTCCTGTACATGGTACCCATATCACTAATCATTAATCCACAAGATCCATGAATATATCCCTATTGCACACACCTGTCTATTAATACCAAAATCTGATACCAAGAACCTCTAACACAATCATAGGTCAATTGATGCATGTAAAGTTTGATACCTCTATCTCTTTAGGTACCCCTGTTCTACTACAAGTAGACCCACTGCTAGTTCTCTATCCTACTACAATTGTTCATACTAGCTGTTATTATTACTCAAGTGCACACCAAGTGCAACACACCATACTAAATACTACTCTCTCTAATACAACTCTAGATGGACATCCAAGTCTTGTTTGCAGTGCCATCTCAATCATGTCCAAGTTAACAGATCCTTTCGTATGCACTTTATCCACTCATATCCTAATATATTTCTTACCCACCATAAATTAATCCTCAAAATAAGATCATCTAAGTTTAACTTCTTGAACAAATTAAAAATAAATGCATACACTTCCTCAAAGTCAAGTACTCTATATCGAAATAAAATTTTAATCACTTCTAAAAATCTTTATATTTTTGACTATGTTTATTGAATCAAATTTTTGAATCCTCAATATTTTAACAACATAACATCGCATTAAAACCCTTTATGTGTATACATTTCTTTATTTTTAGCACACCCGGTATCAATCATCAAATTGAACATCAGGCTCCCTTAATCCTTAACACAATTCCTTGATACTTAATTATTTACATAGATCATCCCCAATTACATAATCATGATTATCCAGGACGGGTATGCTGGCTCTGATACTAACTCTTGGAATCGTCACTGATACTCTTTTCTCCTTCTATCTATAGTGTCAATACCAACTATAACACACCTATCATAGAACTATTGCTACAAGGCACTACGCTATGGGTTAACTCTAGATAAATGCCTACTGCTCGCATGTCCAACTAGGAAATACTTACAACTCACAAGCAACATTCAGTCAATACTAAACTCAAGACACAGACATAATTACAAGTCACTACTTATCATACTTAACAAGGAATCCTCGAAAAATAGAAGCTCAAAAGGAACTGGACTGAGGACTAAGGGTATTCTACTGCTAGCAACCAGAAGAAACGATGGAAAAATCCTGAATCAACAGAAATAGATAAGTGTTGAGATGATACTTTAAGAACCAATTTAAGATACAACCTGATAATCATACACGTCTGTCAGAAATTATGACACTCAGAATCCTCGCCACGCCAGTAAGCATAGGTGCGATAACCGACAGGTTCCGTAACTAAGGTATGCAACCCTATAATCATGTCATCTAGAATCCTCGCCACGCCAACCGGTATGGCTGCGAGAAACTCTAAATCTCATAACTAAAGTATGTACATCCAAGTTAGGTTCCTACGTTCTCGTCACGACAGCTAATATGGCTGCGATAAACTCTAGGTCTCATAACCAAAGTAGACATTTTACCTTTCTCACTGTCCTCATCAATATATATGTCATCAGATGATACCGTAAATTTTAGCCCGTAAAATTCATCTCGATAAAAATCAACTCAACAACGATACCAAGAATTAAATTAATCAACTGGTCAACAAGAATCCAACTCATTACCAACAAGCGAGAACAGATGAAGCAAGGGAAAGGAATTAAATTGGAATTCATAATGAGATTCTCAAGGGTCGTCCCAGGAATCTCTCAATAATTGTGATTGAGCATCCTGCTCTGCTCCCCTGCTCCTCTGGTGAGCTCGAACTCCGGCTCTCCTGGTGGTCGAAATAATACTCGGCCTCTATAACAATCTATAGTAGCATGATGCCTACTCAACCAGTCCATTCCGAGTACAATATCGTACCCCGGAAGTGGCATGACGAGTAAGCTCACGCTCAACTCTCGGCCTCCTACTGACACCCTTCGGTCCTTGCAGTAATCACGGACTATGATAATATCTCCTCCAGTTGTGATCTTGCAAGTCCTAGCTAATGGTTCTATCTCTAAATGATGTCGAAGTCCATAAGATACAGACACAAAACTATAGGAAGCGCCAGAGTTGAATAAGGTAAATGCGGGAATACAATCGAGAAGAACTGAACCTGTAATCAAGTCTCCTGCTGGTTCGACCTCCTCGACTGCTATGGCGTATGCTCGCCCCTGGAGTGCACCTCTTTGCTGCCGGTGCTGAGCAAACATCTGCTGCTACGGTGGAAGTGGAGGTCCTCTCTGTTGTTGGCCTCCTGGTACGGCAGGTACCCTGGCTGGTCCTCTCTGGGTGGCTGCTCCACCCTGACCTAGACAAATGGTAGGGCAATCCCTCAGCTGGTGTGTCGTCGATCCGCAGGACAAACATGTGCCCAACCTCTTCCTGCAGATGTCTCTGGTATGTCCCATCTTCCTGCAATACACACACTGGATAGTGGGCTGAGTCTGTCTCTGTGGCTGCTGTTGCTGGATGTGTCCTCGAACTGGTGTCTGGTGCTGCTGATGATGAGCCATCTGCGGTTCTACAGGTGGCTTAACTGGACTTCTTTGATTTGGATCTGCGCACTGGTCGGGAAGATAAGGAGCTCGAATACAACCCCTCACTTGATGTCCCGCAATGCCACAGTACAAACAAAGTCCTCGCCTCACCCTACAGCTCTTCCAAAGGTGACCTGGCTTCTTACAGAAGTGACAAGCCTGCTGGATCTGCCTCGGAGGCTGCTGCTGATCCTGCGATCTGGTCTTCGACGGCATCCTGAGGACAGCGCAAAAGGAATCAATGAAGGTAATAGATACGATATCATCAAGGGAGGACAGTAAAAATTTCTAAAGGAATTAATCATTAAGAGTAGTATTATAAGAATCAAAAATTTCCTAATTGTGATTGAGCATATCCTCGGCCTAATTCTTATTTCCTAAAACAGGTTCGTAGTAATACTCTAAGCGAGCACCACTACGATATCACTCTAATGTGAATCTAAAACTGGACCTGCATGGGCCACCACTAAAAACGTGTCACGACCCGCACCCGGAATTTGGGCATGAGTCGTGGGTACGTCCAGCCTACGCCGCAGCATCGGCGGTAGAACGCTGTCTAGGTCACAAACATAGTATATCCTGTCAATAGTCTCAACTCCGTACGGAGGACAAAGATAAATAAACCACAGATCTATAATATACTCAATCACAAGCTATAAGAATAATGGCACGATGAGAATTGAAAAGAGTTCTAAAAAAACCAACCACAATAAGTCCAACTCAAATCCTGGGTCTAAATGACCTCACAAAGTCACAAAATAGTAAATACAACTCAGTCTCAGTCTAAAACAATAAATGCAGAAAAATAATCTAAGTACAGCCAGGTAGGATCTCCTCTAGGATAGGCACCTCCTCTGGGATTTTCGGAGTGAAATCTCCCTCTAATCCTGGGCCGTAATGAGTGGGGCAAAAGTCCTCCAGGTCCTCTGAAAATGTTGTTATCCAGTCAGGATTGGAGCGAAGCACAAGCACTAACAGCAGTTTTATTAAATTGACAAAGTCTATAAATAGTGTAAGAGATACAAGATGGAAATAAATGCTGAAAATGAGAAGTACAGGAGAAAATAAAATAGACAATAGAGCATCTAGCAATAAACAATAAACAGTGAATGCTAGAACAAGTAAATTTGAATAAAGATAAAACATCTAGCTAAGTGTTTGAAATATTAGTTTATTATGTGATCGGCTTGGAACTAGATCAGACTGATTATATATGATTAGCTATGATTCTTTTTAGGTCAGGCTAACCGTATGGTTAGCTATGGTGCATATAGTGGTCAGGCTAATCATATATAACAGCTATGGAGCATATAAATGGTCAGGCTGCACCCGACGTGAGAAGTGGGGTGAGCTATGGTACATATAAATGTTTGGATATGATCACATAATCTACTAATAGTTCTCCATCCCCCAGCTAGCACGATGGATTCCAATCACGACTCCTCATGATGGGGATCTAGGATGCTAACCCGTGTATCCATAGTGTCGGAATCAAGTATGTAATACACTACAATTTATAGAAGTAATCAACAATGAAAACTGTCAGAGAATGTACTCGCCTGTGGTCCTCTGCAAAATGTGAGGATCGATGTCCAAAGTGGGATCGAAATGACCTATATATAAGATAACAATGTTAAAATGGTGTTTGGAATAATAAGAGTGATTAGCTAATTTGAAATAGGGTGTTAGGCCATTTCTAGGTCTAAACTATGTGTTACTAAGTCAACTCTAGGTTTTTGGTCAATACTAGTTAATACCTTGCTCCTTGGTTCATACTAGCTATTGTTAACTAATACTAGTTAAATACACTATATTATATGTTCTATACTCACAATATAGACTCTATATAATTACTATCTCTAATATCTTAGCTATACTTATTATATCACTCTAATATCTATACTCAACTCCACATATTAACCCACACCAATACCCCATATTCAACCCAACTTGACATCCCCACAACACACTAGCCTAATACACATTAACATTTAATACCCATTAGCAACTACATACCTGTACATGCAATTCCAATTGCTGGAACCCCCCTACTGATCCACAACTCATAATACTTACTACCCCTTAACCCAAATAACTGATACACACCTCAGCTATCTAACATACTGAAATTAATTCCTACACACACACAGGAAACTAGGTTCTATAGAACTCACACACACAAGTTCTGAACTGACACAGTACACACACACACATGTGCACACAGACACTTACCTACACCTCTCTTCCCCAATCTGATACAAAGACACAATTAACAGGGTTGCACACACCCTGAACCTTAAGGCAACACAGGTTCCTCACTAATACTCTAAACTCTACATACTGGAAGTAAAATCCTGCAAACACATGATCTACACACAGCACAGCACATACCCCTCACTGAACCTAACAACTACACACCTCAGTGCATTAGGTTCTAGGATACACACTATATTATATTTTCCTCCCCTCTCTCAGAGTTACACACAGGAAACTAACTGAAACCCCCAACTGCTGATACCCTACTAAATGCTGATACACAGACATTGGGACACAGGTTACCACAAGCTACACTACTCTATCTACTGATCACTCACACACAGTTTAACAGATTTTCCCCCAATTCAAATACACTGATACATAACCTCTGCTCTCTCAACCACAGTTCCTCACTGCTCACTGGTTTTTTTTTTCTCTCCTAGACACTCTGATTTCTGAACTAGCAAATACCTATACCCTGCACAGAATTCATATAGACACTCACTGACCTTAATCCTATACACACAATTAACTGATATCTACATAGCAACACACCTATATTACTGATACATTCTGCACTCACAGGCACTGATTCACAATATCAGTTAATGAGAACTGATACACTACACAGTTCATACATACACAGCCAATAAAACCCCTATTCACTGATACTCTATCTCACTGATATATGCATTACCTCACCTATCCCTACACCTGAACTTACCCTCATCTCTTACAGGAAACCCGACCTCCCTATCAACCATGCTGCATTTGAATAGTGAGTCAGTGTGCAACTGATACTGCACCCTGATGAGGTTTGCCTGCAGGTTCTTCCTCAAGGCTGCTACTAGGTAAATCTCCACTGCACATGTGTGCAATTTGACACACATGAACCTTCAGTCCAGTACACAAAAGCTACACAGTTTGGCCCAAACCCCCTTCCTGCTCTCACTAATGAACACACAGTTATCAACTCAAGGTAACACCTACCCACACAGTCACACAAGTTGCACACAGCTCTAAGGTACTGAACTCACACAGGGAAACATATAGCCACATACACAGTATATCTCTCCCAAACCCGACTGCTCTGTACACACAGTAATTTCCAGAACCCGACTGTACAGTGAATCCCCCTCTTCAAATCACACACACATCTACAAACCTATATATATATACAAACACGCATCAAATCTATATACATATGTATAAATATATATAGACATCATACATCATTCATCAAATTAGATTTTATTAGAGTAGATTAGATAGGTTCATCCCTTTTTGGCATTTCATCAAACACATGCAGTGTAGAAAACAATTATACATACAACCCATGAATCCTCAACCCAAAATCCTAAAAATCGAGTTCAACCTACCCATATGAGATAAAATCAACCTACCTACGAATACCTAGGGTTAGGGTTTCTGATAATTGGGGGAAAACAATTGTTGGGGACACTTAAACCTAAACAAACCCTAAAATTCGAAACTACACAGCAAGGGTGGTTTCCTAATGGCATTAACATCTGAAAACAAAATAAAAAAGAATAAAAACAGGGTTTTACCTAGGGAGATGGCTTCTTCAATGGAGGTTCTTCTTCTCCAAGGCTTCCTGACCCACGTTCCTTGCTTTCCTTGCTTTGGAGGAGGAGAAAATGGAAACCTAGGGCTAGATTTCGAATTCTGGAGTGGGGAATTAGTTTTCTCTTGTGGAGGCTAGGGTTTCTCCTTTCTACATGAAGGAATGGCTTGAGAGAAGCTTCCCTTTTATATTAAAGCTAGTTTAGGGTTTCCATGCATAGTTTTAGATTAAACCCCTCCCAGGTCCAGTCATGTAGAACCTAATTAACTCAGGTTTAGGCCTTCTAGGGTTTGAGGTTCCACCCTAAAATTAGAATTCTAGGGTTTGACTAGAATTGGTTTTCTAATTAGGGTTTGGTCATTAGGGTTTGTCCTAATGCGTTCTAGGGTTTGACCTAAAACCAAATATCACTAACAACATATAAATAGTTTATAAAACTCAGCAAATTAATTAAATTCAATATTATTCCAAATAGTGAAATTATACAAATGCCCTAATCTGGAAATGTGGTAGTGACATATATATATATATATATATATATATATATATATATATATATATATATATATATATATATATATATGTATATATATTTATATATATGTATGTATTATTATATGTAATTATATATATTATATATATATATATATAATAATAATTATTATTATTATTAATACAGTATATATATATTATTATGTAATATAATATGTATATATATATGTATTTCTGTTTTTCTTTATATATATATATATATATATATATATATATATATATATATATATATATATATATATATATATATATATATATATATATATTTATTTATTTATGTATGTATTATAAATATATAATTATATATATCATATAAGTATATTATAATATATAAATATATATGTATATTTATATATGTATACCTTTCATCTATATATATATATATATATATATATATATATATATATATTACTTATATATGTATATATATATTGTAATATATTCTATGTATATATATATGTATGCATTTCATTTTTATTTATATATATATATATATGTATATATATATATATATATATATATATATATATATATATATATATATATATATATATATATATATATATATATATATATTATAATATATTCTATGTATATATATATATATATATATATATATATATATATATATATATATATATATATATATATATATATATGCATTTCATTGTTATTATATATATGTATATATATACATACTTATACTATTACATATATATTATATATATCTTTCATTTTTTATTTTGTTTATATATATGCATATTCATATTATTACTTATATATGTATATATATTATATATACTATAAGTATATGTATACCTATATTTATGCTTTTATTTTTTCTCTTATATACATATGCAACTTATATATATGTCTATGTAATTATATTATATATATGTTTATAATTATATTAAGTATATAAATACTATATTTATATACTTATATGTATATATATATTATTTATGTATTAAAATATATATATATAATATCTTTATAAGTATATATATATCCTATACTTTTAATACGCAGCATTTATATATTATATTTACGAACCCTGTACGTCTTAAACAGAAAATATCTCCAGCGCAGTCAGTGACCCCCTGTCATAAGAACCCTCAGACTTGACTGTGAGATCAGGTTTTCAACACACCTAGGGAGTAGGCAAGTATACCTTGCCAAGTTTACTGTTTAATTTCAAATGTTGTTATATGCTATTTCTCCTGAATTTCATAAGACTGTGAGTACCTGAGATTGCCTCGGGTACAGTCAACGAGTACGTTGACACATAGTGTAAATAACTTAGTCTTTTACAGACTTACCAACAACTATGAGGGTATCCTAATATCCTCCTAGACCCTGTCACGGGAACACGCAACATGGTTGCAATACATATTGGAATACGAGCTGCGTATTTGATTAGCTACCAGTACGTGTGACGTGCATCACGGCTTAGCATAAAATCAGGAATACTCAGGAATAGTTATGACTTGGCATTAGTTACATTGGGTGGAAAAGATAACTAGTAGACGTATGGGACACCCCCTCCTTGAGTCTTTTATCCTTCGTACCATGCTCCTCGGAGATGGTCGATTGCAGAGCTACCCGTGTGTCCGGGGGCATATGACACATATACTAGCCAGTCAACACGATTGGTGAATTAAGTCAGCATATGTCAAGCCTACACTTTCCCAAGCGTACTACAAGGTCTTTACTTGCATTCACTTAGATGGTTAGCACCCTGTATTTATTTATTCAGTATTTACATACATGGCATATTATTTTTCTGTATCTTGTTATGTCCCACTAAGGACCTGGTTTCCTTCCAGATTTAGATGAGACCTTCTACCCCACGGTATATGGGCCTGGACAGGAGACCAGATATGCTACCGAAGAGGAGCTAGAAGAGCTACCCACAGAGTCTACCTGAACTTTTAGATCACCTGGAGCTGGAGTTACCTACATTGATAGACGATACTCTAGTCTATCTTATTTTCTGCACTATTATTATCTTTTATAGTGGGTTTGTTCCCACAAGATGTGTACTATGACATTCAGACTCAGCTTTATATATATTTCAGCACTTATTCCCATATTCATGATATTTCTGTGGATGAGATTAGATTTACCTGTGTTAAACTTTTAGTATTATAGGACAGCGTAGCACGTTCCTTTGGGTCCATTAAAATGGATTAAACCCTTAGTGACGTGTCAGCTGGCCAATGCCACGTGGCCTAGTTCCTTACATTTTGGGACTGGAGCGTGACATAGTTTTAGTGGTGGCCCATGCAAGTCTAGTTTGTTGCTAGTGGTATGATGACATGCCCAGCAAGCCTGCAATAGGATAGAAATACCATGTCTCATCCACACTGACTTCATCAAAACTTTTGCATCCTGCTTGATTATCAATTATTAATTCTTTGTGCTTTTCTAAATTATTCTATCTTCTTCAGAAATATGGACATACCCGATGGACATGCGATTGATGGGGCTGACCAAGCAACAGACCCCTCGCCCGATGTCCAAAGAACCCCGACCACCCCGAGAGACCAATCCCCTAGAAGGATGCTGGTCTACCCGCCGACCCCGTACATTCACCAGAATCCTGCCCAGACAGGAACACCAGCCCAGCAAGATGGGCAAACCTCCCAGGCCCCAACACCGCAGGCGGAGACACCTTTGCCTCCACCTCCAGCCCTTCCTGCCCTGATGCCACAGCTTGAGGACCAACCTCAAATGTTCCAGTTCCTCCAAGCCATGTTATAAACTCAGTGGCAATAGACTGAAGCCCTGAGATAGGCTCAGTGGCAACAGACTGAAGCCCTGAGACAGACTTTGATGACGGCCTTGGAGAGAACAACTGCCCCGGCTCCAGCACCTGTCCAACCAGTGGGCACTGTCCGAGGTTTCCGCCAGATGAGCCCGAGAACCTTTAAAGGAAGCAAAACCCCAGAGGAGATCTCAGACTGGATCTCCAACACAGAAATGCTGCTGGAAGGCTCACAACTTTCCCCCTACTTGTGGATGACCGCCGTGAGGGCCCAGCTCTTAGGCGACGCCCATCACTGGTGGGATTCTATAGAGCATAGCGTCGGCAAAGACCAGACTTGGGAACAATTCTTGGAGCACTTCAACGCAAAGTACTTTCCAGCAATAGTCCGAGATGCCTTGTACTCCCAGTTCCTGCACTTGGAACAGGGATATATGACCGTCGACGCCTACGACGCAGAGTTCAGCAGACTGAGTCGATTCGGTGCCATCTTGATACCGAATGGACTGGAGAAGGCCAAGAGGTTCCACTACGGCCTCACCTTCGAACTCCAGAGATATACGATGACGCAGTCGAGAATCTCCTACGAGGAGGTTCTTACAGAAGCGAGGGTGCAAGAAGCTATTGGCCGAGGAGCGAGACGCTCTAATCCAAACATCTCGGCCAAAAACCAGCAAGGAGCAGGAGGACCTATCCGTCGTCCACAAAATCAGATGCAGCAGACGACGGGACCCTATCAGAAGAAGGAGCTCCCAACTTGTCACTATTGTGGCAAGAAGGGGCATTATATCAAAGACTGCAGAAAGAAGAACGGGCTATGTCTGGTATATGGAGCTAGCTAACATATGGCAAGGGACTATCCACAACGCAAAAATGGAGCACAAGCTCAAAAGATGCAAACCTCAACTGGAGGTCAACATCCCTCAACATCTGGAGGATATCAGAGGGGAGCACCCCTGGCTACCCAGGAGAGCCAGTTCAACAAGGCCAGACAACAATCTGGAGGACAAAGGCACGGATAGGCCTTTGCTTTAGCTACAGTTGCAGAAGAACCCGAAGGTAAAACCATCACAGGTACCATTTTAGTTGCATCATTACCTGCAATCGCATTATTTGATTCTGGTGCTACCCTATCATTCATATCTAGTAGTTTCGTAGCCATGCACAAACTAGCCACCTCCCCACTGCCTAAATGCTGGAAAATTCTTACCGGAGGAGGCATCGTGCCGGTTACTAGCATTGTTGAAACATGCTCGGTAGTCGTTTGTAGTAGAGAACTAAGAGCGCGATTTTTGGTACTCTAAATGCCAATTTCGACGTTGTCTTAGGCATGGACTGGTTAATCCAGAACAATGCTATCCTAGAATGCCGAAAAGGTAGTGTCACCTTTAGACCACCAGGACACCCAGAGTTCGAATACGTACGAGGTACCATCGAACAAGGAGTAGGTCAGACTCCCAGAACTTACATGGCGATGGAGATAGCACCCCCAGCACTCGTTGCAGAGTTCGAAGACCTATTCCCGGAGGAATTGCCAGGCCTACCACCTGACAGAGAAGTAGAATTCACTATTGAGCTGATACCCGGAGCTGCACCGGTATCCTCAAATGTGCACCGACTGGCGAAGAAGGAGCTTGACGAGCTGAAGCTGCAACTTGAAGAACTGCAAATCAAGGGATTTGTTCGTCCTAGTACATCACCCTGGGGAGCACCAGTGTTATTTGTACCCAAGAAGGACGGAACATATCGGATGTGTATTGATTACAGAGCCCTCAATACTTTGACAATAAAAAACAAGTACCCCTTGCCGCGAATTGACGATCTGTTCGACCAACTGACGGGAGCAGTGGTATTCTCAAAAATAGATTTGAGATCAGGCTATCATCAGGTCAAAGTACGGAGGAAAGATATTCCAAAGACATCATTCAGGACTCGTTATGGTCATTACGAATTCCTGGTGATGCCTTTTGGACTGACAAATGCACCAGCGGTATTCATGAACCTGATGAACAGAGTCTTCCACCAATATCTGGACCAGTTCATGGTAGTCTTCATCGACGACATCTTGGTGTATTCGAAGAGCCACGAGGAGCACGAAGAGCACTTGAGACTAGTGCTAGAGACGCTGAGACGGGAGAGCCTTTATGCTAAGCTGAGCAAGTGTGAGTTTTTTCTTGATCGTGTAGCTTTTCTTGGGCACGTAATCACAGGAGAAGGCATCTCGGTGGACCCAGCAAAGATCTCATCTGTTGAGACGTGGCCAAACCCTACCAACGTCTCAGAGGTGAGAAGCTTTCTAGGACTTGTCGGATATTACCGGAGATTCGTAGAAAACTTTGTAAGAATCGCGGAGCCAATTACCCGTCTTACCCGCAAGGAGCAGGAGTTCATCTGGTCTGAGGAATGCCAGACAGCTTTCGATGAGTTAAAAAAGCGTCTGACTACTACCCCCATTTTGACCATACAATCTGGATCCGGAGGTTTCGTAATCTATAGCGATGCATCCGAAAAAGGATTGGGTTGTGTCTTAATGCAACATGGGAAGGTTGTAGCTTATGTCTCAAGACAACTGAGGACTCATGAGAAGAATTACCTCACTCACGACTTGGAGCTTGCCGCAGTCATCTTCGCCCTGAAGCTATGAAGATATTATCTATACGACGAACGAGTGAAGATATTCACCGATCACAAGAGCCTAAAATACGTCTACACTCAGAAGGACCTGAACCTAAGACAAAGACGATGGCTCGAAGTGATGACGAATTTCGAGATCGATCTGCAGTACCATCCAGGGAAGGCTAATGTAGTAGCTGATGTACTAAGCAGAAGACCCTCGGCATTCTTTATGATCACCCAACCAGGTCTATTGAGAGATCTAGAAAAGTTGGGAATAGAGGTCATTATGCCAGGAATTGACGGCCAATTGTCAAACTAACAGCTACAATCAACATTGGTCGAAAGAATCAAAGCTGCTCT
This sequence comes from Iris macrosiphon, assembly GCA_036927795.1. Lineage (NCBI taxonomy): Eukaryota > Viridiplantae > Streptophyta > Magnoliopsida > Asparagales > Iridaceae > Iris > Iris macrosiphon. Next base: position 32,611,688 of record JAYESA010000020.1, on the reverse strand, counting down.
ACCAACAGATGCAAAATTTTAGAGGCTTCGACAAAGAACTGAGGATGGAATCCAGACAGGATATCGCATACACGAAGATGGGACTCTAAGATGTGGAGAACGTCTTTATGTTCCAAATGGAGAACTTCGTGAGGAGCTGATGTCAAAAGCTCATAGCTCAACCTACTCTATACATCCAGGTGGCACAAAGATGTACAGAGACCTGCGACAATACTACTGGTGGCATGGAATGAAGAGAGAGATAGCACGCTTTGTGGCAAAGTGCCTGGTGTGTCAGCAAGTCAAGGCTGAACATCAGAGATCTGCCGGTCTACTTCAACCCCTCCCAATACCCGAGTGGAAATAGGAACACATTACGATGGACTTTGTTACGGGCTTCCCAAGAAGTCCCAGTGGTCGTAATGCTGTATGGGTAATCGTAGACAGACTCACCAAGGCTGCTCATTTCCTACCTTTCAGAGTCGGACAATCTACAGAAGTCTTAGCGGACATGTACATGAAGGAGATAGTGCGTCTGCACGGAGTACCAGTCAGCATAGTGTCTGATAGAGATACGAGGTTTACATCTTACTTTTGGTGAAGTATGCAAGAAAGTCTTGGTACCCGCCTCAAGTTCAGCACCTCGTACCATCCGCAGACAGATAGCCAATCAGAGCGCACCATCCAGACACTAGAAGATATGCTAAGAGCCTGCATGCTTGATTTTAGCGGATCATGGAAAGATCATTTACACCTGGTAGAATTTTTCTACAATAATAGCTATCAAGCGAGCATCCAAATGGCTCCCTTTGAAGCATTGTATGGCAGGAAATGTTGTTCCCCAGTATGCTAGAGCGATGTTGGCGAAAGACAGATCTTGGGACCAGAATTGGTTGTTCGTATGGTGGAGAAAGTAAAGAAGATACAAGGACACCTACGAGCAGCACAAGACAGACAGAAGCACTGGGCCAACGTACATCGACGACCTCTAGAGTTCCAAGTGGGAGAGCATGTGTTCTTGAAGATCTCACCTACCCGAGGTACTATCAGATTTGGAGGAAGAGGAAAACTAAGTCCAAGGTACATTGGACCCTTCGATGTGTTGGAACGCATCAGAGAAGTTGCTTACAAGCTAGCCCTACCTCAGACCTTGGAAGGAGTGCATGACGTCTTCCACGTATCCCAGCTGAGGAGGTACATTCCAGACCCAAGTCATGTACTGGACCATTCAGAGATTACCGTCGGCCCAAGCCTATCGTACCAGGAGGAACCCGTAGAGATCCTAGATCGTAGCGAGAATGTGTTGCGAGGCCAGACTATCCCTCTAGTTCGTATTGCATGGAGACATCATGCACCAGGTGAATCAACCTGGGAACGAGAAGAGGATATTCGACAGCGTTTCCTCCAACTATTTCCAAACCAGGGTATGTCCTAATATTTCAAATCAATCTTTCATTCTCATTATATGTCTGTTTTTATTTTGAGGACAAAATATTCTAAGGAGGGTAGATTGTAAACTCCCTCGACCAGATTTCAGTAATTTAGGATTATTTTTTTTAGCTAATTAGAATTATTGCAACTTTTTAAAATTTATTTTGCTTACATATCCTATTGATTTGTGCACCTGTCCATTACCCAATTAATTAGAGCATTACACTAGCTGTTATCCCCAAGCAAGTTCACATACCTATCCTAGACATGTTAGTTTATTATTCTAAACTTTGTGCAACTCCCAGATACTTTATTTTTAGCCTCGTTTGAGACGCACAAATATTGTTACAAACGTCCATATTTATTTCCTATTTAATTTCCTGCTCTTTACCCATCTCTGTACCCTTAGAGATTTGAGGCCCAATCTGTACCTGTTTTTCCCAAACAAAAATACGATAATATTCTACTTTGAATATACTACAATTAGTATATTGACACCGTAGTAAAATTATGACCCTACCTGCCTCTAAATAATTAGAGAACACCGTGCGCAGTATTTATTAATTAATAAATACGATGACCCGTATCACCCAAAGAACCAGGCCCTGCCCCTGCCCAAGATCACCCCCACACCCCCCAAGGCACTCCCCCAGCTTTCCCCCTCATTTCTGTGCAATTCAGTATTTTTACATATATATGTATGTATTTATATTTCTGTATTTTTCCTTTTTTTATTTTATATACATATATATGTATATATGTAAATATATATATATATATATATATATATCTATATATATGTAATTATATATTTAATATATATATTACTATATATATAATATATACTTATATACAGTATTTATATACAGTATAATATATATTATTATATTAATATATGCATCTTTATTTTCTATTTTTTATATATATATGTATTATATATATATATGTATATATATTTATATATATGTATGTATTATTATATATAATTATATATTATTATTATTATTATTATTATTATTATTATTATTATTATTATTAATACAGTATATATATATATACAATGTATATATATATATTATTATGTAATATAATATGTATATATATATGTATTTCTGTTTTTCTTTATATATATATATATATATATATATATATATATATATATATATATATATATATATATATATATATATATATATATATATATATATATATATATATATATATATATATATTTATTTATTTATTTATTTATTTATTTATTTATTTATTTATTTATTTATGTATTATACATATATAATTATATATATCATATAAGTATATTATAATATATAAATATATATGTATATATATATATATATATATATATATATATATATATATATATATATGTATACCTTTCATCTTTTTATTATTATTATTTATATATATGTATATATATATATATATATATATATATATATATATATATATATATATATATATATATATATATATATATATATATATATATATATATATATTACTTATATATATATATATATATATATATATATATATATATATTGTAATATATTCTATGTATATATATATGTATGCATTTCATTTTCATTTATATATATATATATATATATATATATATATATATATATATATATATATATATATATATATATATATATATATATATATGTATATATATTACATATATATGTATATATATATATTATAATATATTCTATGTATATATATATATATATATATATATATATATATATATATATATATATATATATATATATATATATATATATATATATATATGTATGCATTTCATTGTTATTATATATATGTATATATATACATACTTATACTATTACATATATATTATATATATCTTTCATTTTTTATTTTGTTTATATATATGCATATTCATATTATTACTTATATATGTATATATATTATATATACTATAAGTATATGTATATGTATACCTATATTTATGCTTTTATTTTTTCTCTTATATACATATGCAACTTATATATATGTCTATGTAATTATATTATATATATGTTTATAATTATATTAAGTATATAAATACTATATTTATATACTTGTATGTATATATATATTATTTATGTATTAAAATATATATATAATATCTTTATAAGTATATATATATCCTATACTTTTAATACGCAGCATTTATATATTATATTTACGAACCCTGTACGTCTTAAACAGAAAACATCTCCAGCGCAATCAGTGACCCCCTGTCACAAGAACCCTCAGACTTGACTGTGAGATCAGGTTTTTAACACACCCAGGGAGTAGGCAAGTATACCTTGCCAAGTTTACTGTTTAATTTCAAATATTGTTATATGCTATTTCTCCTGAATTTTATATGACTGTGAGTACCTGAGATTGCCTCGGGTACAGTCAACGAGTACGTTGACACATAGTGTAAATAACTTAGTCTTTTACAGACTTACCAATAACTATGAGGGTATCCTAATATCCTCCTAGACCCTGTCACGGGAACACGCAACATGGTTGCAATACATATTGGGATGCGAGCTCCGTATTTGATTAGCTACCAGTACGTGTGACGTGCATCACGGCTTAGCATAAAATCAGGAAAACTCAGGAATAGTTACGACTTGGCATTAGTTACATTGGGTGGGAAAGATAACTAGTAGACGTATGGGACACCCCCTACTTGAGTCTTTTATCCTTCGTACCATGCTCCTCGAAGATGGTCGATTGCAGAGCTACCCGTGTGTCCGGGGGCATATGACACATATACTAGCCAGTCAACACGATTGGTGAATTAAGTCAGCATATGTCAAGCCTACACTTTTCCATGCGTACTACAAGATCTTTACTTGCATTTACTTAGGTGGTTAGCACCCTGTATTTATTTATTCAGTATTTATATACATGGCATGTTATTTTTCTGTATCTTGTTATGTCCCACTAAGGACCTGGTTCCCTTCCAGATTTAGATGAGGCCTTCTACCCCACGGTATATGGGCCTGGACAGGAGACCAGATATGCTATCGAGGAGGAGCTAGAAGAGCTACCCACAGAGTTTGCCTGAACTTTTAGATCACCTGGAGCTGGAGTTACCTACATTGATAGACGATACTCTAGTCTATCTTATTTTCTGAACTATTATTATCTTTTGTAGTGGGTTTGTTCCCACAAGATGTGTACTATGACATTCAGACTCAGCTTTATATATATTTCAGCACTTATTCCCATATTTATGATATTTCTGTGGATGAGATTAGATTTACCTGTGTTAAACTTGTAGTATTCTAGGACAGCGTAGCACGTTCCTTTGGGTCCATTAAAATGGATTAAACCCTTAGTGACATGTCAGCTGGCCAATGCCACGTGGCCTAGTTTCTTACATTTTAGGACTGGGGTGTGACAAAAACAATATAAAAATGTCATATTTGTATCTAGACCTTAGTGTTAGCACCCCGTCGGGCACAAAAATACATGTTCGTTCAGTATGTCAGGACGGTCACGTCTGTATTAGGGGAAGAAAACTCTTGCTAGATATTTTAGTCCTAGATGTTCGAGATTACGATATCATCTTGGGGATGGATTGGCTCGGCGCTTGCTCGACAACTATTAAATGTGTAGAGAAATGAGTCATCTTCCGTCTACCTGGAGAGGCCAAATTCTGCTACACAAGTGGTCCAGCAACAGATGCGTCCAGGGCCTGTATGGTAATTTTTGCGATGTCTGCTCGGCGGATGCTACACTCTGGATGCGAGGTATACTTAGCGTCGGTTCGGGACACGCAGCAGGATTACGCAAACGTTGAGTCTTCTTCTATTATGGCAGAGTTCCCTGATGTGTTTTCGAGCGAACTAGATGTCATGCCACCCGACCGAGAAATCGAGTTCACCATCGACACATTCCCAAATACACAACCAATTTCCAAAACCCCGTACATAATGGCCCCTACTGAACTAAAGGAGTTAAAGTACCAACTTCAAGAACTGCTGGATCGTGGATATATTCGCACGAGCGTGTCTCGCTGGGGCGCGCATGTGCTCTTCATAAATAAGAAGGATGGAATATTGTAACTCTGCATAGACTATCGGGAGCTAAATAAGGTCACTATCAGAAACAAGTATCCCCTGTCCAGGTTAGACGACCTCTTTGATCAGTTGCAAGGGGCATCGGTGTTCTCGAAAATCGATCTTCGCTCTAGCTACCACCAATTGAAGATTAAGCCAGAGGACATGCCAAAGTCAGCATTCTGAACCCGCTATGGCCATTATGAGTTTTCTGTTATGCTGTTTGGACTGATGAATGCTCTTGCCGCTTTCATGGATTTGATGAATCGTGTGTTCCGACCCTTTCTCGATAAATTTTTGGTAGTTTTCATATATGACATCTTAGTGTACTCGAAGAATAAGGATGATCACGCAAGACACCTGCGGATGGTGCTTCAAACTCTTCGAGATAATAAGTTGTACGCGAAGCTAAGTAAGTGCGAGTTCTGGTTGGACAACATATCTTTATTTGGGCACATTATTTTCGTAGAGGGCATCTCAGTTGACCCGAAGAAAGTAGAAGCCATCGTGAAGTAGAAAAGGCCTGAGTCAGCTAGCGACATTCAGAGTTTCCTTGGTCTAGCAGGCTACTACAGGAGATTTATAAAAGATTTTTTAAGGATCGTCTCGCCTCTGACTCATCTCACTCGGAAGGGAGTAACGTTCGCATTGACGGACGACTGTGAAGCTTCATTTATGGAGTTAAAGCAACGACTTATCTCAACACCAATTCTTATCCTTTCGGACGGACCTGATAATTTTAAGATCTATGGCGATGCATCAGGAAAGGGTTTGGGATGTGTCCTTATGCAGAGGGACAAAGTGATAGCCTTTGCGTCGAGGCAGTTGAAGCCTCACAAGAAGAACTATCCAACACACGATCTGGAACTTGCAGCAGTAGTGTTCGCGCTGAAGCTATGGTGACATTACCTTTATGGCATACCATGTAAAATCTACACGGATCATAAAAGCTTAAAATATCTCTATACTCAAAAGGATCTGAATCTACGACAACGATGCTGGCTTGAAATCCTTAGCGACTTTGACTTGATGATCAGATACACACCGGGCAAGGGTAACATTATAGCTGATGCGTTGAGTCGAGTGTTCGTTGGGAGCTTAGCTATCGATGACAAGCTACGATGGAATCTTGAAAGTTTGTGCATTACACTCTGAATCAGATACAAAAAGGGGACGCAAGTGGCTCAGCTGCGCCTCGAGCTAGACTTATTAGAAAAAGTTAAGTCCGCTCAGAATGACGACATATTCCTGGGAAAAGATGCGAAGTCTTATCTCAGCAGAAAAAGGCAACCGACTTTGCGGTAAGCACGGATGGAATGATGGGGGTGAAGGGAAGATTGTGTATTCCTAACGATACAAACCTCAGAAAGGAGATACTCACCGAAGTCCACTACGCGAGTTATACTTCACATCCCGGTAGCACAAAGATGTATCGAGACCTTCATACAATATTTTGGTGGCACGTAATGAAAAAGGATGTGGCGCTGTTTGTGTCGCAATGCATGGCTTATCAGAGAGTAAAGGCCGAGCACCAGAAGCCGGGCGGAGAGATGCAGAACCTTGCTATACCGGAGTAGAAATGGGAACACATGATAGATTTTATTGTTGGTTTGCAAAAGACGCAACGGAAGAATGATGTCGTCTGGGTCATCGTCGATTGACTCACCAAGTCAGCTCACTTTCTGCCTATCAAAGTTACTTGGAGTGCCGACCGCCTGGCTCAGATTTACCTCAATAAGATAGTTCGACCCCACGACGTGCCCGTATCCATTGTCTCCGATCGAGATGGACGATTCTTATCACGTTTCTGGGTTAGCCTTCAGTCAGCAATAGGGACAAAGTTAAAGTTCAGCTCCACCTACCATCCTCAGACAGACGACCAGACAGAGCGGGTCAACCAAATCCTCGAAGATATGCTACGGCTCTGTGCCTTGGACTTGAAGACAAGTTGGGACATGCATCTACCATTAGCCGAATTTGCATACAATAATAGCTATCAATCCAGCATTCAGATGGTGCCGTATGAGGCATTGTATGGGAGAAAGTGCAGATCCTCGATCTGTTGGGATAAGTTGGTGAACAATAAATTCTTGGCCCTGAACTCATAGAGCAAACCGTCCAGAAGATCCGCTTGATCCGTGAACGGCTGAAGGTAGCACAGAGTCGTCAAAAAAGCTACTCAGACACGCATCGATGACCTCTTGAGTCCTTAGTAGGCGATCGAGTATTTCTTAAAGTCTCTCCCATGCGAGAAGTTACCAGATTTGGAGCAAAGGGGAAGCTAAGTCCAAGATTCGTCGGCCCGTTCGAGATACTTAAGCGAGTCGCCCCGATTGCATATCAGATTATCCTGCTACCGTCACTATCTGAAGTGCACGATATCTTCCATATTTCACAGCTTCGGAAGTGCGTGTATGACCCGAGTCATGTGGTGGATCTTGATCAACTGGACTTGAAGGCAGACTTGACTTATGTTGAACATCTTGTGCGAATCTTGGATTACAAAAAGAAGTTGCTTCGAAGTCGCTCGGTTCCTCTCGTGCGTGTGCTTTAGAGAAATTATTCGGTCGAAGAATCGACTTGGGAGCTTGAGTCTGAGATGAAGGAAAGGTTCCTTCATTGTTTCATAGTGGTAGGTTCTATTCCTAAGTTTCGTGGACGAAACTTCCTATTAGTTAGTTAGGATATGGTGCCCCTTTCCCCCTATTTGGGTACGCGGCTAATGTCATGCCCCAGTCCCAAAAATACGTAGGACTAGGACACGTAAGCATGCCAGCCACATGGATATGGTAACTCCAATATATGGAAACCAAACCCATACGTACGCTGTAATATGAATATCAAATCCACAAGTGGTATAAATCTATCATAAGTCACAGGGTATAATCTAGATCTCATCCATGAAAATCAAATATAAATAAATAACCAATATCTATGAAACTAGATCTCGACACAAAGTATCTGAAGATAATAGTTGGATGGAAACAAATCCACTACCAACTAGAATATAAGAGCAATAACAATATAAGTACACCACAACAAACACAATATAAGAAAATACCAGCTATCAATCATGGCTCGAAGAGAAGGCACCCTCGAATCATATGTAACCATCCGAATCCGCGCTCCTGCGAATACTCAAGAGCAGATACACCAGGAAGGGCCAGGTCCTCAGAGGGACATAACAAGATACATAAAAGTATGCCAATAAAGTACTGAAATAAATATCCAATGGTCGTCTAACCGTTTAAGTGAATGCAGTTAAGAACAACTTTCCCCACAAGTGAGCTATCTGGCTGAAAACTGGAATTTGGCATAGTTCTCTATTGGAGATCTAGGGGCCTAAAAGGCACGTCGTCTTTTGAACGCCGGTGGCCCGCTTGATAGTACATAATATATAGTGGTCATCACCACCCGTATCTCCGGCAGAGAATCCGGGCGCACAGGAGAAAAGTGCAAAGGAGCTCAAATACGGTACTTGTTGTTCTCCCCACCCCATGCTCTAAGCATGTCACATCCATGACACAATTTGGTTCATAGCCTATTCTTTGTACCCTAGCCTAATCCTGCAACCAAACAAGGACAAGGATGGGACCACCGTACTACAATAAGCTATGTCCATGGACCTCTAATAACTGCTAAGTCTTCTAGCATGCAAGTTTCTAACAGCAGTTATTCCTAACGCACGGCCCATCCGTATAGGAGGCCAAACCCTGCACGCAAGTCCGTGATCTACATGAGACTCACAACTCGTGTAACCACTGTGTCACGGCCAATGAACCTAAAGATGCTACATGATAATGGGGTAGTCTTATAAACAAGGTCAATGCAAATACATAAGTAAAAATATATCGCGACGACACCGTCGTGCGCATTTTATATAACAGTTAAAATATATAAAGTAAAGACAGAAAATGAAGATGCATGCAACATATGGAATATAACTAACAGTACAATGGCAAGGTATACTTGCCTGGCAAGGAAGCTGCAATGTACCAATAACCTCCTCCAGAAGTTGCGCAGAACAAACCCAATATCCTATGTACACATAATACGATACAATAAAATCATTAGTCATTACACTAGCACACACACAACCATATTTACACTGGACTCAGGGGTATACTAGGGGTGGCACTAGTCATCTAACACAGTCAATTGCGTGACTACTTACGCATGTGTCCTATATTAAATATTGTATCACAGTCAGTCAGTCAAAATAACATGTGTCTAGGCCAGTACATAAATTACACAAGACAGTCATCTAGCATGTTCTTAGGGTCAACATGGTCAAGGTAAGTACGGGACAGTCCACGGTGTCCTAGGGTCGTATAGTCTGAATACACCTACTCCTAATTATTATTAGCATATAATTAATTACAATATACATCTACTCCTAATTATTATTAGCATATAATTAATTACAAAATACATATATACCATATATATATATATCATCCAATAATTGTACGTATACCAAGTTAAATAGAATGCATATACTATATATATATAAATATATCAAACCGAATAATATACGCGTACGAGTACGAGTTCGTGTACGCAGCACTGGGTTCACCGACTCAGGGTCCGATATCAGCTAGCAGTCATAAGCAATACGCATGTCCTAATAATATATACTCAAGCACACATACAAAATAAGAAGGTAGGACAGGTTCGAACCACGTTGTACGCGCACGGGATCGGCTGGACGACGGCGAAGAGAGGTTGACGACGACGATGACGATGGTGACGACTATAACGACGATGATGGTGAGGACGACAATGATGATGATGATTACGACTACAGCAATGATGATGATGGATTGATGGTGAGATGACGATGATGCGATGCTGATGATGATGACGAGGACGATGGTGTTGACGAGGACGATGACGAGGATGGAGATGTGAACGATGGTGTGATGATGATGATGGGATGATGAGGTGTGGTGATGGTGAAGATGATGATAGTGATCGTGACTGCTGAACTCCGGCCAGCGAGGGGAGGGTGTACGGCCGGAGGACAGGCACACAGGGAGGAGGAAAGAATTCAGGACGGTGGTTCATGGAGTCGTGGTACAGGAGGGTGTGGAGTTCAGGCCAGTGGAGGAGGGTGGTCCGCTCAGGGGGAGGGCTGGGCAGGGGGAGGAGGTGACTCAGGGAGGAGGTCGGACTGGGACAGGAAAGAGGGAGGCATTTGTGATGGTGCTGGTGGTGGGGTTACTCCGGTCGTAGAGGAAGGAGAGGAGCTTGGCGCTGATGGTGGTGGTCCGGAGAGTCGAGGCCGGCGGGGAGTGGTTCTCGGGGACGACGAGGAGGTCGTGTTGGCAGGAAGGTGCAGTGGGCTCAGGGAGGAGTTCGGTCGAGGGAGGAGCGGGGATGTCTGGCGTGGTGGCTGGTGACGTTCAGACGGAGGAGAAGGAAGGTTGTGCGGCGGAGGAGATGCCGTGCTGCGGGGGACTGCTCGGCGAGGTGGCTCACTGGAGGGAGGAGGCGACTCGGGGACGATGGTGGACTCGACGGTGGTGGTGGTGTTAAGATGGTGGCGGTGGCTGATGACTCTCAGGCGGAGGAGAGCAGTCGTTAATGGTGGTGGTGATAGCTGATGTCCAGTCGGCGGGTCGAGGACGGCCGAGGCGGTGGGTCTGCCCGTGGGCGGGGGAAGAAGACGTCAGGGAGGAGGACGTCGAGATGGTGGGGGAGCTCCGGGATGTTCTGTGGTGGTGTTGATGGATCCGGCTAGGGAGGTAGACGGCGGAGGTGAGGCAGTGGTCGAGGAAAGGAAGTGCAGGCAAGGGGGTGCTGGTGGAGTCGTGGTGGTCGGGGAACGGCCGGCGGAGCTCCGGCAGGGTAGGGAGAGAAAGAAGATGAGATGTGAAGGGAAGTCGGCTGAGGGAAATAGGTTTGGGTTTTGAGTTAGAATTTTTAGGAAAAAAATAAAGGGATGTGTGATATATATACATATAAAATTTTGGTTTGGGTTGACCTAGGAATTTGTGGGCTTGGTCAACTCTCCTTGGAGTGGCCTTGGGCTTGCATGAGGATGTTTTGGAGGCTACAATTACATTGTTTAAATGCAAGGATTGGATTAAAATAAAAGGGCGATGTTGCGCGTTTGCACATCCAGAAAATTATGAAAAAAAATCCTATGAAGGGGAAAGTTGGATTTCTTCATAAATTGTCCAATGGTGGGGATACCTCAACGCATTTTTTGCATAAAACGCCCAACAATTGGAAAATTGCACAAAGGCGGAAATTGGATTTTAATTAATCAAAAATACCGTGCACGGTGTTCTGGAATTAATTAGGAGTACATGAGAATAAAATTAGGTGGGACACAAGCGTCAGGGACGTAGAGGGTACAATGTAAAATATTAATAAAATTCTGGTTGCATAAAATGGTCAAGATTGTGTCTCCAATTTTGATTGGGACGCACAAGGGTACAAAGTTAGAATTTATTTAGAATTAGAAAATAACGTCCGTGACGTTTATTGTGCGACTAAAATTTTGCATAAGAGAGCATAATTATAAGTTACACAAGGATCAGAATAGTAGGCGGGCATGTCTAGGATGAGGTTGTAAAATTTGTAGATAGGCAATGGCTAGTGAGGTGCTCCAATTATCGAAGCAACGGTAAGGTGCGCTACATGATATAAATTATTGTATACTTAAATAAATACCATATTCTAGTTCTAATTGGTTCAAACTAGCCCTAGTTTCACTATCTAAGCAAGGTAGGCCCGATTTTGGGTGAGGGGGTTTACAGCTAAGAAATACAAATTTGTATCATTCGATCGAGATAGATTGAATCAAGATCTTATCCTCGTTATGGATTTACTTCTTCGGAATCGTTTTCCAAATTCAGTGGACCATGCCCCGGGGATGGACTAAGCGGCAGAGTCAAGAGGGACCTCTCTGCTGTAAGTTTTTATTGCCTAGATTTCGCTGTCGTCCTATTGCTTTCGTGCTTTTGAGTTGGTTTTGGATTTGCATTATTTTTGAACAGTTTCGATAGATTTTATTGCTTTTGTTTGTTGAATTGCATTCCATTTCGAGCTTGGAAAGAGTAGAAGGGGTATTGATCAGTTGTTCGTGGCAATACAGGTGATCGTGCAGTAGACATCATGCGAGCGGAGTCTTGAAGCACCTCTTTCCTTTCCTTTCTCCAATCAACTTGTGAGTGGCTATATTCGATTCAGTTGAACCTTCTTCCAAGTTTTCATCCCTAAAAATCTTGTATTCGTGCTTGTTCCGATCAAACGATACCATAATAACTAAAAGATATCAAGATAAAATGGAATAGACTTGGACTACTTTATGCTTGTCAATCAACTTGTGAACAGTTACCTTATTGCATGCTAGTTTGTTTAAAATGTTCTTCATATGCTTCAATTTTTGTTAGAAAGTATACTTCTTCTATAATTGTGCTATGTGTGGGACACACCTTGTTATGCAATAAACTAATCAGGGAGACTATGCAAAATAAATTATGCCATGTTACTTGCCTTGTGCTCGTGTTGCCTTAAATTGTATGAATTGATAACTTAGTATAGACACTATTTGATCACGGACAACTTATGCACAAGGTCATAGTTCATGCGGACGGTCGTTGGGGCACTGGCACCGATCCGATCTGGACGGAACTTCGTGTATAGTCATCGTGTGCTGGACGGGATGGCTTGCAGCGCATCGTGTGCTCTCGTTGCATACCATCCTCGTCATTGACTAGGTCCATTATGGCATCATGCCAGTGATCCCCACATATATTTAAACCTGTGCAACCTAACTTGTGTCTTCGTGGCAGGGAAGGACATGGTAAGTATTGTGCAGGTAGTTCAGACGGGAAGGTAAAAGTCACCGAATGGTAGCATATTTATTTATTTAAAAGTTGTATATCCAATGCTTGCTTATAAAATAAACAAAGACAAGATAGAAAGACCACAAAAATAACTTGCATGCTTCACATAAATAACTTATGATTTGGTATAGTTGGGTTAGCTTGCCTTCACCAGTATATTTCGATGTACTGACCCTCGTTGTAACAGGTTTTCGGTACCAAGGAGATCATGCACGGACCTAAAGCGACTTCTCGATCCAGTCCACCTACCGGCACGTCCAAATCGTGCCACAGAAGCAATATTTTGAAGTTTCCAGGAGCTCGTCCACAGGCATATGCAGCTCCGTTGGAAGGCGATAGCTTCGCCAGAAGGTCTTTAATATTTTAAAGTTTTAGTAAAAGGATGTAATGTACAGGACAGCTATCTCATTTTGAATTCACTTTTGTAAGCCCATGCAACAACTATCCGACTCGTTAAAGAATTTGTAAAAGATTTTTATTATCAATAAAGAGAACTTTTTTATGTTTCAAGTATCTGGGTACTCTGAATATGTGCTCATTTTTAGGAAATACCTTAGCCTTGTGCGGTACCCAACATAGGCACGCACGGCGTCACGTCCGGGGGACGACTATCAATTCCATGGAATCGGGGCCTGACACCATGCTCCAGGTATTGCTATACGCCAAGGTTTGCCATATGCAATGGTCTGCCCCTTGTGCGCATACTCTGTAATCCTTGGTTATCTTGTAATCTTTCTTCCAACTGGAATGCGCGTCCTTCAGATACTATCTTCTCCATCCTTGGGAATGGTAGGTTCCGATAACTCACTTTCAATATTTGACAAAGGACTCCTTTCCTCATCCAAATGTTCGAAGTGAATTTCATCAATCTTCTCAAGTTTGTGAAAACTTGTGTTCAGAAGACTTGAACGGATATTCTCTATCTTTCTTCGGATCTTGCTTTGAGATTGTTAATCCCGAGGCTTAACCAATAGATAGAAGAACACGTGGTCGAGATCAGAGGTTCACACAAAAGTTTCCACTCTGACTATTCTCGATTTCCAAGAAGAAGTATATAATGATTTTGATTCTCGATTTTCACGAAGAACTATATAATGATTATGATTACAACTTGCTCTCAAGATTACAAAAGAATCATAAAAAAATAAACTTCCGTTCTTCCTTGCACTCGCAGTTCCAGACGGACAGAACGAAATTACAACTAGCAGAAGAGAAGAGAAAGGAGAAGGAGAAAATCTGCTTGCTGGGGTGATGAAGATAACCGTTGATCAAAGCAATATTCGCCCCTGCACGATTTGCTCCCAGGAACCAGCAAGTTCGCGTAGAACTTCTGGAACGCTCGATCTCACCTTCTTTCTTGCACTCGCAAGAACTTTCTGGACTTTAATGACGGCTCCCGCATCAACTCTCTTCCTTTTCTAATTTTTGAAGTAAGTCCTCAAATGGGGTTTGAAGAGAGTATTTATAGGCATATGGAGGAGTCCCTAATTCTAATCCTGACTGTCTTCAATTACAAAAAGATTAAAATAAATTTAATTCATATCCCACAATATTGGAATAAATTAAATTTAAATCCCATATGATTAATTTAAATTAAATTCAAATCCCACATGATTAAATTTAAATCCTACATGATTGGAATGAATTAAATTCAAATCCCACATGATTAATTTAAATCCTACATGATTGGAATGAATTAAATTCAAACCCACAAATATTAGATTTAAATTAATGACTCAATATTTTCATAACTGATTAATTATATCCGATAGTAACGGACCCGCATGCAACCGATCATGCGGCCCCGCAAGCAACCGCTCATGCGGCCACTCATGTCGCAGCGTATGCGACCATGTATGCGGCTCGCGCATATCCGAGCACATGAGCGCAAGTGCAAAGTGCGCCAACAAAGCGCCACTATGTGCCCTTGAGCCCGAGTCAGAGTCCGAGTCCGAGTCGCTTAGCTCCTATGAAAATAATTTCAAGAGCATGACAAAAAGCATAAATACTTTCATGAGGAGTTAATCTTCTTTTCCTCCTAGAAAGATACCCCCACATGGCACCCATGTGCCCCACCACAACCATGTGCACATCTCAACTCATACAAAGTATTATATTGAGATACCCACTTGGTGGTGTAGCCAATGTGGGACTATTTTTCTTAGTCCAAAGACAAAATACCAACAGATCTCCCTTGCCTTGGCTGTGTTTCTGATGTTACCAGTGTTTGTTAATGTAATTCCTGCTGGTGTTGTTCTATTTTCTTCTTTATTTATTTTGGTTGAACCAAAAGATTGATCTCCCTTGCCTTGGCAGTGTTTCTAATGTTACCAGTGTTTCTGATACAATTTGAGGTTCAGATACAACATATGTTGTTGTTACTAGTGTTTATGATACTAGAGTTTACTTGGCTTGATCTCCCTTACCTTGGCAATGATAAGGACCAATAAATTGATGATGGCTGCATCTTCTTACATACTCATACTACACACTTGATCATACTAATTCTCTGAGCCAGCCCAGTTTTGGATTTCTTATTGGGAGGACTAGAAATTTTAGCATTAATTTTTGTAATTTGGTCGAAATTTGAACGTTAAAATGTAAAAGATGTTCTCAATTTGATGTATATTAATTTGGAAATGGTGACAATTATCCAGTATGATGGCAATTAACCAAAATTCTAGTCATGCTTTGGATTTGGAAATGGTTGAAATTATCTACTTTGATGGCAATTATCCCCTTGTATCAGTAATGTATCAGTAAGATATGCTTCACATGTCTGATGTCTCCGTACCAGTCTAATACTATATTTTTTTGATTAATCAAGCAGCAGTTTAATTATATTCAAAATAATAATAATAATAATAATAATAATAATAATAATAATAATAACATTATTTATTATTATTATTATTATTAGTAGTAGTAGTAGTAGTAGTAGTAGTAGTAGTAGTAGTTTAATTGCTGTTAATTAATATTAAAATATTATGAAAATAATATTTTATGGTGTAAAATAAAAAATCGGACATAGGATAATTTTTCGTGAATTTTTGGACTCCGAAAACATTTTTAAAGCCCTAAAAACTATTAATAATTAAACCGAATTAAACCCTGAGATAAACCGGGTTTATTAAAATAAACCAAACCAACCCAGACCCGGTTCACTGAACCAACCCGCAGTGAACCGAACCGAAGCCAAGCCCAAGGAGCATTGACCCAGCCCAAATCCTAGTTCAAACCCAAGCCCACCCCTAGGTCAACAAAACCCTAGTTCGCATGGTTATAAATACTACTTTTCATTTTAATAAAGTAGAAAACAAAACCTAAAGATTAAATCCCAAACCAAAACCTAGAAAACTAAATCTCCCAGCCGACTTCACTGCTCACCGCAGGTCGACGATCGACTTCTCTCTCTTCCCTCCGGCCTGACTCCGGTGGCGCACCGCCCGCGTCCGCCCCGACTCCGGCCAGCGCAGCCCCGACCCCGATCGACTGTGCGCTTCCCGACCACCGGAGGTACAGCGCAGCCCCGACCCCGACCGGTTGTGCGTTTCCCGACCACCGGAGGTGCAGCCCAGACCGCCCCGACTCCGGCCAGCGCTTCCCGACCACCGGAGGTACAGCGCAGCCCCGACCCCGACCGGCTGTGCGTTTCCCGACCACCGGAGGTGTAGCACAGCCCCGACCCCGACCGGCTGTGCGTTTCCCGACCACCGGAGGTGTAGCACAGCCCCGACCCCGACCGGCTGTGCGTTCCCTGACCCAGACGGTGCAGCCATCCCCTTCGGCCAGTTCATCAACCCAGAACCCTAGAACCCAGGACACACGGACACGGACACAGCAGCAGTTCGAACACAGGTACTGTGTCGAAACAGTCACCGGACACGGGAATTCAGATTCACGGAACCCTGTTCAGCTAGCGTTTCCTCTCCCCTCGTTACCCCATTTTCGATTCCGTCAGTTATATCGTGTAGACTGTGTAACCCTCTCGATGCCCGTACAACTCGCTCGGTGCGTCGCGCCCTGTGGTGATCGCAAACCGCGATCCAAAAACAGGAAAACCAACGCCCTGTTCCACCCCGGAACTGAGTGCGCCCCGCCAAACGGGGCAACTTGGTCGCACGCGGTCTTTACCGAAATGTGCGCGTCGTTGATACGGACGTGTGGGATTTCGCAGAAGTCGATTCGGATGTGCGTGCACACCGGAATCAACGCGTATCCGCCGACAATGTCTCGTATCTGTCCATGCTAGAACACGTTGTAACTTCGTGTACACATGTCGGATCGAGACGAAACTTGCACCATCGAACTCGTAGTAATACACTGGTCTTGTGACCCAAGTTTGGTTCAATTCTGAGAACGTTGACAAAATCGCGTATCGTGGGCCCTACAGGCTCCACTTGACGGACGATTTTGTGATCGGCTCATTGGAATCCAATTCTGCAAGTTCCGTTGGGTTCGTATCACCGTTCCTGACTCTTTGACACTAAGTTGGACGAATTTGGAGACCTTTAACCCTGACACACTTTTCGGTGCAAAGTGGCCCACATGTGGACCCCGCTTTGACCCGAAAATATCATTTTTGTCCCTGTGTCCAAATTGGACTTAAGGACAGGCGTTTCTAGCTATTTGATATTTTCTGAATCTAATGGTGATGTTTATTTCAGCAACCGGAGTAGTACCTGCAGATCACACTGAGACCAGAGCTACAGTTGGAGCCAGAACCACAGGCAAGTGTACATTGCCAAACTTTGCAGTCTTGTTACATATTTTCTTTGATTCTTTTACATTGTTGTGCATGCTTAACCTAGGACCGTGTGACTTACTGAGCGTCCGATTATAGTCGGGTGCCAACACCGTACGCGGTGTTGTGTATTGTCATCTAGAGATGGACATTCGTGACCCTTTACATCCTCGTACTTGTCTTATCAAGTACATTATACCTAGGACACTTGATACTATTCATGAGACAGAATCTTCCTGAGACATTCATGGTGATTCTGTATAGGATACAGGTTTATGACATACACAGTTTACATGCTTAGATTATATCCTGACTTGTTGCATTAGTTTTGATCATGAGTGTCATGGACATGAGACGTGAGATTTCATTGGGTGGGGAGAGTATTACCATATCAAAGGCTGAGTATATTATATATATTGTCATCTGGATGTGTCTTAGTCTCTGACACAGAGCTTTGGCACCAGTTCTGGCCCTTCGAGAAAATACTGCTATGGGTTTCTCCGACACTGATCCTGTAGTAGTCTCAGCCCGAGTATGACTAAAACTCTCACTTGTATATCACTTAGCTGGTTATATAGTTTACCCTATTGTTTATTTATTGCTGCACTACATTTATTTTGGCTTGTATTATCTGTACCTTGTTATGTTCCCTGAGGACCTGGATCCGGATTATGTCCCCAGGATTAGCTGACGAGATCTATCCCGAGGTATACGTTACCGGAGCATTAGCATTAGCAGAAGCAAGTGCCTACATTGGAGCAAAAACAGGATCTGAGGACGAGATTGTACCAGAGGACTTCTCCAGAGTATTGGCTTGAGATACTCATTTATTTCTGTTTCTAGTTATTTTATTTCCAGTCTATTTCATTGATGTATCAGACTTATTCTTGGATTGTTCTCCGAGACACCTTTATTGAGAATTGTTAGTTTATTTTATTTATATTTATTCTGGCAATTAATCTGTGATTATCTGTTATGGATGAGATTAGAATAGACTGTGACTTGTATCATTGGACCTACTTATTGTTGTATTACAACTTAAGTATGCCCCGATGGATCCATTAAATTGGGTTTGTCCATCGGTGTGTGCTGCTGGCCATTGCCACGTGTCTGGTTCCTCAGTATTTTGGGACTGGGGCGTGACACGAAGTCCATGCGACATCGAACTTATGCGCCAACAGAGCATGGGGCCACCTTCCCTTAGACGCATGACTCTGAACTTTGGCGCATCTTTGGCGCATCCTTAGCGTATCTTTCTATGGTTTTGTCTTTTCTTTCTGACACACTTTATGACACATCACACTTTATGTCATATCACTAACACTTTATTTTTTGTCGCTTCATCACTTATCCCGAGGAGTAGACCTTAGCCATGACCCCATGCGGCGTGACTCCATGCGGCAATTGGATGCATGCTGCAAGTGAGTCCATACGGCAAATGGGTGCATGCGGCATGTGAGTCCATGCGATTAGTGGGCGCATGCGGCCAAAAATTCTTGTGTGCATTTTGTGTTCCCTGTTGATTAGTAATTCATTTTTAGTCATTATTGTTGTGTGCTTCCGTATATTGATGCAAGTTTATGATGCCAGACAAGTTTTGCATATGAGTTCACAAGACCAGTTTATGTACAAGTTCACAATCCTCACGACACCGTAAAAATATTGTGTATGAAATCTATTGCATTTGGCATCGGGCAATCGAGTGTGAGTATTGTCCAATGTATCGCGTGTCGCGAATACGATAACTCATTAAAAGCTCGTACTCGCGACTCGTTATTTTAGGGAGTTTATAAGTGTCCACGACTCGAGAACTTGAATAATTTAGAAATGATTAAACAATATAAGATTTACCTAGAGCATTTTGGAAGGAAAGAATAGTGCGCTACCGGCTACCCTGATCCCCAAGGGCCCCATGCGGCATGGACAACCCTGCTAGGCAAGGGCTCCATGACTGACCAAGTTTACGCGTGCTGTGGCACATTACAAGACAAGTTTATTATTTACAAGAAAAGTTTATGATTATAAGACAAGTTTATATTTACAAGACCAGCTTTTGATTTGCAAGTTTATGTTTATGCTTATAAGTTCAATTGATGTTTGTGACAATAACTAATTATGTTGTTGTATGGTTGACTATGCATTTAAATTTACTAGACAAGCGTACCATTGGTCATCCGGGTTAACTGTAGTGCTGGTGGTAGCAATATTCTTAGCAATGCATTTCTAGTAATTAGGGCTTGTGATAACCCTAGTTAGTTAAGTATAGCAAGCCGTAGGCATGTTTGGCCATGAATTGGATGTTATTTATTTGTATAGCTCGCTATTCTAGTTTTATTTTCTTTCGGCACGTGGTAAGGTGCTAAGTTTTGCTCCGGCGAAGGCCTGCAACCCCAGTCCTTGTTTGGTCTAAGGGTTGTGGTCCCGATCCAAAGTAGTTCCTATGCTCTCTTGCCTCTTTTCGCCTTAATTTCTTTTATGCACTTATTATATGTTCTTCCAGTATTATTCTTGAAATAAGTACGTTGGTACCATACAAGACTTGATCTGCATTTATTTCTTATATGTCTCCTTCTGCTTATGATGTGATATGTTTGGTCTATCACCTTGAGCTCCTTTGTGGTACTTGTTGTTTGGGGTTCTGACCCCACTGGTTTTGTATAGCCAGGTTACCCCGAAGAGAACCTGGATCCACCACTCCTCCAGTAAGATGGCTCGCACTCGTAGGACTGCGGCCGAAGCTCGCGAGTGGGTTTCCTTCTTCCACCCCTCATCTTGATTACTTCTTTTATGGTGTTTAGCATGAGCAGAGTTAGCTCCTTATATTTTTGAGATTGCAGTCAACATGATGTATATATTAGACCATGGCTGGTATATTTTGATCATGTATTATTAAACTCTGCTAGTGTAGCATTTTGTATTAACTAGCTTCATGATCATATGTGATATATAATTTGGGACGCCTTTTTACTTTCATGTATGATATACTCTTGTACTTGTGTTGCTGGATTGAGATAATAGGATTTGTCGACGTTAGAACTGAAGTCACAGCATGCTAGAGTTCACATATTTGTCTTCTTGACAACCTTAACACATTGCGGCTTACTTCCGTATTCTACAAGGTATGGTTGGCCATGTCAGTCCCCGTATTTACCCAATATTCTGAGAACATGACGTGACAAGATTTTATTGGTAGCCCATACAGGTATGCTTTTCAGACTTGTGGGAGGACTCATCTTGTAAGAATCTCAATCCTTTACTTATCTTTGATTGAACTCCACTTGCAACATGCACTTATCGCTCTCCTTGGACTTTAAGCTTGCTTGACATGATTGTTCCATTCTCGTCCCTTGTTGATATCCTTGTGTCCTTATCCTTCAGGGATACCCCACTGTCTCCTCCTTTCGAGGGTTCCGTTGAACCGATAACTCCAGCAGATCCAGTAGGCCAGGGCCAGATCCCGATATTGAACCAAGGGCAAGCGTCAGTAGCTTTTCAACAGCCAGCTCAGCCCGCTCCGTCATACAAACCAGCCTAGCCAGCCAGACAATACCACCAGTTCTTCCAGTATAACAAGGGCAGGCAGCCACGGAGGTTATATTAGAGATTATCCAAGCCATGATGATAGTACAACAACAACAACAACAACTCCAGCTTCAGCAATAAGTGGTCCAACTCTGCCAACAGTTTCAGCAAGGACAAGAACAGACTAACATTACTCTTTGCCAGGGAGTTAGAGTAGCACTCGAGAGCAGTGGACATTATACTCTCAACACGGCGACCAATGTTAGTCGCATGCGCCCAACCAAGTTCCTCGGCACGGAAGATACAGTTTCAGCAGAGTATTGGCTCCAGTACTTTGAGGGAATCCTGGATGCAATCAAGACCCCAGATGATGAGAAGGTAGCAGTCATAAAGCTACAACTATCAGATCTTGCCCGAGATTGGGGGAAAGCACAAGAAATAATGCTTTCGAAGCACATTGATTGGCAGACGTTCAAGAAGCGCTTCCAGGAAAAGTATTTCTACACTATCGCCAAGTTCCAGTTCCAACAACATTTCATCAATATGCGGCCGAGTTTTACCGACTTAGCCAATTTTCTCCTCATATGGTAGCTTCCGAGGAAGACCGAGGCAAGAGATTTGAGCAAGGGTTACATCTAGAGCTCCAGCAATTCACGGTGGGCCATAATTATACCACTTACGATGCAGTACTTAGGGTAGCTAGGTCATAAGAACTTGCCGGCAGAGATTAGTAGCTAGGACCGGAGGCCAGAAGAGGTCCCACTCATCCCTGAGAAGCGCCAGTATTCAGTCATCGCCTCCAGCACCAGCAGTTAGAAATTCTCGTCCGACAGCACCTCCAACCTCCTCAGTAACTTTAATACAATCCAGGAGGCAGTCAGCATCAACATGATGCAACCACTGCGACAAGCCAGGGCACACCAAAGAGCAGTAAATGAGGGCCAATGGCCAGTGTCTCGGATGTGGGACATCCGACCACATGATTGGTTCATGTCCAACCCTGTACCCAGAGACTTCTTCAGTCCGACAGTTACCAGCTCAGCCTCATGCAGCGACTGAAGGCCCGCGAGGACCCGCAATAGTAATTCGATCACCAGCACCGCGTCCTCTCCCGATACAGACCCAACAGTTCCATCAGCAATATCTGGCGCAGTATGTGCAAGTCTAGCAAGCCCAACTAGCAAGACGAAACCAGCAGCAAGTTAGAGCCGCAGCCCCTGGACGATGGTCTGACGAAACATTTGGCAACCTAGAGCAGTTATTAGCCGAAGGCACTACAATTGTGGTTAAGATTTTGAGCTATCTTTACCTTATCTCATTATTGGGTTCTTGTCGAACGATCTTGTGTTCCGACGCGTTCGAGATACGATAGTCATTTCGATCCTTTCGTTGAGCAAAAAGGCGAGTTCATTGCCCCATTCTTCTGCCTTCGTGACTCGTGGTATGTGGTGTCTATCATGTGTCCCGACAGCGAAGGTATGTCCTGGATTAGAGTCATGTCCTCGATATAGTCGTTGGTACTGACTTACCTCCAGGCTTGGCTCTTGTCAATTTGTGTGAGTCAGCATAGGCAAGCCAGGACGAGTTCCTTTTCGACTGACTCAGGAGTATATGCATCCATATGCATCCAATTCCATGTGTGTTGCTTTTGTGCATTTATTCATTAGTTACTTCTGCAGCTATCTTCTCTATTTTAGTTACTTGCTTAGTGTAAATTATTTGAATTATGATTTGATTTCTTGAGTTTTCTCGTGTGTTCCAGCTCGACAAGCCTTGGTGAAATTTTAAGGACGGGATTTTTCTAAGGAGGGTAAAGACGTCACACCCGATTCCTGATTTAGCATTTCTTGAATTTCTAGAATTTAAATTTTCTTGATGATGTATTTCCTGTTGTATTTCATATGTTGGTTCCTGTCTTTTATTATTGTTTTATTTTTGTTGTTGAGAGAGAGACTACCCGAGACCAATATATTACCCATTGGCATTGCCATAGATCCGGTTTAGGACCCTCATGTAGAATGGACCCTTGGTTCGGTTTATTTTGGGTGTACCCATGACTAAACCCTCTTTTATCCTCTCTCAGAATATATATGGCTTTTCTCTCTCTTCTCTTTCTTCTTCTTCATTTATTTCCTCATTTCTCTCAAGCTCCCCCTAAAACTCTAACCCTAAAAAAAGTTGTTGCGACTTGGACCGTGAGAAGTAGCGGCTAGGAGCTACCCAAGGCAAGTACATCTTGCTCAATGGTGAAATCATGAATTTTTGAATTTTTATATATGTTGTTGTTTAAAAAAAAAGTATTTTGATGGAAAAAGTTCTCCTTGAGTTGCTGATCATGTTTAGTTCTTGGAGTTTTAGATTTTGATGTATAGATTTTTGTAGAGATGAGTTTCAAGATTAAGATTTTTATGTGTCCTATGAGTTTATCTTGGATTTGATCTATTAAAACTTAATATTTTTGAAAACTAGTTGTTCCTTAAGTTAGATCTTTCAATTTAGAGCATTTTGGCTTTTGGTTCACCTGATTTGGACTTGAAATAAGAATTTATGAAGAAAATAATATTTAAGTTTTTGGAAGTTTTTGCCATGGCCGAACTTGCTGTTGGAGAAGAAGAAGTCTTCATGCGGCCAGCGAGCTATGCGGCTGAGAGTGCTATGCGGCCAGCGAGCTATGCGGCTGAGAGTGCTATGAGGCCCGAGAGAGTTATGCGGCTGAACTCTTGTCGCATACTGACATCATGCGTCCATCTTGTTGGACGCATGACTGTTGATCTACATAAGTGTCCTTGAACACTTTGTGCATTCACTCGCTGAACGAATAAGAAATTCGCTAAGTCCAAAAGACACTCCTTGCGGCATCGAAGTCCATGCGATATCGAACTTATGCGACAAGCAGAGCATGCGGCCACCTTCCCTTAGACGCATGACTCTGAACTTTGGCTTATCTTTGGGGCATCCTTGGCGCGTCTTTCTATGGTTTTGTCTTTTCTTCCTGACACACTTTATGTCATATTACATTTTATGTCACATCACACTTTATGTCATACCACTGGCACTTTATTTTTTGTCGCTTCATCACTTATCCCGAGGAGTAGACCTTAGCCATGACTCCATGCGGCAATTGGGTGTATGCAGCAAGTGAGTCCATGCGGCAATTGGGTGCATGCGGCAAGTGAGTCCATGTGGCCAGTGGGCGCATGCGGCCAAAAATTCTTGTGTGCATTTTGTGTTCCCTGTTGATTAGTAATTTCTTTTTAGTGATTATTATTGTGTGCTTCCTTATATTGATGCAAGTTTATGATACCAGACAAGTTATGCATATGAGTTCACAAGACAAGTTTATATACAAGTTCACATTCCTCATGACACCGTGGAAATGTTGTGTATAAAATCTATTGTATTTGGCATCGGACAATCGAGTGTGAGTATTGTCTAGTGTATCGAGTGTCGTGAATACGATAACTCATGAAAAACTCGTACTCGCGACTCATCATTTTAGGGAGTTCTCAAGTATCCACGACTCGAGAACTTGAATAATTTAGAAATGATTAAACAAGATAAGATTTACCTAGAGCATTTTGGGAGGGAAGAATATTGTGCTACCGGCTACCCCGATCCCCAAGGGCCCCATGCAGCATGGACAACCCTGCTAGGCAAGGGCTTCATGACTGACCAAATTTACGCGTGCTGTGGCACATTACAAGACAAGTTTATTGTTTACAAGAAAAGTTTATGGTTATAAGACAAGTTCATGTTTACAAGATCAGTTTTTCATTCACAAGTTTATGTTTATGCTTATAGGTTCAATTGTTGTTTGTGACAATAACTAATTATGTTGTTGTATGGTTGAATGCACATTTAAATTTACTAGACAAGCGTACCCTTGGTCATCCGGGTTAACTACAGTGCTGGTGGTAGCAATATTCTTAGCAATGCATTTCTAGTAATTAGGGCTTGTGATAACCCTAGTTAGTTAAGTATAGCAAGCCGTAAGCATGTTTGGCCGTGAATTGGATGTTGTTTATTTGTATAGCTCGCTCTTCTAGTTTTATTTTCTCCCGGTGCATGGTGAGGGTGCTAAGTTCTGCTCGGACGAAGGGCTGCAACCTAGGTCCTTATTTGGTCAAAGGGTTGTGGTCCCGATCCATAGTAGTTCCTATGCTCTCTTGCCACTCGTCGCCTTAATTTTTTTCTGCACTTATTATCTGTTCTTCCAATATTATTCTTGAAACAAGTACGTTGGTACCGTACAAGTCTCGGTCTGCATTTATTTCTTATATGTATCCTTCTGCTTATGATGTGATATGTTTTGGTCTATCACCTCGAGCTCCTTTGTGGTACTTATTGTTTGGGGTTCTGACCCCACTGTCTTTGCATGGCCAGGTTACCCCGAAGAGAACCCGGATCCACCGCACCTCCAGCAAGATGGCTCGCACTCGTAGGGTGGCCGAAGCTCGCGAGTGGGTTTCCTTCTTCCACCCCTCGTCTTGATTACTTCTTTTGTGGTGTTTAGCAAGGAGTAGAGTTAGCTCTTTATATTTTTGAGACTACGGTCAACAAGATATATATATTAGACCATGGCTGATATATTTTGATCATGTATTATTAAACTCTGCTAGTGCAGCATTTTATATTCACTAGCTTCATGATCATATATGACATATAATTTGGAATACTTTTTTACTTTCATGTATGATATACTCTTGTACTTGTGTTGTTGGATTGAGAAAATAGGATTTATCGACCTTAGGACTGACGTCACATCATGCTAGAGTTCACATATTTGTCTTCTTGACAACCTTAACACATTGCAGCTTACTTCGACATTATGTAAGGTGCGGTTGACCATATCAGTCCCTATATTTATCCAGTATTCTGGGAGCAGGGCGTGACACCGTCCCCACCACTGTCCACCCCCGTCAAGCCCTTCTCCCTCTAGTCTAGCCGACGGAACCCTAACCCTAACCCTAAATCGAGGTCAAGTCATCGTCGTCGTCCAGTCGACCGACGGAACCCTAACCCTAAATCGAGGTCGTCGTTGTCGTCGTGGTTGAGATGACTCTCAGTCAAGCAGACGGAACCCTAACCCTCGTCGAGGAGACGCTGACCCTTGGTCGTTCAGTCGAGCTTTAGTCGACCACCCCACCCCACCGCGTCCTCGAGCTCGAGTCGACCACCGACGTCGGCGTAGAGGAAGCGGGGGTCCTTGGAGAAGAAGCAGGTGACGCCGACGTCGGAGAAGCCGGTGCCACCGACGAGGCGGTCGTCTACTTGTCCCAAAACCCTAACCCTTGGTCGACGAGGCGGTCGAGATCGTCGACTTGTCCAGGCGGTCGTCGACTTGTCCAAGATGTTCGCAGGCGATCGTCAACTTGTCTA
Source organism: Iris macrosiphon (assembly GCA_036927795.1). Lineage (NCBI taxonomy): Eukaryota > Viridiplantae > Streptophyta > Magnoliopsida > Asparagales > Iridaceae > Iris > Iris macrosiphon. Next base: position 32,584,680 of record JAYESA010000020.1, on the reverse strand, counting down.
GGCTATCGGGTTGGGCTCGATGGGGAGGCTGGTAGGTTGGGGAGGAGTTCTCCACCTAGGGAAAACGAGGAAAAAGAAAGAGAGAAAGACAATCGGGACTTGGAGGGTTTGGGGTGGAGTGGGCCCGCACATTTGGGAAAAGAGATTTCAGAAAAGATCTTTTAGTTGCTTTCTAAAAGCTAAGTTATAACATTAATTTTGGAAAAGAAAGTTTTGAAAGCATTTTATGAATGAGAGCTGCCAAACACAATTTTTCTCCACCCTTTCATTTTCACTCATAAAACTGAGTTAAAAATGCTAACCAAATAGGCCCTTAATTTTTCAACTCACTTCCAACAACCATCCAAACGAAGGAACTCATAAAATATGCATACGCATGACGTGCATACGCAATGCGTATGCAAACTCTACGCTTCCAATTTTTTCACTTCGCTACATTTTTGCGAACCAAACAGCCCCAAAATAAAAAAAGATCAATTTAATTGTGGTGGGGCCAATATTAATTGATATGAGAGATAAAAAAATTCTATGAGAATTTGTACTTGTAGAAATCCTCATAGAATTTTTTTTTTCCCTACAACAATGCCACATATATAGTATAGAAATTGAAATAGAAACTATGGTTGGGAGAGATTTTTTCTAAAAATAATTTCCATTGAAACTCCCATTTGAGATGGCCTTAGGAGATGTGTATGAATTGTAACCGTGACTTATTATTTTGTGAAAGAGAAATATGTATTTTTTTAGGTTTTATTCTTTTTTCTTTTTGAACTACTTTCAGTGTTCGGATAATAATAATAATGAGTAGAAAACCATAGGGAGAGGAAGAGAGAGAAGAGAAAAGGAGAGAGAGGAGGAGGAGGGTGGGGGGTGTTATTTCTATCATTTATAACTTTTTTATTAACACTTTTTAAGATATTAAGTTGTACGATTATAGTTGATCTATTAAGTTGTTTAATATTAAAATTTATGATATCAAGTTAATTTTTTTTAATAGTTTAGAGTATCAAGTTAAAATCAAATCTTAAGTTAGCTTAATACCGGAACAATCATGGCCACACAAAACTAATGAAGATTAAACCTCAAACTCATTCAGCCCATGCATCGTTAGGTACCATCAGTAGCTGACGGTATATTGTGGAAACAAAAAAATTTACAAAACTTAGATGATGTTTTTGACGCTTCTAAGAATACTTAGAAGCATATTGCCGGCATATACCGTTGGCATTTGATATGGCTGCAATACGAATTGAACTAGCTCTAAAGAAAAATAAAAAAATAATAAATTGAGCTAGTTCCAAATGAATCCTCTTAATTCGTCACCTTTAAATTTTTGAACTTTTCGTATCCCAGTATATTCTATGAGACCATTATCCAACCCAACCCAACCCAATCCAACCCAACCCAACCCAACGTATGAAGAAAGAATACGCATCGAATCAAGCGACGTCTTCATTGCTTGTGGCAAAAACAACAAACTTTGCGGTCCGATCTTTCTCGGCCGGACATGACAACAAACACTTTGTAGCCAAATAAAAAAAAATATTATTCCAATGGAAAACTTTATTAAGTACCTTTGTGGCGCTGGAACGATGTATCAGGTTGAGTTGGAATATATATATATATATATATATATATATATATATATGAGCTAAAGTCTATTCCAGCATTAGAGTAGTTTTGTCCTTTGATACCACGTTAAAACCAAAATCTGACCAGCATAATAATAGTATGAGGTGCATACACATGTTCGAGAGAAAAACATGTATCCACAGTGGGAGAGATTTCAATAATATATTTTGACTTTAGTTAAAATTTATAGCACTTGAAGGACGTAGTAGATATTTGTGTATACTTAAAAATTGCTAGAAAGCTACAAAGCACTTCAGATTTAGAGCATGTCCTAACTTCTCTATAATAATTGTTGGATCCACAAAAAATAACCAAACGTAAAAGAAAAATAAAGAGGACAAATCTTACAAAATAGGAAAGAAAAAAAAATAGGAAAAAAAAAGAGAGAACAAATTTGGAGTGTTTATTTGGTATGTACCATTGTGTGACAATATCATAGAGACACTAAATTTTTTTTAGTAATTTACACAATTTTTAATAATTTAAAATATGTGTTTGGAGTGTCACCACTGTGAATGCTCTAAAGATGTTAAGTGGGGTGGATCGTCCGAAACATAATCGGTGATCGGTCAACGCTTGGGACCAGTTCGGCCCATCCTGGTCCGTTCTTCCTACCGAGTCAAATCGTATTTTACCCCCAAGACTATGGATCCAGCCCATTCAAGGATCCGAATTTACCCTACAAGACTTGGCTTAAATGAATAGGCCCACAAGTAGGTCATATATATATATATATATATATAGAGGTAAACGGGATATGAGCCATAAGTTCATATTCCTATATGAGCCATGCACATGTGGACGAATAGAAATTGAGTCCATTCATATTGGTCCACATGTGCATTGGCTCATGTAGAAATATGAACATATGGCTCATATTTCTTTTTTCATATATATATATATATATATATATATATATATATATATATATAGGAAGCGGATCGGAAGCTCAGTTCGCGGAGTCATGTGGGAGCTTCGTCGTTTCCGATGGTTGGATCGAACTAGTCCCACGCGGACCCCCCGATCCGACGGACGAGAGGAGGACGGAGCTCGAGCAGGACTTTAGGAACAGATCTTTTGATCCGTCCCTATATATATATATATATATATATATATATATAGAGAGAGAGAGAGAGAGAGAGAGAGAGAATAAGGGAGGTGAGGTGGCACCTCACTCTCAAAACAAGGGTGCCACGTCACCGCCATCCTTGTTTCGAGAGTGAGGTGCCATCTCACCTCCCTTATTTTCTATATATATATATATATATATATTTTGGACATATTTCGAGCAAAAATATTTTATTGATCCGGTCAAAATAGGTCAAAATCAGAATCAGACTGATCTGTCTGGGTCTAGCCCACTAACATCACGAGTCGATGAAAGGAAAATAAAATTGATAAATGATGAGTCGGAAGGTCTTTTTTTAATTTGTGAACTATTTCGGCAACTCGGATAATTACGCTAGACGACAATCTCAGCCCGTTGTCACATGGTGGGCCTATAGACGCTTACTACGAATCGCATAAATAATTCTTTAACTCGTCCAATCAACAGCTATATTACATAATTTTCTTCAATCACTTAAGTGGCACTAACTTAAACGACACCATTTATTGCAACCACTTGCTCCCCTCTCTTTTTTTTTTTTTTTTAGGCTGTTGATATGGGCACTACAAAATTCACTCAGGACTAGTTCATTATTGGAGATACTGGACTAGTTCAGTTATAAAGAAATTTTACTTAGGCTAGTCCAAATTTTACTCAGACTAGCCCAAACTCTTCATCTCCCTCTCCTGCTCCCACCGCCGGCCCACCGCGTGAGCGCTCCGCCTCCGCTTCCTCCTCCGTCCTCCACTGCCGTCTCCCGCTCCTCCACCTTGTCCCCCCTTTCGGCCTCCGCGCATGATCCACCACCCGAACCCACCCCCACCTCCCTCTACCCCCGTCCCACTCTCGCCCAGCTCAAGTTCGACTACCTCGGCACCCTCGACGTCCGCCGATCCTTCCTCCGCCGTTACCCCCAGGTCCTCCACTCCAGCGTCGTGGAGGACTGTAAAAAAATCAGGACTGTCAAAATTTTGACAGTCCTGATTATAAAATTCTGAACATATCCTAACTACCTACCCCAAAATTATACTAAATTTGAAGACTACTACCTATGCCCAAATTACACTAAACGCAGACCTAATTGTATATATCTCCCCTGAACTTTTGCTCCATAATCGAGTATATGCCAAATTCTGAACATATCCAAACTCCAAAAGTTTGACAATGACTACGTGTTATCGAGGGTATCATGCCTCGTATTATTTGTTTTGATGATCTGGATACGCCTACCACACGTTGAACCTATGTAAGATTTCTGCTGAATCTTGTCCCTGTCGATTATGCACACAATGTTCCTTCCTATCGTTCTTTTGCTTTGCTTTGTAATGGTGATCTTGCAACTGCTCAAGCATCTCTGGTGCTTATCCTGTTAAGATCGACATCACTCTTCTCCCCATAGAGAATTTGGTGATATTGTTAGTAACTTAGTAGATAACCAACAATTATCATCAACACAACAACAGCAAGACCAGTCAACAATTATCATCAACACAACAACAGAAAGACCAGTGACGAGAGATAAAATGACAACGTTGATAAAATAGGCATATGGGAAACGTTGGAACTACCTATAGGAAACAAGAGTTGGTTGTTACCTTCAAATACAATATAGTCTTTAGTGTGGAGAAGTGCAAGCAAAAGGGGGTTCACTCAAACTTATAGAGACTTTCGTTCAAGTCATGGACGGATGCACTATTGGAAGGACTGTCAAAATTTTGACAGTCCTAAAAATTTAACATATATTTTTAGGACTGTCAAACTTTTGACAGTCCTACCAATTAGAAGGACTGTCAAACTTTTGACAGTCCTACCAATTAGAAGGACTGTCAAAATTTTGACAGTCCTAAAAAATCAACATATATTTTTAGGACTGTCAAAATTTTGACAGTCTTACCAATTGGAAAGACATGCACCGGAAGAAGATGGAGATCAACCTTAATCAACTACGACACAACATCCACATTGAAGATGAGTTGCGGGCTCAAAACAAAGTGGACACGTTGTCCAAGCAGTTGGAAATGGCCAACTTGGTGCATGCTGGTGACTCCAAGGTAAACAAAAGGCTTCTTACAACAAAAAAGGACTTCAACCATCTGAAGGTGAAATCGACTTCGTTCAAGCCGAAGCCTAAGCCCAAGTCAGACGTGACTTGCTTTAACTATAACAAGAAGGGCCACTACCGGAGAGACTGCAGATCCAAGCCCAAACAGACAGAGCATGGTGAGTCTAACAAGGTTGCTATTATTGTGCAGGTTGTAACGGCTGGTGTCGACACTGACTGTGTCATGCCCCGATCTTCCGCAGGCTAATCGGCCATCACCGCTAGGTGAGAATCATCGTGCCAGCGCTCCCGCACGACGATCGCTTGACCCATCTGGGCGTGATGCCGCACGAGCGTGAGCCACGCCGTGCAAGGCCGTGGTTCATTGGCTGGCGGTAAGAGGTCTAAGCCACAGAGTCACACAGATTGTCCGAGTACAGCAAAATTATAAACTCATAGGCGATTGGTAACAAGTTCACCGAGTCGTCAATAGCGGAAGCATTGAATAACACAAGTATAGAAGTAAGGCAAACTCTTTATTGATTTAAACAAGTGTTACAGGCAGCGTATAGTCGAGATTACAAGTCGCTCAAGCCTCTCTCTCTGAAACAGTAAAAGCGTGCCAAGTGGCTATATTTGTGGAATAATGTATAGGCGATGTTCCAACATTATGTCCTGTATACGTGCTTCAGTTCCGGATGCGGCGCTCCAAGGCTCCAGAGTGAACTCCACGCCTTAGCACGCACGAAAGAGGCATCCGCACCGAACGAGGTTCTCCCGCACCCTGCAAACAATCTGGTAGATTATCAGTACATGAATGCACTGGTGGGGAGGCTACTCGCCCGCTCAACAAATCCAAACACGTAATATAGGTTCCGTACACCAACTATTATGTTGTCTTTCTAGTTGCCTTAGGATCAGTTTCATGGCAATGATTGAATAGCCTAACCCGTGTGGCAGTGCACCGTACGACATAAGAGAAAATACGACGAGACTTACCAACTTACCATTTGTCCTTCCCTGTCCAAGGCAAACCAAGTTAATTCAAGCACGAGCATGTATAAACTTTCAGGGGCGATAGCATATGCAAACACTGTGTTGTGAGCGAGATTATGCTACGGGTGCACGAGTTACATGAAATATCAGGTGTGTTGCATAAGATGTTGAAGTGTTCAATTGATGTATAGGTATCTTATATCCATGATCATTCAGACATTTAGATATTCTTGATCCGATGCAATGACTCGCACGCGGATAACCGCTAAGTGAGGATGACCTTATCTATATGAACAAGAAGTTGCTGGCATAGCCATCAATGACGGGTCTTTGACGAGGATGGAGTACAAAAAAAGAACATGAGGCGCTACAAACTATCCTGCCAAGATACACAAGACCCCACGTTTATTTCCATTCCGGATTGGATCGGGCCCCGGTGCGCCGATTGCAGTCCGTGGAACAGGATCACCAAAGATCTCCCTCATTTTCGAGTTGTCTGCGACATTCAAGTCTCTAAGGTTATCCAAATTCATATCTTTACAAGACGATCTATAACACGAGTACAAGAGATGCTTGATTGCTCTGAACGAGTATTGCTCTACGAGCTGTGATACTTGATTTACTTGACATGATTCTCGTTCAGATGTAAACTTGACATAATTTTCATTCAGTGATTCAACTTGCCTTGATGCATTTCTCCTGGTGCGAGGACTGCCTTAGCGACCGAGCGAGCCTCTGAAAGCCTAAGCCGAACTCCTGAAGAGCCAAGTCTGGAAATCCTCTTGCCTCAAACGAGTGTTCTCGCTGAAGCAAAATGGGCCAGGACGTTGTACTTTTGTCGTTTGAATCGGCAGTCCGCTCGAGCGGAAGGGGGTATTACAGACTGGTGGGCCACCATGACCTTCTCAGATTTGGGAATGTAGGTGGTAAACAACTCATTTTTTGAGCAAACATGGCAGGATGTGAAGCACGTACTGGTGATAGCCAAGAACCTGGTCTCGGGAAGTTTGTTCTGCAACACAGGCTTGATGATGGACATCAATGCTGGACAGATATTGATGTCGTACAAAGGAACATACTTCAAAAAAGTATTTTATACCGAAGGAATGTTCAAACTTCAGCTTGTAACTCCTACAAATAATATTAATGCAATCTCTTATTCTGGTTACTCTCTTGAGTTATGGCATAATAGACTAGGACATGTTCATTGTAAAAGAATAACAAGATGTCTAGTCTAGGGCTTATCTCCAAATATGGGGGAAAGGAGGTGGAGAAGTGTGAGATCTGTGTGCAGACAAAGATCACAAAAAATTTGTTCAAATGGGTTAACCAAAGCACAGATCTTCTGGAGTTGGTGCACTCAGATATCTGTGACTTCAAACAGTTCTCCACAAAGGCCAAGATGAAGTATTTTATTACATTCAACGACGACTACTCGAAGTATGCGTTCATCTATCTTCTCAAGTCAAAGGATGAAGCGTTCGAGAAGTTCAAAGAGTTCAGGGCTGAGGCAGAACGTCAAACAAAGCAATAACTCAAGAGACTCAGAAGTGATCGAGGCGGAGAGTATAGATCTATTGAATTCGCATTATTCTGCAAAGAACATAAAATTATCAATGAGATAACTGCTCCGTATTCTCCTCAATCAAATGGAATAGCTGAAAGAAAGAACATGACATTGACAGAGATGATGAATTCAATGTTGTTGATTGCGGGTCTTACAAACTGCTTCTGGGGAGAAGCTACGCTCAAGACTACTTTCATTTTGAACAGAGTGATGTACGCAACATTCGATGTCACTCCTCATGAACTATGGTTCAAAGTCAGACCCAACTTGAATATCATTTGAGTGTGGGAGTGTCTGGTATATGTGAAGCTTCTGGACTTGAAGATTCAGAAGCTGGGTATGTGGACTACAAAGACCATCTTCTTGGGTTATGTTGAAAAGAGTGATGCTCGGAGGCTTCTTGATATTGAATCAAATCATATCATCGAATCTCGCGATACAAAATTCTTTAAAGATAAGTTTGCAAGGCATAAGAATATTATTATTGCGGATATTTCAGAGAATAGTGTGAGTGCACAAGAGTCTAACACTTCCAATGAAGATGCAGTTCAAACAGATGTAGACATTCCAGAAACAACGATCGAACCAGAACTCATAGAATTGGTGTCTAAGCGAGTGAGGAGACATAAGTACTTCAGAGATAATTTTGTCACCTATCATGTGGAAGCAGATCTGCTTACCTATGATGAGGCGATAAAGACCAGAGACGTTGTCTTCTAGAGGAAGGCTATCAATGATGAGTATGACTCAATAACCTCCAACAACACTTGGATATTGGTCGATCTGCATGAAAGAGCTAAACCAATCAGATGCAAATGGATCTTCAAGAAGAAGATGAAGGCCGGTGGAACTGTTGACAAGTTCAAGGCAAGACTAGTAGCCAAGGAGTTCTCTCAAAAGCAGGGGATCGACTACTTTGACACATATGCTCCAGTAGTGCGGATGACGACCATCAGGATGTTGATTGATTTGAGTGCAATTCATAAGCTAGTTATTCATCAGATGGATGCTAAAATATTATTCCAGAATGGAGAGTTGATCGAAGAGATTTACATGCAACAACCAGAAGGATTTGCCGTAAAAGGGCTTGAGGACAAAGTCTAAAAGTTGGTGAAATCATTATACGTCTGAAGTAAGATCCTAAGATGTGGCATGAGAAGTTTGATAAAGTTATAAGATCAAACGGCTACAGAGTCAATGAGACGGACAAGTGTGTTTGGACAAAGTTCACTGACAAGAGAGGAGTCATCGTTTGCCTATACGTGGACGACATGCTTGTCCTAGGCATGGATCTAGCATGTGTCATTGAGACAAAGAAGTTTCTCTCATCCAAGTTCAGTATGAAAGACTTGGGGGAAGCTGATGTTATCCTGGGGATAAAGATCATCCGGACGGATACTGGAGTGGCGCTGTCACAGTCTTATTATATTGAGAAGATGCTCACACGCTATGGATATCAGGATCTTCTAGGAATCGATACTCCGTACAAGTATGACAAGAAGCTGAAGCCAAATCCAAGGTAAAGTATCAAGTGTCATCAGGAGTTTGATGTATGCAACCACTGCCACAATGCTTGACATAACTTTTGTCGTAGGAATGTTGAGTCGGTTCACGAGTAACCCAGGTGTAGAGCACTTAAAAACTATGAAGTGAGTAATGAGATATCTCAAGAGGACTAAAAAATATGTACTGCACTACAACAGTTATCCGACAGTAGTGGAAGGCTTCAGTGATGCAAGCTGGTGTTCAGAAAAAGAGAGCGAAAGGTCCATATAAGGATATGTCTTCTACATGGGTGGAGTTGTTATATCGTGGAAGTCGAAGAAGCAGACAATACTCTCTCATTCCTCAATAGAATCTGAGTTCTATGTACTGGCGGCTGCAGCAGATGAAGCAGAATGGCTTCGGAAGCTCATGTATAATCTTCCATTGGTTGGTGTACATATTTCGACGGTACCAATTTACGGAGACAACCGGGCGACTGCAGGGATGGAATCAATTAAGCTTTTCAATGGTAAGAAGAGGACTGTGCGACTGAGGCACAGGGCAGTGAATAATCTCATAAAGTGGTGCTTTGTTGGCGCACTTAGCACATCAGCATCGGTGCATAGAGCTTGTGCGTATTTGATGCGCTCATTTTATGCGCGGGTGCATGCACGGGCGCATGAGAGGCTGCTAAGTGGGCGCATGAGCGGGTATTGTGCGGGCGTTGTGCGGCCATGTACGGCTATGCGGTACTGTGCACATGGGCGCATTAGTCGTGGGCGAGTGGGCCATGATCCCACCGATTGCGGGATTTGACGGTTATGGAAAGATATGATCAGTTATTCAGGTCCAATTTTTGTAGAATTTGAATTTAAATCGTTTCTATCTTTTCGTAACTGATTGGCGGCTAGGGTTTCCACACTCTCTATAAATACTCTCTTCGTAGCCTCTTTGATAACTTACTTTGAAAAAGAGAGACAAAAATAGGTTTTGTTGCTACTGCCAATGGAGTCCAAAGTGTTCGTGTGAGTCTAGAAAAGAGGTAACATCAAGCGTTTCAGAAGTTTTATGTGAACTTGCTAGTTCTTGGGAGCATATCGTATGGAACGAATCTTGCTGTGAGAACCGATGATCTTCGTCACCCGAGCAAGTAGAGACCAATCTCCCTCTTCTCCTTTCTCTTCTCTTCTGCTAGTTGTAGTCTGTTATATTTGTCTGCAACTAGAACAAAAATTATTTTCTGATTATTATTTTTGTAGCAGCAAGTTGTATTCAGAATATTTTGATATAGTTATTCTTTGGATCAAGGTATATCAGTGAATTTTTTTGTGTGTGAATTCCTGATCTCGACTTCAACTTATGGTTCTAACAACTTTGATTAAGTCTCGGGACTAACAACAATTACACCACCATGTTTGGTTGGAACATGTAATTAAATCATGCAATGTAATGTCAATTATATTAAAATATTTGGTTTAACATGTAATATAATAAAAAAAATTGTAATTTGTATCATTTTGAAAAATATACCATTGATATTTCTTTTTGCCAAACTTATCATTTATAATTAAGAAAAACAATATGGCATATAGTATATTCTCAGCATAAAATTACATCAAGTAGTCAAAATATTAGTTCTGAGTAACTCAATAGTTGACTGTTTACAAGAAATATGCAAGGATATAACTAGTATTTGTTTTGTAAACTTACAGAGAAACCATGAAGGAGTACACGCAAGAGCTCAAGAACCTCGCCTAGAAGAATATGGAGGTCATAGATGAGAACCTATGCGTCGAGAAATGATACATCAAACATGCATTTTCGGCAATGACAAGCCCTTCATCGGCACCAAGGTGAGCCACTACCTACCCTACCCTCACCCTAACTTGGTGTAATGTAATTATTAGTTTACAATTTTCAGAATGTAATGTAATTAGGATTATATTAGTTTTATGATGTAATTAATTTGAATATAACTTGATGTAATGTAATCAAGTTTGTAATTCTGATTACATTACATCCAGAAAAAAATCGTCCAATCAAACAATCAAATTATAATTATAATAAAATGTCAATTATATTAAGTTGTCCAACTCAGTAAACCAATCGGGGACTTGACTCGGATCATTTATAAAGAAAGAGAAAATTTGAGGTACCCCCACTTATTTTACCATCATTTAAGGTGCACTCCACCTGTGAGGCTCGTCTCATTGTATCTGCATTGCTATATGGATACATATTTTATATTATGTACTATGTTTTATTGGATCTCGTGGAATCTCAATTTTTTTTTAAATCGAAACTTTACTACCCAACCGGCATACTGGCGGTATACTCCGGTATACCAGCGGCATACTGTTCAGCAGATATTTGTTTTGCTTTTGACATATTTTAATATATTTTCGAGATATTTTGTGAGATATTTTCGTGAATAGTATTCGATACTTTCTATTATCCATTAGTTACTTGGTTTTGTTTTAAGTGGTCGAGATTGATTTAATCTCGTGACTTGGATTGCTGACTAGGCAGATCAGACGGTCACGATTAAATCACCTCTTATATATATATGAGTGAATTTTCTCTCTCCTCTCTTTTCTTTCTTTCTTCACTTCTTTATTTCCTATTATTTTCTCGTGAGAGCTAGAAGCTTGGTCTTGAGGCCTAAGAGTTTGGTTTTTGAACCCCTCTTGGTGGTGGTATTGAAGGTTAAGGCTGGAAGCTTGACTAGAGGCAAGTACATCTTGCTAAAATCTTGAACCACTTTACTTTACAGCGATTTTCATTTTTCTTGGTAGTTTATGCTTAGAATTTCTTGTTAGTAGTTTTGTTAAATATGTTTCTCTAGTAATTTTCAACCTTTTGTATGTTTCAGAATTTGTTTTGAGCTTGGTTTTGACTTTTTCGATAAAAATTCTAATATTTACTGGTTAGGTAACTCGGTATCGGAAACGATAACCGGAGTGTTTGCCAAGAAACTTAATATATATGCTATATGAGACTTACCATTAGACTTGACATCTTGCTAGACCAGTTTCTGTAAGTTTCTGAACGTAATTTCGGTTCCGAAATACCCGTCTTGATTTGACTTTCCTAGAATTGCCTATAGGAACCGGCATACCGACGGTATACTGGTGTATACCGACGGTATACCGATTAGGCCTGACTTGGAATCCTAGAAATCTGCTGTGACTTGAACCGGCATACCGACGATATACTATAGTATACCAATGGTATACCGATTTGTTGGAATCGAAAACCTGTTGTGATTTTGCTATCTCTTGTCCGACATATCAACGGTATACTGGAGTATACCGACGGTATACCGATTCTCCTGACTTGTCCTTACTGCTTTCCCGGTTTTGCCTTGGACGACAAACCCACGATATACTGTAGTATACTGACGGTATATCAATTTTGTACTCTCTTGCATATATTTTGGTTTTTCCAATGTACTTTTTACTGCTTTTGCTTAGCGCATGTGCGAATATTGATTGTATATGTTTTCTGTGATATTTCCCGGCTCTACCTGTTTATTATGTTTTTTTTCAGTCCCGACTTCATGTATAGTTTGGGACACCTACCCATTATACCCAATTTTGACTTCATGTATAGTTTGGGACACCTACCCATTATACCCAGTTCCGACTTCATGTATAGTTTGGGACACCTACCCATTATACCCAGTTTTGACTTTATATATAGTTTGTGACACCTACCCATTTTACCTAGTCCTGACATCATGTATAGTTTTGGGGCCACATACCATTATACACCTATCGTGTATAGCTTTAGGGACACATACCCATTATATATCTGTCTAGACCTGTCCCGTATAGTTTGGGCCATCTGCCTATTATACACTCGACATGTATTTTACCTGTTATGACTTTTTATAGCGCACGCTCGTCGTGCCTATAACTGTGTGGTTATTTTCTTGTCTTGTCTTGTGCTTGTCAGATCATTATCTTGTCTAGTTCATCCCTGCGAGGAGCATCATGTTTAGGATAGATTCTACAAAAATATCGCACCCGAAATACTGAAATAAATTGCTAAGGTTAATAACTAGCTTAAATAATTAGATCATTCGGGGAGGATCTCCTGGTTGCATGTTGTTCCGTGCCCCGATAACATTTTTAGTGCTAGATGGACTTGTAACATGTCGTCGAGTAGTGCACATTTCTAGCCCACCGTCGTATGGGGCATACTATACTGACTTACTCAGGTTTACCGTTGTGTGACTTGGATTATATCCACATCTCTACTGGGGCTGGTGTATCCACTATTATCTAATTTTCTTTCGTCCGACGTTTGGGTAGCTTGGACAATTTGTAGGGCATGCGACCGTACGAAAATCCTAAATTGTATTTGTTAGTAATTAGTACTTGTGATAACCCTAGTTAGCTAACGTAGCAAGACGTACTTCTTTCTGGACCGTGATTGTTGGGTGGAGTCCATTATTGCTATACTCTTGTACTAGATTTTGTCTCGTTTATTTATATTTTCTTATTCCTGCCATGTTCCCGATACTGTACTATTTTTTCTCTCGTTTTCTTTTCTTGCCCACTTCACTGTATATGCTACATGTACCAGTTTATTTATATGTTTTTGTTCACCTTGCATAATCCGTATATGTTCACCTTGCATGATCCCGCATATTTTTACTTGATCCCGTACATGTCACTCGTCCAATTTTCTTTACATATATCTCGTTTTTATTTTCTTGTTTCCTGGTACACTTATATTATTCCTGTTAGTTACATATTTATTAGATATTGTAGCTTTGTGTTGTATTATTGATTTTAGTTCATAGTTTGGGCTACTTTGTGGTACTTGCTATTTGGGGTCTGACCCCACTGGCTTTGCTTGTCCAGATTCGGTAGCGGAGCCAGATGATTTTTTGTACATTTTTGAGGATGGTGTGAGACCCGTCTCACTATTTTAGTATTATTATATTTTATCTGGTATATGTGTGTTATAGTTGTATATGGCTTCCCGTGTAATTTATGGATTTTTTAGCTATTTTTATGCAATTTCTAGAATTGTGTAAGTGCTAGTCACCCTTTGACATATTTAACCTTCCCTTTCTCTCTCATCCTCATTCTTCTTTATTTTCTTCTCTCTCTCCTCTCCTTGGTCGAACCCTAGCCCCAACAGTGAGCTTGCCTTGGGTAGTAGTGGTAGTAGTTTAATAGTGGGTTTAGGCAGGTACATCTGGCCAATGAGGAAGAACTTGCTATATTATATTTATTTAGCTTCCTTGCATTTTATTGCTCTATATTGTTCTCTATGATTTTCTCTACATGTTTAATTCTTGGTATTTTCGATTTTGATGCCTTGGTTGGAGTAGATCTAAGTTTTCAGTTTGTAGCTTCCATGAGTTTACTTGGTTTTGATCTATTAAAACTTGATGTTTTCAAACACTAGTAGTTCCATGTTAATGAGCACTTTTCTGCGGTTTTAAACTTTACTTTGCTGGATTCGGACTTGAAATGAGGATTTCATGGAGAAAATAAGTTTTTAGACTTTGAGCTTTTCCATGGCTGAAACTTGTTGTTGTGGGACGAAGAAGTTCCCTGCGCCCCGCTTGGTATGAGACCTGGACTTCTCGCTCCAAGTCATCTTGTTAGACTCATGACTGAATCTGTACATGCGCCCCTTGGCCAAATGCAAGAAACTTGAATGAATGAAATTCTCTAAGTTCAAAAGATTTCATGCAGCCCAAATGTGTATGCGGCCAAGAGGAGCATGCGGCTGAGTCATCCATGCGGCCCGGAGCTATGCGTTCCTCTTTCCTTGGAACGTATGACTCAGCGCCGCCTTGGTACGACTTTTCATGATTTTGTCTTTTCTTTCTGACTCTCTTTCTTGACCAGTCATATCGATCACTTATTTGACACGGCCAGTCACATCAGTCACTTTTCTGACTTTGTATTTATTGTCTGTCACTCACCTTGTCCCGAGGAGTGGACTTTGTATCTTACATGCGGCCAGGTCTCCCATGCGGCCAACTCTTGCATGCGGCCAGTTCTCCCATACGGTCAGTGTGTTGCATGCGGCCAGCTCTTTCATGCGCCACCTCTTGCATGTGGCCAACTTACCCCATGTGCCTTTGATACTTGTAGTAGCTTAGCTTCTTATAATTTATTCTCTTATGGTTTAACTATTTCCATTGTTTAGCCTATTCGGTTTAATTCTTATGAATGCAAGTTTTCTCTAAATTGCTTATAACCCGATTTGTGGCAACCCTCCAAAACTTAGAATTTTCTGAACATGGATTGTATTGACACTGTTAATCTGAACTCACGACACCTGACCTGTACTGATACTCCTGATAGTGGCTCGACGAAGTGCACTCCTGACATGCTAGAATTGAACATAGATTGTATTGACACTGTTAATCTTGAACTATCGATACCAGACTTGCCCTGATATTCTTGATAATAGCTCGTCGTATCGAGTTAACCTGACATGTACCGATACTTCTGATAGTGGCTCGACGAAACACACTCCTGACATGCTAGAATTTTTTGAACTGAAATACTTGAATTGATAAGATAAATTCCCAGGTTGATTTGCTTACTCCTGTCCTGAATGTACTTGTCAAGCTACTGTCCTGTCTTGCATCAGGTCTAAGGCAAATTTTTGAGCACCACGGTCAGAAATTCTTAATAACTTGCCCAAGATAACAAATAGAATAATGTATTAGAAGCATCTAGAGAGATTTTTTGGCTACATGCAATCCCGTATCACAGCGACACCTGATAGATTTTGAGCTCACCGTCATGAGGGGCACACTTCCAGCATGCCGTCGTGTGTTACATTTACTTGTAAATTACTATACCTGATATAATCTATTCTATATATCCTTGCGCCTGGATAAACCAGATAGTCTACAGGGCATGTGGCTGTATGAAATCTCAAACTGCATGTGTTAGAAACTAGGACTGTGATAACCCTAGTTAGCTAATGATAGCAAGCTGTAGGACATGAATTGCCGTGATTGCTTGATTTCCAATCTAGTCCTGTCCTGATTTGTTTAACAACTGATCCAGAAACTATAACCTGAGTACTGATTTCAGATATCTTGGTTTAAATACCCAAGAACTGTTTAATTATTATTTTACCTGCTACACTTATTTAACCATTTTTTGTGCTATTTCTTACTGATTTGTTTGCATACTGGTTTTTAGTTCCTAAGTTGGCTCCCTTGTGGTACTTGTTATTTTGGGGTCTGACTCCACTGGTTTTGTATGGCCAGATTTTGGAGCATGACCATAGGATCTCCCGTACTTTTCGTTTCCTGATAGGGAACACCAGGAGCACCCGAGGACATGAGTGGATTTTTTTTTCATCACACACTTGATCTTGTACTTATACTTTTGAGGCGTTTAGCCACCGAGCACGTATTTAGCTCGTATTTTGGAACCTGACATTCTAGCCCACGGGACTACATGTAAAGCATATTCTAGACTATATATAGCTAGAGCTGCTAATATAATATTGTACTCTTGCTAGTTCTTCATTTTGTAACTAGCTTCATGATCATCTGTATATGTATAGTTTGGAACGTCTTACTATTATATGTTTGGTGATCATATATCTTGTAACTTGTTGTTTGCTTGAGATTGAGACACCTAGGACCCTTGACCCAGGAATGATTGTTGGATTGTAGAGTAAAACCTTCGCATGTCTTGACAACCGTAACCGTATCTCGGAGTATTGAGTACTCTGGTGTACGTAGCTGGATTTGTCCGCTTTTGCTCTCCAGTATTCTGGTTCTGGGACGTGACAAATGGTGACCACGCGGAGCACTAGACCGATTGAGTGGATTTTTGTCTTGTTCTTCCACTTGTTGTACATATTCTTTTGTGGTGTTTAGCCCCAAGCACATGTTAGCTCGTATTTTGGACTTGTTATATCGCCTACTGGCATGAATGATTAGCATATTCTCGACTATAGCTAAAGTTGATCATGTATGACTTATACTCTTGCTAGTTATTCATTTTGTATTACTAGCTTCATGATCAGCTATGTATATATGGTTTGGGATGCTTTACTATTTTATTTTTGATGATCATATTTCTTTTAAATTGTGAATTCCAGCTTGTGATTGAGACACTATGATTACTTGACCTAGGTTGACTGATGACTTGTAGTATTAACCTCCCATGTCTATTCACAACCGTGACCGTATTTTGGGGTACTGTAGTACTCTGGTATACGTAGCTGGATTTGTCATCCCCCGCTCTCCAGTATTCTGGTTCTGGGGCCTTACACCACTGAATTACCATAATGCATGAAACCTCCTACTTTTAACGGAAACCGTCAATGATTATAAGTCAAGTCTTTTGACCCATCATTTATGACCAAAATATCCTCAAATAAGTGGAGTATACATTGAATTATGGTTAAATGAATGGTACAACTCAATTTTTTTTCTATTTATGTAGGTCAAAGGAGTTGACTGTTAGTCATTGACGATTTTCGTTAAAAGTGAAAGATTTCATGCATTATGATAATTCGATGGGATGCTCATTAAATTATGGTAAAATATGTGGGTAGTAACTCAAAATTTCTCTACATAGCATACTCACAAGTACGTGTACTATTGTTATTATTATCATAGGTTTATTTCAACCTAGACAAGTATTATAAAGACTATTAACGTGCACGTGTATTACACGTACATTACACGTACACAAAAAATATATTATAAATACTGTCGTTCTTAGGACTCGGAACTCAAGCAACCAAGAAGAATACATCCTACCTTAACCACTTGAGTTAGTAGTATTTATATATAAATAAATAATATTAAATAGTTAAATAAATATTTAATTTTTAAAAATAGTTAATAAAATATTTATAAACGACTTAGATTAAGTTGTTTTAAAGTTTACTTTTAATAGTTAAATAAATATTTAATTTTAAAAAAATAGTTAATAAAATATTTATAAACGACTTAGATTAATTCGTTTTTAAGTTTACTTTTAATAGTATCTATTCTACTATATAATGAGGAAAGTAGGCTTCACCGTAAAAATTTTCTTTCCAAAAATACCCTTCATTATATTTACTAATCTATTCTACTATATCTATTCTACTATATAATGAGGAAATTAGGCTTCACCGTGAAAATTTTCTTTCCAAAAATACCCTTCATTATATTTACTAATCTATTCTACTATATAATGAGGAAAGTAGGCTTCACCGTGAAAATTTTCTTTCCAAAAATATCCTTCATTATATTTACTAATCTATTCTACTATATCTATTCTACTATATAATGAGGAAAGTAGGCTTCACCGTGAAAATTTTCTTTCCAAAAATACCCTTCATTATATTTACTAATTAAAAATAATACCTACAATAAATTTCAATGACAACCATTTAAGGGATGCATTAATATATTATAGAAATCAAAAAGTTCATGCTACTTGCTAAGTTTTCTAAGCTATTACCAAGGAATTCCAATTGTTGAACTCTTAACCTATATAATTAAAAGCAGCAAAGTTAAACCAACTCATCAAAATCATCCACTCCAAGATACGTGCAAAGCACGTGCATATATACTAGTATATATATATATATATATATATATATATATATATATATATATATATATATATATATTTGGTCAACTAACCTATGGACTAAACAAAACTTGTACGAATGGTGGATCTGCCCAAAAAAAAAAAAATTATATAAATTTTCTGCCCAATTGTGAAAAAAACTTGAAGCCTCCTCAATCAATATATAGACACAGAGGTGTCTGGTACTTTTACTGAGAAAAAAGAAAATCAATCCAACATGGGAGCTGAGACGAGAGGTAGCATCTCCTTCTTCACCACCTACCGACCCCCGGTGCCGCTGGACATATTCTCGTGCGCGGTTCCGCCGACCTCGGAGCAAGCCGAGGTTCCCCTGACCGACGGAGAGTCCTACAACTACAACGGCCGAGCCATCCCGCCGGCGGCTCTCAAGGCGATTCTCCGGCTCCCGAGACTGGCCGGCTACCGAGGCAGAGTCAGAGCCAGAGAGGATGACGTGGACTCGGGTCGTCTCTCGGGCACGGTCTTCGTCTCGGAACGAGGCGGCCTGGAGACGCTCCACGTGGCCCTCCGACTCGACGGCGAGGAGGTCCAGGTGTTCGGCTGCGCCGATTTCTTCCCCGAGACGTTCAGGGGGGTCCGCATGGAGGACAGCGGCTGCTTCGCCGCCGGCGGGGATTATCTTGTCTATGTCACCACCAAGGACCGCGCCGCGGAGCGTCGTCAGCCCTGGACTGCCGTTTATTGTACCGATCTTAAGACCGGAAGATCCGAACGCCTCACCCCATCAAGTAATTTTGTTTAATTCTTTCCTCTCTAACTAACTCTTTCATTCATTCATAATCTTCTTTGATGTCAAAGTTTGGTTTGCGGAATCAGTTGGTTCCCAGGATCTGGTAGAGAGAAAGTCATTCGTTTTCTAGATGCTAAAATAATTTCCAACTAGACGTGCTAGTGGTATATTTTGAGTCTCCTCCAATAATATTATTACATTTTATACACTCACCACTGTCACAATACGAGCCTATAATTTCTACTAATCCGAAATCCAGGGGGGAAATACTTCATGGTTTTTTTTTCCTGGGTCGGAAAGAATGACTTAAGTTTTTTTTTTATCTCCCAAAATCCTGATTTCGCAAACCAGAAGTAAATTGACAAAAAAATGATAGAAATCTCAATTTCAAGAGGAAAGAAATGAACAAAGAATTAATTTCTTTTCTTCCAGCAAACCAAATTTCACGTATGCCGTTTATATGCAGTCGTTTCTGCGAACCAATTCCCTGCCTGCCGTTTATATTGCAGGATACGCCGACTTAAGCCCCTCCTTGTCGCCGTCCGGAAAGAAGCTAGCGGTGGCATCGTTCCAGAGGAAGGACGGGCGCTGGGACGGAGAGATCGAAGACCTAAACACCAACATCTTCGTCATGAACGTCACGAAGCCCGTCAACCGCAAGCTGGTCGTCAAGAACGGCGGCTGGCCTACGTGGGGGAGCTACACCGTCCTATTCTTCCACCGCAAGGTCGGCGACCACTGGGGCGTGTTCCGACTCGACATCAGCAGTAACTCCTCCTCCTACTACTCCGACACCTCTACCCGTGTGACCCCGGAAGGAATCTCCGCGGTGACTCCCGCAGCAATAGACGCCACCACGGTGGCGGTGGCGACGGTCCGTCGGCGGTCGGAGTTCAGCGACGTCCGCGTGGAAGCACAGTACCGGCACATCGAGATCTTCTGTACGACTGGAGCGAGACCGAACGTGAAGATCACTCAGAAGGTCAGACCGTTGGCTGACCATTTCAACCCCTTTGTGATAGACGGCGGGAAGCGCATCGGTTACCATCATGCCAGCAGCGACCTTCTTCTCAAGGTAGAGAGCGACATCTCCAACCAACATTGCCAACAAAATTTTATTTTTTTATTTTGATTTGCTTTCAAAAAAAGAAAACAAAATTAAAATTTTATTTTTAAAATACTTCTCCAATGGAATGGTTAAATAATATGTAAAACTTATCGGACAAAAAATATAGGAAATACTGTGAGATTGGTATAATATTTAGAAGAAAAAAAAAAGAGAAAAAATTGTCTTACAATTTGAAAAAAGTAAGTATCTTATTACTTTTACAATGGAAAAAACTTTTCTGCTTAATGTTAATATAGTATTGCCACGTAAAAAAAATATTGTCGTATGTCTCATATCATATAAGAATCACAACACATTAAAATTAAAACAATAGGGTTGGAGATGCTTTAGGTATATACTCCAACAAATTAACCCTCAAGGGATACTGTATAATAGGAATTCTATATTTTTTGGAAATTGAATTTTCATGTTTGGTAATTACATAAATATTTTTGAAAATAAAAATATAAAAAAAAAATGGGATTAAAAAATAAAGGAAAAATTCTTAAGAACATGAAAAAGATGAAAAACTGAAGAAAAAACCCCAAAAAATTTAAAAATTCATTCTTAAAAAAAGAAAAAGAAAAAGAAAAAAAATACAAAAAACCAAATTAAATTAAAAAAAACAAAAAGAAAAAAAATGAAAACAAAACCAAAAAGAAAAGAAAAGCAAGTCATTCTTAAAAAAAGTGAAAAAATAAATTATGAAAAAATGTAAAAGATAAAATAAAAACAAAAAACTAAAAGTAATTCTTAAATAATAAAAAAGTGAAAAAAAACACAAAGAATAATTATTAAGAAATAAAAAAAAGAATAAAAAGACTAGAAAAAAGCATATTCTTAAAAGAGACCATTTTCATGTTTTCTTGTCTCCATATATTATATTTTAAAATTAAACAAATATATTTTAAAATATAATATATGGCTTTAGGATATCAAAATGGTGTCATTAGAATAATTTAACCTATGCCTCTATTTATATGCCTCTATTGATGCTAATCGAGCAATATATGTACAAAACAAAACAGACGGCACTCAAATTATGTAAAAGAGGTTTGCACAAACATGTGGGGTGCATTTCAAAAGGGCACTAAAAAATAATAAGCTAATTCAATTGATTAATCTTTATGCAACCAACACCGAGAAGAAACGATGAAGGAAACAAAATATCTCTCGGTGCCTATTATATAGATACATTGATCTACTGTTGTTATTTTTTGAAATGAAAGATTCAATACATGCTTCCATTGAACCTATGTTTTATTTTTCTGTTTCTGTTTTTGTTTTGGAGAACACTCTTACGTTACCCAAGACCAAAACAGCTGTATTTCCCGTCAACTACATCATAGGTATTAATTGAAAATTAAAAATCTATACTACTGTATAATAATAAAAAGACGAATCTTCACCGTTGAAGTTCTTATTTAAAAAATATTATTTATTTATGTTTATTAATTAAAATTGTTTATAAAATTTAATATGGATAGTGAGATTTGTTGTTGTTGTTTGTTCTTACAAAATAGTAACAAAATTGAAGACTTTTGATAAAAAAAAATTAAAGAGACTATTGTATGTTCTTTCTAACTAATACAAAATACCTAATATGAACGTGCATGTATAGTAATATATATATATAAGTTGGGTACTCACCATAAGATGGATTGATGTTACAATTACTTAACCAATGTTTCAATTACTTGTGATTGACGAGGACAGAGTGGAAAGTGTAGTGACACAAGACGGTTCCAGAAGCTGGACTCTCCGCATCCTGATGTAGGACTGTATAGGGCGTGGGGAGTGTTTCCAACATTTACCAAAGATGGCTCCAAGGTTGCGTTCGTTGACAATGATTTCGCGTCCGTGTCGGTTGCCGATACCAACGGGCAAAGCCCGACGCGTGTTGTCTACAGAGTAAGTATTATTATATATATATATATATATATATATATATATATATATATATATATATATATGTGTGTGTGTGTGTGTGTGGATAAACGAGATATGAGTTATAGTGTTCATTTTTCTAAATGAGACATGTACATGTTGATCAATAGGAATACTCTTACATTCCATGTGCATCAATGCGTACTAGTATACTCTATTTCTAATGGTCAACATGTACATGATTCATGTAGAAAAATGAACACTATGACCCATATTCCATTTATCCATTAAATTTATGTGAATCTTATGATAAATTGCATATATATATTTATTTATTTATTTTAAAGTTAAAGTTAAATATATATATACAATTATTTTAATAAATTTAAATATATGATTAAGTGAATCTTAAATAAAGTTTTAATATCTAAATTAAGCAAATCAAATGTTTAAAATAAAATCTTACATAAGATTTTAATATAATGAATACTTATAATTAATCTTCAAAAGTTGATGATATGACACAAATAGTGAGGTGAGTTGGAATGTTATACAAAAATGCTATAAATTCACAAAAAAAATCTTTAGAAAAAAATGGAAGCTCCATTAATACTTCTTATCGATAGCAAAACGTTTCACATCTCAAAATCAGAATACTAAAGAGCGGAGGCGGATAGAGGCCAGTTACATCATACGAGTTATTCCTGAACATCGTACGATTGTCACTGCTATCCAAAAGACAAGTGGGAGATTATAGTATGCATAAAAAAAAAAAAATTCAAACCTAGGGTAGGTATATCATGTATGTGTCTGACTCTCAATTATTTAGAAACAACAAGAGTAATCATAATAGGAAAAATAATAAGGCATCTCAAACGCTATGTACATAAGCGATTATAAAGTTAGTAAAGACAAAATATTACACTAGCAAAGTACAACTACATATATGATCATGCTACTAGCCAAGATCTAATATATACAATCACGTCGCTGGAGAATGAAGGGAACATCCTCTTAGAAAACAAGGACTAAACACTTGTTCTGGCTAAATGCCAAAAAATGAATAAATACATAGCGAGTGAGTGATGGAAAAAAAAAATCCACTCGTGCTTCTGAGTTGATGTCATACGAGGGCAGATCATCCAACAGAAGGTACGAAAGATCATATGACTCATGGACAAAACTGACGAAGCAAAGCTAGTGGATCTAAGCAATAAGTACCAAAAATGAAGATCGAGGTGGAAACATGGAAACAATGAAAGAAGCAAATAAGGATAAGGACCCGTGAATTGACCATTGGATAGTGACCTACCTATACACCAAACAAGGACAAGAGAAAAAAGATCGTTCTATTACAACTCATGTGTCCAAGTCAAACACATAGCAACATCAACAAGGTATAATAATGAAAGTGATGATTGTAACAACAAGATAATTACATGGCAAGATGAATGTGGTATCAATGCACAATCTTAAAAACTAAAATGACAAAAAAGAAAATAGCCAAGACATAAAACTAAAGAGAACATGATATGATCGATGGATGACTTAGGCGTGCGTGAACTATATATTCTGGAGCTGAACTACAACTATTCAACCAAACAAGAACCATGATTGCAGTCCTTCTCCTAGGTAGAGCTACACCTCTAAACCACGCACCGACGAGCATAAACATGCTAATAATAGAGAATGGTTACTAAATAGAACACGAGCAAGTAAGATAATCGAGCAAGGATGAAATCACGATCAAACAGCCTATATAGCTTGAATCCAATCCACGACGGTTATAAGATCGACGAGTATCCAGTGTTCTAAATGGCGACCGCCTCGACCGTCTAGGCGACACCTAGGCGGTAGGCGGTCTTTCTCTGCACTACTTTTCGATAGGTGGTGGAGTAAGCAGCCAACGGAATTTTGGCGGTGTAGACAGCATAGGTGGACGTCTATGCGGAACAATACCTACCAAGATATTTTGGTCAAACGGTTTTGCCAGCATTAATGGGCCTATGGTTCACTTTTACAAGACTAAAACTTGATAAATCTTTGTTCTACAACATAGTTATGCATGAAACATCATTAAAATATGTATATAATGCAAAAAAATGTGGTAAAATAGTAAAGAATATCCAAAATGTATCAACCGTCTAGGCGGCGCCTAGGCACCGTCTAGACGGCCTAAGTGGTAGGTGGACTCTTTCCGTCGTGCAGTCGCCTACTGCCATTTAGAACCTTGCGAGTATCATATAATGAGCATGAGGTACTAGCTTGAACTGGATTAGAGGTGACCACATGTCAAGATCCGAGCTTGCGTAAGGAAATAAATAGAACTCGTGATAAATACGCCAGGATTTATAGTCGATAGTGAGCATGCTTGAGGGGATTAATCCACTCGAGATCCAAGCATGCTTCATATGAGTGAGCCCAAGCCACAAAACTAATTCTATGTGTCCATCACAAATAAATTGTGTATAGTATGGTGTACTCGAGTCTGTGCACATAATTAAGATAATTACGGATATGGGGTCGCAGCAAATCAAAACGAACAAGAAACATAGAAAAAGGCGATAATTCAAAAAAAAAACATAATACAAAAAATTAGGACGAATTACGATCTAAATCGATACGATTTCCGGGACCACATGAACAATGGTTATTGGGTCATGTTCTGTAGCAATATACTGACAGTATATTATCAGTATATTGTGGTCACCAACGATGGCCACAACCACCTCCTGAAGCATCGTTAAACGCATCGCTTCTCAATCTTTTCTTGCTTGATTCGATTATGCAAGATGTTGAAATGTTCGAAATAAATAAGGGACGTGTGTCAAGTTTTATCACGCTCCATCGTGTGAATAACAAGTTCTCAACATTTATCCATTTCTTGGTTTCCGAATAACTTAGATATCCAATTCAAAATCCAACAACTATGCTAGTATCGTATGACCCTAGGAGTCGAGATCAACGACTGAAATCGAAAGAAACCGCAGAAAAACAAAAAAGTCAAAATCCAAAACGTTTCCACTTATAAAGCAAGATGTACATCTCTCAAAACTCAACAAATCCTAATTGTTCTTTTATGGGAGTTAAGAGTATCCACTGGAAAAGAGGTTTCAATTGCTACATTTTGACTTTAGTCAATTTTTATAGCACTTGAATGCTGCAGTGGACACTTGTCCATACTTAAAAATTGCTAAAAACAAATAGATGCTACATATTTGGAGTGTGCTATAGCTCCTCTACATTAATTTTTGGCCCACCAAAATTAACCGTTATTATCAATTAGGGAAGGAGAATAAAGAAGGAAAAGAGGGAGGAAAAATCACACCAAACATGGAAGTAAAATAAAGAGAAAAACCAGGAAGAGAAAAGATGATGTTAATTTAGAGTATTTATTTGGAGTGTACCATTGTGTGCTAATTTCAAGGAAACACTCCAAAAATAATAATAATTTACATAATTTTTAATAATTTGAAGTATATGATTGGAATTTTCCTACCTCTAATCCGCTAACAAGAATTACTAATTCAACTTCAGAGTCTTGCCATTGTACATACAAATATTGTTAAAATAAATGCTGACGAGGAGGTTTAATTTATTTGATGTAGAAAGACGCGGACAGCGTGTTCTCGCCTGTTTGGAGCCAAAATCCAGACATGGATACATTATATGTATGCAAGGGACATTCTTTCAAGGCTGGGGAGAGGCTGGACATCTGCGCCCTCATGAACGTGTCCGACACTAGACGGCCACCACTTCTAAAGCTGATCGCAGATGGATCCAACAATGCCTTCCCATCGACCAATCCGGACGGTACGTAATTGGCCACTTCTACGGAACGAATAAATTTGAATTTTGGACCACTTCACATACGTGTTTGGTTGAAGGATTTACAGATAACGTTTACTGTGATTTGATATGAACAGTAAATCTTATCCGCCACAAAATTTAAATTTTTAATATCGAGTTTTGACCACTTCACGTGGTTGAAGGACCACTTCCTCTGGAAATATTTATTATTCATGTTACTTCCACAAAAGGTTACACTTTTCTACTCACTTCAACAACCAATCAAATACCAAAATTTAGGATTTTTTTTATTTCTAACCTCCACTTCTTCTCCATTTTACCGTAATACGTATGCAAAATGTGTTGGTATTTTTGTCTTTGGACTAGGTAAAAATAGTCCCACATTGACTACACCACCAAGTGGGTATCTCAATATAATACTTTGTATGTGTTGAGGTGTGCACATGGAATGTGGTGGGGCATATAGGTACCATGTAGGATATTTTATTAGAAGAAAAAAATGATTAACTCCTCAATGAAAGCTTTTAAGCCTTTTGTCATGCTCTTGAAAATTATTTCAAAGGAGTTAAAACCCCAAAGGGACTTAGCGACTCGGATTCGGACTCAAGGGCGCAAAGTGGCGCTTTGTTGGCGCACTTTGCGAGTTTTATGCATGTGTTGCATGAACAAGCGCTGAGCGGACACTGAACGGACTATGCATTGGGCTGGAATTATGGGATATTAATTTTGTATATTAATTTTTTAGTCCCACATCAGAAAGAAGATAAGGATGAACTTCAATCATTCCCTAGATAAAGAGCCATCTAGTCTCCTTTTGAGAGATACCAAAAATTGAAGAGGAGTCCAAAAGGAGTCCGTTCGAGTCACACAAAGATGTGACTACGAGCGTTCCAGAAGTTCACGTGTGAACTTGCTGGCTCTTGGGAGAAGATCGTCGATAGAGGACGAATCTTGCTTTGAGCAACGGTGGTCTTCACCACCCCAGCAAGAATAATTTTATTCTGTCTCTTCTCTTCTTTCTTCTTTCTTTTTCTATCTCAATTGCAACTGCGTTTGTAAGGAAGAACGTTGAACTGCGTTTGTAAAGAAGAACAACGTTTGTTTCTGTCAGTTGCTTTCTGGAGTTGGCACTAGTTTTGAGTTTATATCTCCGTTCAGGAAGATCTTGTATCATCATAACAAGCTCGTTCAGACTTTTGTTTTTGGAGTTGGCACTCGTCTTGAGTTTAGATCTCCGTTCAGGAAAATCTTGTACCATTCTAACAAGCTCGTTCAGAGTTTTGTTTCTTGCATATGTTCAATCCATCTGAAGATCTGTCTGAGGGAATAACAATCTTAAAGCAAATTCGAGTAAGATGGAGAACAACCGTGTAAGTCTTCTCGACACAAGTTTCAACAAACTTGAGAAGTTTGACGGGGATCATTACAACATCTAGAAGAGAAATGTCAACCTTAATCTCCAACTCGTAGAGGTGGACTACGTGTTGACAGATCCTGAGGACAAATCCTGAGCCTATTGTTCCGGATGGTAATGATGTTACTGTTCGGACGATTGCAAATGTAAGAGCTAAGCAGAACAAGTGAGGAGAGACAACAACCTCTGCAAACTGCTAATTCTCAACTCCATGGAAGATATTCTCGCGGAGTCATACAGCAAGGTGGACCATGAAAAGGTCATCTGTGAGGCTCTGGAAAAATATTACAAAATGGATGAGAACCGCAACAAGATCCATGTGACAAAAAAAAATTGCGATTTGAGGACGACAAGACGATGTTGCCTAAAGCAAGAAATTTATCAAGTTACGTCAAAAACTGGAGGATGATGGCAAGCCCTTGATCGATTCTTTCGTCGTGGGAGAAATTATTGTCAAGCTCTCGCCTGGTTAGAGCAAGTTTATCTCAGACATGCACCAAAAGAAGATGGAGGTTAGCCTTGATCAACTACTACACAACATCCATGTGGAAGATGAGTTGATGGCTAAAAATAAAGTGGACACGCTGTCCAAGCAGTTGGCAAATGCCAACTTAGTGCATTCTGATGACTCCAAGGGGAAGCATAAGGGTTCTCACAACAAAAGGAAGGACTTCAATCATATGAAGGTGAAGTCGGCATCGTTCAAACCAAAACATAAGAATGATGGGACTTGTTTCAACTGCGGCAAGAAATGCCACTTCAGCAGAGTCTGCAGGTACAAGTCCAAATAGAAAGAGTAAGGTGAGCCTAACAAGGTTGTCATGATTATGCATGTTGTTACAGCTGGTGTCGACACTGACTGGTGGGTGGACACTGACGCATCCTGCCATGTTTGTTCGAAGGAGGAGTTGTTTACCACCTACAAGCCTACATCTGAGAAGGTCATGGTGGCAAACCAGGCACAAGCTGAAGTACTTGAAACCAGAACGGTGGTACTGAATTTGACTTCGAAAAAGTCACTGACGCTTCAGGATGTGAAGAACGTACCGGTGATAGCCAAGAACCTGGTCTCGGGAAGCTGCTCTACAACGCAGGTTTGAGGATGGATATCAATGCTAGACAGATGGTGATGCCATACAAAGGAATGTACTTCAGAAAAGCCTTTTGTACCGAAGGGATGTTCAAACTTCAGCTTGTAACTCCTACAAATTTTGTTAGTGTCGTCTCTTCTTCTGGTTACTCTCTTGAGTTATGGCATAATAGACTAGGACATGTTCATTGTAAAAGAATAAACAAAATGTCTAGTCTAGTGTTTATCTCCAAGTGTGGGGGTAAGGAGGTGGAGAAGTGTGAGGACTGTGCGTAGACAAAGATCACAAAAAAATTGTTCAAACGGGTAAACCGAAGTACAGATCTCCTGGAGTTGGTGCACTCAGATATATATGACTTCAAATAGTTCTCCACAAAGGTCAAGATGAAGTATTTCATTACTTTCATCGAAAACTACTCAAAGTATGCGTTCGTCTACCTGCTCAAGTTTAAAGACGAAGCATTCGAGAAGTTCAAGGAGTTCAGGGTTGAAGCTGAACGTCAAACTGGACGACAACTCAATAGACTCAGCAGTGATCGGGGCGGAGGGTACATGTCTATTGAATTTGCATCGTTCTGCAAAGAACATGAAATTGTCAATGAGACGACTGCTCCATATTCTCCTCAATCAAATGGAGTAGCAGAAAGGAAGAACAAGACATTGACAGAGATGATAAACTCTATGCTGTTAACTGCGGGTCTTCCAAACTGCTTTTGGGAGAAGCCATGCTAACGGCTACGTTCATTCTGAACAGAGTGCCATACGCATCTTCCGATGTCACTCCTTATGAACTCTGGTTCATGGACAGACCCAACTTGAATGTAATTCGAGTGTGGGGGTGTCTAGCTATGTGAAGCTTCCAGACTTAAAGATACAAAAACTGGGAACGAGGACTACAAAAGCTATATTCTTGGGATATGCTGAAAAGAGTGATGCTCGGTGGTTCCTTGATATCGAGTCTAACTATATCATTGAATCTCGCGATGCAGAATTCTTCGAAGATAAATTTGCAAGGCACAAGCACGTTGTTATCGCGGACATTCCGGAGAATGATGTGAGTGCAACGGAGGCTAACACTTCCAATAAAGATGTAGTCCAAGAAAAAATGTCATTCCTGAGACAACGTTCGAACCAGAACTCGCAGAACCAAGAACTAAGCGAGTGAGGTGACAGAAGGACTTCAGAGAGGATTTTGTCACCTATCATGTGGAAGCAGATCCGCTTACCTATGATGAGGCGATGAAGACCAGAGACGCTGTCTTCTGGAGGGAGGCTATTAATGATGAGTATGACTCAATAACCTCCAAAAACACTTGGGTGTTGGTCGATCTACCTGAAGGAGCTAAACCAATCGGCTGCAAGTGGATCTTCAAGAAGAAGATGAAGGCCGATGGAACTGTTGACAAGTTCAAGGCAAGGCTGGTAGCCAAGGAATTTTCTCAGAAGCAGGGGATCGATTAGTTCGACACATATGCTCCAGTAGCATGGATGATGACCATCAATATGTTGAATTCTATAAGTGCAATTCATAAGCTAGTTATACATTAGATGGATGTGAAAACAACATTCATGAATGGTGAGTTGACTGAAGAGATTTATATGCAACAGCCTGAAAGATTTGTCCTCAAAGGGCTTGAAGACAAGGTCTGCAAGTTGGTGAAATCATTATACGGTCTGAAGCAAGCTCCCAAGATGTGGCATAAGAAGTTTGATAAAGTTATAAGATCAAACAGCTACAAGGTCAGTGAGACGGATTACTGTGTTTTACACGAAGTTCGCTGACGGGAGAGAAGTCATCGTTTGTCTATACGTGGATGACATAATGATTCTGGGTACGGATCTAGCATGTGTCACTGAGACAAAGAAGTTTCTCTCATCCAAGTTCAGTATGAAGGACTTAGGGGAAACTGACATTATCCTGGGGATAAAGATCATCCGGACAGACACTGGAGTGGCGCTGTCATAGTCTCATTATATTGAGAAGATGCTCACACGCCATGGATATCAGGATCTTCCAGGGATCGATACTCCGTATAGGTGTGACAAGAAGCTGAAGCTAAATCCGAGAAAAAGTGTAAGGCAGTTGGAGTATTCAAGCGTCATCGAAAGTTTGATGTATGCAACAACTGCCACAAGGCCTGACATAGCTTTCATCATGGGGATGTTGAGTCGGTTCACGAGCAATCCAGACGTTGAGCACTGGAAAGCTGTGAAGAGAGTAATGAGATATCTCAAGAGGACTCAGAAGTATGCACTGCACTACAACGGGTATCCGACAGTAGTGGAAGGCTTCAGTGATGCAAGCTGGTGTTCAGAAGTAGAGAGCGAAAGGTTCGCAGGAGGATACATCTTCTGTATGGGTGGAGATGCTATATCGTAGAAATCGAAGAAGCAAATAATGCTCTCTTATTCCTCGATGGAATCTGAGTTCTATGTACTGGCAGCTGCAACGGATGAAACAAAGTAGCTTCGGGAGCTCATGTATGATCTTCCAGTGGTTGGTGTGCAGGTTCCGGCGGTACCGATATACTGCGACAACCAGGCAACTACAGCGGTGACATCAAATGATCCCTTCAATGGTAAGAAGAGGACTGTGCATCTGAGGTACATGGCAGTGAATTATCTTATCAAGAATGAAGTCTTTGTCGTGATTGATGTTCAGAGCCAGAAAAATATGTCCGATCCGTTCACCAAAGGTCTCAAGCGCCAGCTGGTCGAGGACACAACAAGCAAAATGAGCTTGACAATATTCTGATATTATGTTTTTGTAATTCTACCATAAAGTTTTATGTTATTAGTTCAAAGAGAAATCTACTAGCCATCTAGCTTTTGGTTCAAAGAAGGATCATTGACTGGAAGAATATCAGGAACAATGAGTTGTCCTTTGAGACATTGAGGGGTTACGGACCCAGAACCACTGTTGTCTACTATCTGTTCTCTGAGTAGAACAAAGTCCCGTTGGAGGATGACTTAGACGGATTAATGAGTTCTAGGACATTTGGAATATCCGGCGTGCTTTACAGGAAGCACGGTAACACAACACTGCAAAGGAGCAGAGGACTCCATGCTACAGTGGGTGACACCACCATGAGGTTCTTCGATAGGGTAATGTCTCGGCTTCGTGAGCCATGTCACTGCGGCGTAACACTGCATATAGGCAGGTAGCCTAATGCTGTAAAATGAAGAGTGGTAGACAATACTATAAAGAGGCTGGTGACCTCGATCTCATGTTACAGTGGTGTGACACCACCAGGAGGTACCTAGAGAGGGTAAAGCCTCGGCTATGCGAGCCATGTCACAACGGTGTAACACCGCAAGGAAGCGCAATGCTTCATGCTGGGTAGTTTAGCACTACTAAGAGGCTTGGACCTCATGCTACAGTGGATGATACCACAATAAGATGAGACCTCGGCTTTGGGCCATGTTATAACGGAGTAGCACCGCAAGGAAGCGCAAGACTTCATGCCAATGACTCTTTAAAAGAACTCACCTATAGTGTATGAAAAGAAATATAGGCCGTCTCTTGAGGGTAAACTTGTAGACGTCCAAAATACATACACCAAAATCAGGCATCCATAGGGCCTTTAATGTGCAACCGGAAGCACAACTGATGTCATTGTGTGAGTGGGAAGAATTGCTGCTACGGTGCAGAATTCAAGGCTTAGTTCATTCTTGTATCATATTGTTATTCGACTCATACCGGAAGATTCAAGTCGAAGCGACATATATCCTAATGAATGATGGACAGTCACTGTGGGGAATGTTCAACCTATATATTGAGATATGTGAAAGATTGTTGGTATTTTTGCCTTTGGACTAAGTAAAGAAAGTCCCAAATTGGCTACACTATCAAGTGAGTATCTCAATATAATATTTTGTATGTGTTGATTTGTGCACGGTATGGTGGGACACATGGGTGCCATGTTGGGATATTTTATTTGGAGAAAAAATGATTAACTCCTCAATGAAAGCTTTTAAGCTTTTTGTCATGCTCTTTGAAATTATTTCATAGGAGCTAAGCCCCTTAGCGACTCGGACTCGGACTCGTTTTATGCGCGAGTTTTATGTTCGAATTTTATGCTCGGATTGCATGCGCGTGTTGCATGAACGGGCGCTGAACGGACGCTGAGCGGACACTGAGCGGACACTGAGCGGACTATGCATTGGGTTACGATTGTGGAATATCAATTTTGTATATTGGTTTTTTTGTCCCACATCGGAAAGAAGAGGAGGATGTACTTCCATCATTCCCTATATAAAGAATCCTCTAGCCTCCTTTTGAGGAATACAAAAAATTGAAGAAGATGAGTCCAAAAGGAGTCCGTTCGAGGCACATAAAGAGGTGACCACGAGTGTTCCAGAAGTTCTCTTGTGAACTTGCTGGCTCCTGGGAGCAGATCGTCGATAGATGACGAATCTTGCTTTGAGCAACAGTGGTTTTTACCGTCCCAATAAGAATAATTTTATTCTGTCTTCTTCTCTTCTTTCTTGTTCTATCTCAATTGCAACTGCGTTTGTAAGGAAGAACAACGATTGTTTCTGTCAGTTGCTTTCTGGAGTCGGCATTCGTCTTGAGTTTAGATCTCCGTTCATGAAGATATTGTACCATCATAACAAGCTCGTTCAGAATTTTGTTTCTGCAGTTGGCATTCGTCTTGAGTTTAGATCCCCGTTCAGAAAGATTTTGTACCATCCTAATAAGCTCGTTCAGAGTTTTATTTCTGACATCCGTTCAATACATCTGAAAATCTGTTTGAGGAAATAACAATATGTTGATTTTTTTATTTTTTATTTTTATTTTACCGTACTTCGTCGACCCTAAAAGAATTTTTCATGTCGCTATGGTAAATTTGAAGTCGCTGCTTGAACTCTTAATTAACATCTCTTAATTAGTTTCTTAACATGAATACGGTCATGTTACTTTGTTGGAATTGACGTAACAGGGACGAAATTAGTGTTTCGGTCAACAAAAGACGGAGGGAAAGAAAGACACAAGAATCTGTACATAATGATGGACGCACAATCGCCGGCTAGCGAAATAAGAAGGCTAACAAAGGGGGCCTGGACCGACACGCAGTGCCAATGGTCCCCGAGCGGAGATTGGATCGTGTTCTCGTCGAACCGGGACAAGCCCAACGGAGCGCCGAAACTCGACAACGGTCTGGATTCGGGCTACTTCGCGGTGTTCCTGGCGAAGTGGGACGATCCGTCGGTGGTGGTGAGAGTGATAGCGAGTGCCGATAGTATCGCGGGGCACGTGAACCATCCCTTCTTCAGTCCCGACGGAGGGAGCATCGTCGTGACCTCGGATCTCGCCGCGGTGTCCGCCGATCCCATGTCGCTGCCCCTCTTCGTGCACTCCGTCAGGCCTTACGGAGATATCTTCACCGTCGACATCGACCCCCGCGACATAAGCAAGAACGAGGACGTGAAAGAGTTCAGGCGGCTCACGCACAGTAGGTACGAGAATTCCACTGGTACTTGGTCGACCGTGCGCCCGGCTCATGACACGACTCAGGAGGAGGAGGAGGACTCGAACACGTCGTGGGCCCTGAAGATTTTGAAAAAATCGGGATTCTCCTCGGCATGTCCCATGTAATAATGTAAGTAACGTACCGATCGATGGAGGCAAAAGTTCGCACATGCCTGACCATTTTAATCTACTTGCTCGACATGTCAATCTCCGGCACCTCCTTTTATAATAAATGCAGTTTCAATATTGTAGGAGCTGTATAATAAATGCAGTTTCAATAATGCAACCTGGCCATTTTCCTGTGTACTTACTCCACATTTATAATAACAATAATGCTACGCCTACAACCAAATGTTTCTATACTTTTTACAACCGTCACGTGGCGGCCACATGGCGGTCGTCCATTGGGTGAGAAAGAGTATGTGAGATCTGGTGTCCGTCACGTGGTTGTCACGTCGCAGGAGTGTCACGTAACAGCCATTCATTGGAGGATAGGTGAAGTCGGATGTGGCCCACATAGCGAGAGAGAGAGAGAGAGAGAGAGAGAGAGAGAGGGAGGGGGGGGGGGTGTTGTAAGAAGGATGTAAGCATTCGGTAGTAAAATTAGCATTTTTCTTATAATAAATGCAGTTTCAATAATTATTTTTTTTTCTCAATTTTATGATTCCAACTCATAATCCGTGTAATTTATATTTTTTCCTCATTTTTCAACATTTATTACGAAGTAATTAAGATAAAAATAGTCATGTGTTATTGTCTATTTTACCAACACATTTTTTCATAAATGTTATTTTTATTTTAAAAGTCAAGGATATTATGGGAATATTGATATATTTTTTTTCTTTTCTTTCCTACACCAACCAAACACTGGAAGGAAAAATCAAATAGTCTTTCCTAATTGATTTTCTTGTTTTACCAAATACATGAAAGAAAATATACTTTTTCATTCCCATGAAAATACAAGGGAATTCATTTTCTTGTTTTACCAAATTCATTTTCCTGTGTACTTACTCCACATTTATAATAACAATAATGCTACGCCTACAACCAAATGTTTCTATACTTTTTACAACCGTCACGTGGCGGCCACATGGCGGTCGTCCATTGGGTGAGAAAGAGTATGTGAGATCTGGTGTCCGTCACGTGGTTGTCACGTCGCAGGAGTGTCACGTAACAGCCATTCATTGGAGGATAGGTGAAGTCGGATGTGGCCCACATAGCAAGAGAGAGAGAGAGAGAGAGAGAGAGAGAGAGAGAGAGGGAGGGGGGGGGGGGGGGGGGGGGGGGTGTTGTAAGAAGGATGTAAGCATTCGGTAGTAAAATTAGCATTTTTCTTATAATAAATGCAGTTTCAATAATTATTTTTTTTTCTCAATTTTATGATTCCAACTCATAATCCGTGTAATTTATATTTTTTCCTCATTTTTCAACATTTATTACGAAGTAATTAAGATAAAAATAGTCATGTGTTATTGTCTATTTTACCAACACATTTTTTCATAAATGTTATTTTTATTTTAAAAGTCAAGGATATTATGGGAATATTGATATATTTTTTTTCTTTTCTTTCCTACACCAACCAAACACTGGAAGGAAAAATCAAATAGTCTTTCCTAATTGATTTTCTTGTTTTACCAAATACATGAAAGAAAATATACTTTTTCATTCCCATGAAAATACAAGGGAATTCATTTTCCTTCCGTGAACCAAACGAGGCCTTAATGTAACCACCCCCCCCCCCCCCCCCCCCCCACAAGGCGCGTCCTGCGCAAGGCAGCTAGGACGACCGTCCAAGTCTCCATGGGCTATGAGGGCCCAAAAAAAGATCCAGTTTAAATATTTAAATAATTTTGTACCGACAATAGAAGTAGTATGTATCATGGGTATTTCTTATCATAAAATAATTTTAGTGTAGTGGTTATTATGTTACAAGTGCACATAAGAGATTCTAGTTCAAATCTTGTTGGAGACATTTTGTTATTTATTTTACTTTTGTTTCATTTTTTTTACATTTTAAATTTTGATGATGTGGTTATTTGGTCTCATTTTGAAAGTTTGTCTCGAACCCCCATAAGCTCAGGACCGGCCCTGCCCCCCTCTCCCCTTCCAATAAAGGGACCAATGGCCCCGTGAGCCATTAAACAGTAAAAGTGAAGCTTAACCGTGATTTTTTTTTTCTAAAATATTTTTATCTATGTTTATTACTTAGAATTGTTTGTTAAATTTAACATAGAAAGTTGGGTAATTACGTGTGGAGAAAAAAAAAGGGTATTGTTGTTTGCTCTTAATAAGATGTAAAAAATAATAGATTTTGCTCTTCTAGTAATAAAAAATAAAAATAAATAAATTATTATTTACTCTTATCAAATAGTACGATACACGTGCAAGGCAGACAACAGATATATTAGTTATAAATAAGGGTTGCTCTGCTAAGCTCAATTGGTGGTGGTTTTCAAGCAAGCTTTATGCATTGGGTGTACCGTACGCTTTTTTAACTTACTGAAGTATTAATGTACTATGTAAGCTATTAAAGGCATGCTTCTCCAGATTTATTTTTTAGAATATTATTTTTGTTTTAGTTAGTTATAACAACTAGATATAATTCTGCTAACTATAAATGTAAATATCTCTTATCGTATGTTTGGTAAACGATAAAGGAAGATTTATATCTGCATGGATAGAAAGTATATGGGAATATAATACTTGAGGTCCCATACATTACGTCCTCATATAGTTTGAAACCAAAACGCCTTAAAAATAGACCGGTTTCGTTATACTTCAAAATTGGAAGAGCTTTTGAGTCGCTTCTTCTTGATTCAGGGAGCACCATTCGCACCCTCTTGATTCTCGACATCTAAGATGTTGGATATCAGTACACATCTTGTACTGGTGAGCGGGACAAACCCACTCGTCTAAATCGACACTGCTTATTAAGGTAAAGCATGCATTCATAGTTATATTTCTATTATAACTATATTGAATTACAGTTCATAGTGGCAACATATATGGAAGCAATATTTGAATATATATATATATATATATATATATATATATATATATATATATATATATATATATATAGAGAGAGAGAGAGAGAGAGAGCGCTAGCTGTGTTCTATGGTTTGACGTTGTTCTGAGGAGGGATCCACATCTCCGATTTTTTGCATCCCCAAGCATCCCCATGTTATCAACCGTTGGATCTTGTTTAAGTCATCTAATCTTAATCCAACGGTTGTAAACATGGGATGCTTGGGATGCATAATATGTAGGGATGTGGATCTCTCCTTATATATATATATATATATATATATATATATATATATATATATATAGCGCATTGATTGTTTACTCAACCGACGTGTCCGTCCCTGTACTGAAACAGAGATAATACTTACCGCCCCTACATAAGACAATATGTTAGCATGTGTCCTAACTTATATGCGGTCATTGGTGATAATTGACACCATGAAGGATGGTTACGTGACATTGCGATGCGCCCTATCAATCCGGGTAGCAAGACCAATTGAAGGTCCTGCAATGCCTTGCGCCGAAGCGCGTTCCGATAATTTTTCCCTAGGTCGATTCAGTTTCGGTGTCCCGGATACCGTTCCGAGGAAATGCCAAACCTTGTGCAAAAGTTGTCCATGACCATGCGAATGCATGAACCGTTTATCTATGAAACATATGCATGGCACGAAACAAAATTAAGCAGTATTATATATGAACTCATGCAACAGATTCATTTTTCTCCAAGCCGTATGTTCCGATTTGGCAACCCGTAGGCACCACAAACTCCGAGGACCCATTCCACAACCGACGTTTCAGATACCAAATCTCATTCAACAATTCCTTGGTTTCGAACCACAGCTGGTCGCTTCACGTGCGAAGCATGTGTTCTAAATCTCGTGCATAGATGCACTCGACGATTACAGTTATCCCATATTCTATCCTTATTGGTATAGCATGCATTGTGGCTATCAAATAAATTGTATATTCAACCGGGCATCATCGATTTAACGTTTCGTTGTGTAAGAATTTGTTGACATGAATGAGTAAAAATGAAGGGTCCGAACCACCAATCGATTAGTTAATTTGCCGAGAGTAAGCGACCCACTTCGCGATGATCAAACGTCAATTACACGTGTTTCTTGCAATGGCACCAACATCGTGTTAGAATTCCTTCTTCTATCATTGTTATCGAAATTCGGAGAAATGAATACAGACACTGACGCGAAAGCACATTCATCAAAACCAAGCAGCAAAGACGTTCAAGGAAAACATACAACGACCTGGTCTCGTTGAAGGGACTCTTATATATAGCTCACTTACCGAGACACATTTCGTTGTGTCTTGGACTTATTCCAACAGAAGCCAAACTATGAGTTGGAATGGTTCTTGTCACGCCCCAGTCCCAAAATATCGAGGGACTAGACACGTGGCAATGGCCAGCAGCACACACCGATGGACAACCCAATTTAATGGACCCATCAGGGTGTACTTAAGCTGTAATACAACAATAAGGGTCTAATATACTAATCTCATCTACAGAAATGAATACATCAATATGAAATATAAATCAACATCAATGTCTCAATAAAATATATATCGGGGAACAACCCGATAATAAGTCTGATACAATAGTCAATAGACAAGAAATAAAGAGTATAACAACAGCAAATACTGAGTATGGATAAAGCATATACTCAGGAGAAATCCTCGGCAATCACCTCCTCCTCGGTTTCTGGTACTGCTCCAATGTATGCACGTGTTCTTGCTTCTGCTCCTGCTAATGCTCTTGTCCCGTATATCTCGGGATAGATCTCCTCTGCTATTCCTGTGGACATAATCCGGATCCCGGTCCTCAGGGGACATAACAAGGTACAAGAATAACTCAAGCCATAATAAATGTAGTGCAAAATAAATGAATCAATAGGTAAACTATATAACCAGCTAAGTGATATGCAAGATGAGAGCATCACTAGAACTCAGGCTGAGACCACTACAAGCTCTGTGTCGGGGGCCGATAGCAGTGATATCATGTAGGAGCCTAGCTCGGAGAGGCTACGACACCGTCATAATATAATCAACCTGTAGCTTGTGTGTCTCTCCCCACGCAATGTAATTACATGTCTCATGTCCATGATACACAAGATCATATCTAATGCAGCAAGTCATAATAAGATCTAAGCATGTGTATAAAGTATATGTCATGAAACCTGTAACCTATACAGAATCACCATGAATATCTCAGGAAGGTTTTGTCTCATGAATAGTGTCAGGTGCCCTGAGGTATGACGTACTTGATAAGGCAAGCACGATAATGTATAGGGTTTCGATATCCATCTCTAGGTGACGTTACACAACTCCGCGTATGGTGTTGACACCCGAATATTATTCGGACGTTAAGTAATGTCACACGGTCCTAGGTTGAACATAGATATTACAGTAATAAATCAAGAGAATAGTATAAACAAATGCTGCAAGTATGGCAAGGTACACTTGCTTGGGGTTTGGCTCCAACTGCTGCTCTGGTATCAGCGTGATCTGCAGGTACTCCTTCGAACGCTGAAATGAATGCTACAATTAGGTTCAGAAGATATCAAATAGCTAGAATTGCATGTCCATAAGTCCAATTTGAACACATGGGCAAAAGTGATAGTTTATGGTCAAAGTGGGGTCCACATATGGCCCGCTTCGCACTGAAAAACGTGGCAGAGACAATATTCTCTAAATTCGTCAAACTTAGTGTCCACAAGTCCAGAACGACGATACAAACCCAACGGAATGTCTAGAACTGGATTCTGATGAGCCGAGCACAAAATCGCCCGTCAAGTGGAGCCATGGGGCCCACGATACGGGATTTTGTCAACGTTCTTAGAATCGAACCAAACTTGGGTCACAGGACCAGCGTATTGCTACGAGTCCGATGGCACAGGTTTCGTTTTGATACGACGAGCGTACACAAAGTTACAACGAGTTTTAGAACAAGGCCGATACGGGACGTTGTCGACGGATACGCATTGATTCCGGTGTGCACGCACATCCAAATCAACTTCCGTGAAATCCCACACGTCCGTATTAATGGCGCGCACCTTTCGGTGAAGTTCGCACACCACCAAGTCATCCCGTTTAGCGGGACGCACCCAGTTCCGGAAAAATTGGAGATTTATTTTCCTGATTTTGCGTCGCAGTTTGCGACCGCCACAGGACGCGATACCCCGAACGAGTTGCACGGGGTTCGAGAGGGTCACGCGGTCTACGCGCACGAGTCGACAGAACGAAAAACGAGAGGACGAGGAGAGAGAAATCCTCACCTGAATAGGGCATCAGAAACAATATTCTTCGCGAACGCGGGGTGACGCGGGGATGCTCAGCCGTCGGTGGCGGCGCTGTGCGGCTGCTGGGGGTTGTGGTGGGCTCGACGGCTGTTGCGGGGAGGCGTCGCCGGAGTCAGGGGAGAAGGTGGCAGTGGTCGTCGGAGTTAGCGGGGAGGTCGCCGGAGTCAGGCTCGCGGAGGATGATGGGGATCGCGGTGGTGGCTGTGGGGAGATGGCTGGGTATCGAGGGGAGCTCGGTGGAGGGAAGTCGGCGGCCGGAGAGGTTGAGTCGAGTGGCGGCGGTGGCAGAAGGGTTAAGTCGGAGAGAGGGCGGATGATGGTGGTGGCTAGGTTTTATAGGAAGGGAGAGCCGTTGGGGGAGGCGATGTGGTGGGGAGGAGAAGAGGTCGGGAAGGCGAGGGTTTCGGCGGGTTACAGCGGAGCAGGCGGAGGGAAGGCTGATCGGCCGCCGGGAACGGCCGGGGAGAGGAAACCGGGAGGCGTCGGGTAGGGATTTACTGTAGTTGGGGTTATCGTGTCGGGTGCGGGTTTCGGGTCGGGTTTTAGAATCCGGATCTGATCCAATAAGTTTTGGGTCGGGTACGGGTTAGCGGGTTCCGGGTTGGGTTCAGACCCGACCCGATCCAATAGGTTTGGGTCCGGTTCAGGGTTAAATCGGTTGGTTCGGTTCGGTTCAAGCTGGTTTAAATTGGTTTATTTAAAACATTAATTTTTAGGTCTTTAAAAAATAGTTCTGGGGTCCAATAAATTCCAGAAAAATTGCTGTAAGTCTAATATTTTATTTTGCACCAAAAAATATTATTTTCAGAATATTTTAATATTTAATAAAATCCCAAAAATTATTTAACACTAGAAAACATTTATTTTAATTCCTGAAAAATCACAAAAATTTCAGAATAATTCCGAAAATTCATTTTTAAATTCTGAAAATATCTGGGGGTTTACAGTTCTCGTATTATTTGACCGAATCAAAGTGATGCCGAAGATTTATCGACCATAAGTTCAACCTGAATCGCTTTAGCTACGAGCCCGATGCGTAGTGCATTTTTTTCGGTCTGAACGGAACACTACACCCCTCCCCCTCCCCCACCCTACCCCACCCCACCCTCCAATAAAGGGGTCAATGGCCCCGGGAGCCATTAAACATTACCCTAAGAAAACTGAGGGTTAACCGTGATTTTTTTTTTCTAAAATATTTTTTTAACTATGCTTATTACTTAGAATTGTTTGTTAAATTTAATATGGAAGGTCAGGTAATTACGTGTGGAGAAAAAAAATTAAAGGAGATTTGTGTTTGCTCTTACCAAGATATAAAAAATAATAGATTTTGAAGTAGTAAAAAATAAAAATAAATAAATTGTTGTTTGCTCTTCTTAAATAGTATGACACACGTGCAAGGCACCTGCATTTATACTAGTTATAAATAAGCGTTGCTCTTCTAAGCTCAATTGGTGGTGGTTTTCAAGCACGCTCTATGCATTGGGTGCACCGTACTCTTTTATAACTTACTGAAAATTAATGTACTAAGTAAGCTAGTAAAGCTATGCTTCTCTAGATTTATTATTTAGAATATTATTCTTGTTGTAGTTAGTTATAACAACTAGATATAATTCTGCCAACTATAAATGTATCTCTCTCTTATCGTCTGTTTGGTAAACGGTAAGTTTAGGAAGATTTATATTTGCATAGATAGAAAGTATATGGGAATTGATACACTTTCTTGTCTGTATATATCTCTTATCGTTTGTTTGGTAAACAGTAAGTTGAGGAAGATTTATATTTGCATGGATAGAAAGTATATAGGAATTCATATACTTTCTTGTCT
Source organism: Iris macrosiphon (assembly GCA_036927795.1). Taxonomy (NCBI): domain Eukaryota; kingdom Viridiplantae; phylum Streptophyta; class Magnoliopsida; order Asparagales; family Iridaceae; genus Iris; species Iris macrosiphon. The sequence continues at coordinate 32,542,562 of JAYESA010000020.1, read as the reverse complement.
CTCTAGTAGAGGATAAATGTGTTTAATTAAAATAAGAAAATAAAAAGTGAAAAAATATATTATAATATTAAAAATATATAATAATTAATTTAAAAGATAAAGCTGAATAATTAGTTATAATTAATGAATTTTAATTATAATTTTTTACTAAGGAAGTGCATAACAAAATAGTCTTACTTTTACTTAAAAAAAAAAGGTACCAAATGAATTAGAGAAAAAATCAGTGGCTTTTCTTTGTTCAGTAAAGTTTTTATTTGTTTAATAAGACACAGTCCATATTTCAACTGCTCATTCCATTCTTTTCGGTTCCATTATGGCTAATTTCGGTTTGATTTCAGATTTCAATTTTTAGAATTTTATTTTGTTCAATTTTGACTATTTTGAATCGGTTGAAATCAAATAAATGGAATGCTTGCTCATTCCTAAGTGATAGTGGCAATGTTACACTCCCACACCATATAGTAGTTCCATTTATCAAATACTTACGGATTTAATTAGTAAACAGAAAAAAATAGACATCGATTAGAATTACAGAAAAAATGTGTGAAAGAACTTTGAAGGTATATAAAAATGTATTACTTGTGATCAGTACATGTAAGAATTGAGTGTTATTATAAGCACCTATATTTTTATTCTGTTTACCCTTTGTTACTTTTGTTTACACCTTTTTTACTTTTAGGAGCTTAGACCAGTTTTACATTATTTCCCAAAAAATTAAACTATCACTTTACCCCCATAACTATATTTTCTTATTCTTTTTTGAAAAATTAAGCCTATATTAAAAAATATATATACTTTTTTAGCTTTTGATTCAAATTTTTAGAGAGAATTGTGCGATTGTCTGTAGTCTTTTTTTCTTTGAAAATTTCTAAAATACAAAAACGAAGAGAGTAGGTTTGCATGTTTGCAGATCTTTCGTTCTGTCTTCAATCAATCTTTCCTTTGAATTTGTTATGGAGTTTACTGTAAATTCTAACCCTCTTCGTTCATCCATTTTTTCATTAGTTATCATTTTAATCTTTTTTTCCTCTTTTCAAATTTTAACTTAATACGATAATAGAACTATTTAATTGATTTAAGGAATTAAGAAATATAAGAGGTAAAGGGAAAGAATGTAAGATTAAAAAAAATTCCTGTTATCTCAAACCTTAGACTGGAAGGTTTTTACAGTGGAGGGGACTTGCTATGAGTATTTCACTATTTTCTCCATTATAAAATGTAAAAGAAGCAACAAACATAACACTAAAAAAAAAGAAGTTATTTGTGTTTAAACACTCCCCCCCCCCCCCCCCCCCCCCTCCTTACCCACACCCACACACCTAATAGCCAACTATGTTTCCTTCCGATATTAATTTTATTACTAGTACCTCCATTTCATTCATTTCTCAAGTGTTATTTGTATTTACCCCATTACTAATCTCTAGGTAAATACAAATAACTCATGGTTTGCTATTAGTATTCTCTATTCGGCTGCTGAAGTGATCCTACAGATCATTGCCAATTGCGATACAATACGTTTAAAGAACTTTAGTATAGTGCGATTTGCGGTTCGATTCCGCATATCCTACAATCGAACCACTGAAAATCTTATGTAGTGCGATTTGTGGTTCGGTTCTGCAGACCCTACAATTGAACCACCAAAAAAAATAATTTCAGTTTGCAGGCCAAGGTATCCCATTTATATTGTTTTGAGATATTGTTGCTATATGTGACTTATGTATATATATATAAACCTATTTTTATATTAGAAAATCGGCGTATCTTAGGATACGGCTTCTTGATTTGCACCGTGGTGTGTTAGCTTAGCTAGTATAGCATAGCTTCATAGTGTATTGACTTAGTGACTAGTTTTAGACTCTTACAACCTAGAAATACATTGGTTTGACCTAGAAACGGCGTATTGACCTAGAACTTCTTCAACTTCAATTATTTTCATCATTGAACCTTGTATTGATACAACATACCATATATAGGTTGTGAGACACCAGCTTGGGCATCGAGAGACACACTTTGCTCAGGACTTCAGGCGAGTACATTTCTCTGATTGTTTTCAATTCATAATGTTGTATATATATGCATGTTCTAGATTAGTATACATTGATTCCCGACACAGTGATTTCACGGACTGGTGCTATATGGATCCCGTCAGGAGGTGTTATCCCCTACCGTGTGCAACGGGTACCCAATGACATGTATTTCATCGTGTACATCGGGTATTGACTTTCATGTGCTTCTTGTGCCTCCACTATTTCGTGTGCTAGTGTGACTATCGTGATCATGTACGTAACGTGTCGTGATTGGATCCATGAGTATTGGTTGGGGAGGGGGAGTAGGAGTTGGTTATGTGATCAAAGCCATCTTGATCTCATGTGCATGTCGATTATACACCTCACGTATAATGGAGTTACCTATATACCTCATGTGCAACCTAAACCGATCACATAACGAACTGTCACTCTAAAACACATAGTTTAGTATTTCTTGTTCTCTACTTGCAGTCATTCTTGTATTTACTTCCAGCTTTATTGTGCCTATTGCCTGTTCACTTGTACAGTTTATTCTTCTACTTGTGCATCTTGTATCATTTTTCTATTGCTTGTTATATATGCTCGATTAAGTTATTGGAACTGCTTTCAGAGGTATGTACTTCGCTCCAATCCTGACTGGATATACACTTTTCCAGATGATTGGCTAGAGGAGCTGTGTCCCACACATTATGGACCTCAGGAGGGTGAGACTTTAGAGGACACTCCCCTAGAGCCAGAGGACATAGTAGCAGTGACCGAGGAGGTCTAGTTTGGTTTAGATATTGTATTAGACTATTATTTTTTGTGGAGATTCACAGATGTACTATTATTTCATATTGTGGATGTATCTTCTTTCCTTCGCTATTTCCATTCGTGCATTATTTCCTCCTTAGTTTGTTTTGTGATTGAGATTGATATATTTGTGAGATACCATATTGCTCCTCCGATTGGAGTTGAGATGATTGACAGGTACCATATTATATTGTTGAGATATTAGATAGTTAGAAATGACCCAGACAGCGTTCTACCGCCGATTCTGCGGCGTAGGCTGGACGTAACCACGTACTCGTGCCCGAATATCAGGGTGCGGGTCGTGACACGTTTTTAGTGGTGGCCCATGCAGGTCTAGATAGACATCGTAGTTGTGCTCGACTAGAGTATTGCTACGAGCCTGCTTTAGGATATAGGATTTAGGCTGAGAGTTACTCAATCACAACTAGGAAAAATTCCAATGTTTTGTTCTACAAATCTTTATCTATTTGATATTGTCTTTCATTTTGAATTAAGTTCTGTCCTTCTTTGATGATATCGCATTATATTCAATAATTGATTCCGTATTTTTAATCTGACTTCAGGATGCCTCCGAAGGTCAGATTCTATCGCTCAGGAGCAGTGGCATCTTCCTCGGCTACTTCCCCGCCTGTTGCGGATAGAGTAGCAGCTGCTACTGTTACATCTTCTGTCGAGAGGATCGCCTCACCGGTCCAGGTGGGAGCCTCAGCAGCCGCTTTTGGGGGTGCTCCTCCCCCGGTTCAGAGGATTGCTCCAGTTGTTCCCGAGGATCTTCCGCCACCACCGCCAGTACCAGCTGATGCTACACAGCTGTTTGCACTTTTCCAGATGATGATGGAGGCCCAGAGGGCCCAGGCTGAGGCGCAGCACCGACAGACCGAGGTATTGAGACAGGGCATCGAGAGTGCTCACCAGGTGGCCATCACCGCCGTAGAGAGGACCGCACCACCACATCCACGGGAGGTACAGCCCAGGCCCGGCACTATTCAGGACTTCAAGAAGTTGGATCCCCGGCATTTCAAGGGGACAGAGGGCATCATCTATGCGGATGATTGGTTGGAGAGCATGGAGCGCGTCATGCGCTTATCCCGTCTTGCGGAGGACCTGATGGTGGAGGCAGCGGGATTGCAGATGATGGACATCGCCAGCACGTGGTTCCGAAATGAGCCACGGATCGCCGATCCAGGATTGACATGGGGAGAGTTCAGGGACCTGTTCAGAAGGAAGTTCTTCCCGCCTACTGAGAGACTTGACCTAGAGCGACAGTTCCAGAACCTCTACCAGGGGAACATGTCGGTAGAGGAGTATGCCGCCGAGTTTGGTAGGTTGAGCAGGTATGCCGACTATATGGTGAGAGACCCAGAGAACCGGGCTAGTAGGTTCAGAGAGGGTCTGAACTGGGAAGTGAAGGCTCTTATTTCTTCGAGCCACGAGACGTATACCGACATCTTGAGGGAGGCTCGCAAGGTCGAGAGAGACCTGAGTGGGAGGCACAAGAGGGACCGAGATGTTTATGGTGGCAGCAGCAGCACAGGTCCAGCGAAGAAGCCATATTTCCAGCACCAGAGGCAGCAGTCCAATGCGCCTAACCGAGCACCTGTACAGCAGACGTATCAGATGCAGAGACCAGCCCAGACAGCTCGTGCTTGCCCCTTCTGTAAGAAGGCAGGGCACGGATGGGACGTTTGCAGGAAGAGGCTCGGTCAGTGTTTGTTTTGCGGTTCATCAGATCACCAGCTGAGGAATTGCCCCAAGACCTTAGCTCGGACAGTTCAGGACGTAGCTCCTATCCAGAGGATACCCGCTAGACATCCGGCGGGACAGCCGAGAGGACCTCCTTTACAGCCCCAGCAGCAGAAGTTCGTACAGCACCAGCACCAGCACCAGCAGAGGGGTGCACATCAGGGGCGAGCTTTTGCCCTGACCATGGAGGAGTCAGAGCCAGTCGGAGACGTGATATCAGGTCCAGTCTTACTCGATTCTTTTCCAGCTCATGCCTTATTTGATTCTGGTGCATCTCATAGCTTTGTATCTGTATCTTTTGCTTTGAGACATCGTCTTGAGTCTGAACCATTGGCGCGGACTTGCAAGATCACGACCGGGGGTGGCATCATCCTGGTCAGTGATGTTTGCAAGAACCAGAGGGTTTATGTGGGAGGCCGTGAGCTGAGTGTATGTTTACTTGTAATGCCACTTCCGAGTTACGATATAGTACTCGGGATGGATTGGTTGAGTAGACATCACGCTAGTATCGATTGTCGTGGAGGCAGAGTTTTATTTCAGACGCCAGGAGAGCCGGAGTTCGAGTTCGTCCGAGGAGCAGAGCAGAGCGAAGGCGATTTCTGTGGGGCTTTGGTAGAAGAGCGGGAGCCGCCACATCCGTTGATTGCAGAGTTCTTGGATGTCTTTCCAGAGGATTTGCTGGGGTTGCCGCCGGACAGAGATGTGGAGTTCTCTATAGACTTAGTGCCAGGAGCAGAGCCAATCTCTCAGCACGTCTATAGAGTGAACAACAGTGAACTGGCGGAGTTGAAGAAGCAGGTGGATGAGTTGCAAGACAAAGGCTTTATCCGTTCCAGTTCGTCACCATGGGGTGCTCCGGTACTGTTTGTACCCAAGAAGGATGGGTCGGTACGTATGTGTATCGACTACAGGGCACTTAATAACCTCACTATCAAGAACAAATACCCGTTGCCGCGGATTGATGACTTGTTCGACCAGCTGAGCGGAGCGAGGGTATTCTCGAAGATAGACTTGAGGTCAGGGTACCATCAGGTGAAGGTGAAGAGGGAAGACATCCCGAAGACGGCTTTCAGGACTCGTTATGGACAGTTCGAGTTCTTGGTGATGCCGTTTGGGTTGACCAATGCCCCGGCAGTGTTCATGAATCTGATGAACAAGGTATTTCATCAGTACCTGGATCAGTTTGTGGTAGTCTTCATAGACGACATTCTGATATATTCGAAGACCCCGGAGGAGCATGAGCAGCACTTGAGGATTGTTCTGGAGATTCTCAGGAAGGAGAAGTTGTATGGCAAGTTGTCGAAGTGTGAATTCTTCCTTGATAAGGTTGAATTTCTTGGGCATGTCATTACAGGAGATGGAGTCTCGGTGGACCCGAAGAAGATCTCAGCAGTTGAATCGTGGTCTACCCCGAGTTCAGTAGCAGAGATCAGGAGCTTCCTTGGATTAGCAGGCTACTACCGGAAGTTTGTTCAGGACTTCTCCAGACTAGCAGAGCCGATGACTAGACTGGCCAGGAAGGACGTGAAATTCGTCTGGACTGAGGATTGCCAGTCAGCATTTGAGGAGCTGAAGAGGAGATTGACTACAGCTCCCATCTTGACACTACCATCAGGAGCAGGAGGATTTTCCATTTACAGTGATGCATCAGGGAAGGGTTTGGGTTGTGTACTACAGCAGCATGGGAAGGTAATTGCCTATGCTTCCAGGCAATTACGCCCGCATGAGAAGAACTACCCTACCCATGATTTGGAGCTTGCAGCAGTTATCTTTGCTCTCAAATTGTGGAAACACTATCTATATGGAGAGAGAGTAGAGATCTTCACAGACCATAAGAGCTTAAAGTATGTGTTTACACAGAAGGAGCTCAACATGAGGCAGCGGCGATGGTTGGAGCTGATGAAGGACTTCGACATATCTTTGCAGTACCATCCAGGGAAGGCCAACGTAGTCGCGGATGCTTTGAGCAGGTATCCTGTGGCTATGTGCTTGACTAGGGACAGGCATCTATTGGCAGACCTCGATAGTTTGGGCATTGAGGTATTGGTTCCGGGAGTCGCGGCGCAAATGTGGGGACTTCAGGTTCAGTCGGAGCTGATGGACCGAGTCAGAGTCGGACAGTATGAGGATGAGTCTCTGAGGAGCATCAGAGCACAGGTGCAGGTCGGGCTGGCAGAGGACTTTACCGTCGCAGATGATGGATCATTGCGACACGGTACCAGGTTGTGCGTACCGAAGGGAGCATTGCGCGAGGAGATTATGCAGGAGGCGCATCGTTCCCAATACTCTATGCATCCCGGTGCCAACAAGATGTATAGAGACATGAGGGAGCATGTATGGTGGTATGGCATGAAGCGAGAGGTAGCTAGCTTCGTGTCCAGATGTTTGGTTTGCCAGCAGGTCAAGGCGGAGAGACAGAGGCCAGGCGGATTGCTTCAGCCCTTGCCCATTCCGGAGTGGAAATGGGAGCATGTTACCATGGATTTTGTATCAGGGCTTCCGCGTTCTCCAGGAGGCAAGGATACAATTTGGGTCATCGTGGACAGGTTGACCAAATCAGCCCACTTTCTGCCATTTAAAGTGGGTACATCTACGGAGAGACTTGCGGAGATGTATGTGCGCCAGATTGTCAGATTGCACGGTGTTCCAGTGAGCATTGTCTCGGATCGGGATAGCCGCTTCACGTTCCATTTTTTGAGGAGTTTGCAGGCTAGCTTGGGCACTCAGCTCAAGTTCAGTACCGCTTATCACCCCCAGACGGACGGACAGTCGGAGAGGACTATTCAGACTCTCGAGGACATGCTACGCACCTGTGTTTTGGATCTTGGAGGTTCTTGGGAGGATCACCTTCACTTGGTAGAGTTTTCATACAACAACAGCTACCAAGCCAGCATTGAGATGTCACCATTCGAGGCGTTGTATGGACGGAGGTGCCGCACTCCGTTGTCCTGGGATGATGTTGGTGACAGGGCTTTATTGGGACCAGAGATGGTAGTGGATGCAGCAGAGAAGGTGAAGCTTATCAGAGACAGACTTCGAGTGGCGCAGGACAGGCAACGGCATTGGGCCGATAGCCACCGGAGACCTCTGGAGTTTGAGGTATAGCTTTAGTTTTGTCTTGTTTGTGTTTGATTGTTTCTTGTTAGAGTGCTAAGTTTGTGTTTCGTGCTAGGTTGGCGGTCTGGTTTTCTTGAGGATTTCTCCGACACGTGGCACGATTCGTTTCGGTGGAGGCGGCAAGCTTAGTCCGCGATTCATCGGTCCTTTCAGCATTCTTGAGAGGGTCGGTACAGTCGCCTACAGACTAGACTTACCACCTGCACTGGAGGGAGTGCACAACGTGTTTCACGTGTCGCAGTTGAGACGATACGTGGCAGATCCCAGTCATGTGTTAGATCATTCGGAGATAGAGGTGGGCCCTACTCTCAGCTATCCAGAGCAGCCAGTGGAGATTCTGGATCGAGAGAGAAGGTGCTGAGGAACCAGACGATTCCGTTGGTGCGCGTCGCGTGGAGGCATCACTCGCCAGGAGAGAGTACCTGGGAGCGAGAGGTTGAGATGCGCGAGCGATATCCGTATCTTTTCGAGCCGTGAGGTATAATCCCTTCTTGCATTATATTGTTTGTTTTTGTAGATAGTTTCTTCCTTAATTTCGAGGACAAAATTTTTCTAAGGTGGGTAGGTTTGTCACCCTCACATTTCCATCTAGGGGTAGTTTGGTAATTATTATGGGTATTAATTATTTTAGGATTATTATAATTAATAATTGTGCATGACTGAATTATTTATTTTATTGTATTAATAATTATTGCTAGTGTAGACTTGTTTTGGACTTGTGTTGTGGACTTAACCTTTTAATTAGGGGTCATGAACAAACTTTTTGGACTAGTCTAAGTTGAGCCCATGAATTAGGCCCATGGATTAAGAAACATGCTTAATTAGTGAAACCATTAGACTAGAACCTTCCCTCCCTAATTATTTCTTCATGAGAGGCCCCAAGGGGTATTTTTGACTTTGTACATTGCTTGAGGAAGGGTTTATGTCCAGCCATAATTGAGAGGAGAGAGAGTGCTCTCATTTTAGTTCTTCCCCAAAATTCTAGATCTAGTTTTCCCCCTTCTAATTCTCCATCAATTCTCCATCAAATCTCTTCAAATCTCTTCCTAAATTCAATATTGAAGCCCCTACATCAAGGATCTATAAGTAAGGAGCAAGGAACAAGGAGGAGGAGGCCAAGATCTACAAGGAGAGGAGCAACTTGTCATTTGGGACCTTTTTATTGGGAATCCAACTCCCAATAGGTATAAATCAGTTTTTCCCCTTTCTATAGGCTATAGATCTGAGTTTTTACCATAAGAAACCACCCCACATGCATAGGTTACCCATAGGATTTGTTTTGGTATCATTTGGAGACCTACGGTGGGAGTTATGTCCATTTTGGTGTCGATTTTGGGGAAATTCCGAAATTGGCACATGTAGTGCTTGTCAATGGATCTAATAGATCTAATTGACCATTAATTGTTTGTTTGTAGCTTGTGTCGTGTCCACAATTGGATACGTGTGGGCCGAGTCTCGTCGATTTGACGAAACGGTCAATTTTGGGGGTTTTCCTCCGACACGGGGCCATGTGCATATCATATGGTGACGCGGACACGTAGACACTATAATTTATATATGTATTGTTCATAATATATGTTTTGGGCTTGTACGTGTCCTCCGGGATACGTTTAGTTGTGAGTTGGGGGCCGTGTCGCAAGCGTATCATAGAAAAGTGTGATACGAGTGCGGTGCACCCCATGTGTTTGTGTTTTGGTTTTTGTACTATACATGCATATGTAAATATATTTGTATATGCTATCTATACATTAATTGGAGTATATAATGGTGTATTTTGAGTTTTTGGTTTTATGTGTGTCCATGTGTATATTATGAGGGTATCTAGATACATAGAACTATGAGTATATGTCTATATATATATGTTAGTGTATATAATATGTATCTAGATATATATATCTATTTGTATATAAGTCTATATGTATACCTATATGTTGATTCATAAGTGTGGCTAAGTATTTGCATATGTAGCTATGATTAATATGTATGAGTATATCTATATGTATTGGTATCTATACCTTAGTGTTATGCATATATGATTGATATGTATGAGGGGTAGTACATGCATCTATGTTTGGAGATATTTAGATATCTGTGTGTGTACATATATATAGATATATTCTTAGAGATTGTTAGTGTTGTGTAGTGTTGTGTGTCTGTGTGGATGTGAGTGTATGAGGAGGGCAGAAACTGGAAATCAGACAGCAAGGTGCAGCACGTTCAGAAGCTGCACAGCAACAGTGAGGATCGGGCAGTGTCAATGCACACTGCAGCAGGGAACACTACAGGATTGGGCAGCAGCAGTTTCTCCACTGTGCAGTTGCACAACTGCACAGATTGTTGCTGTAGTGATCTGTATCAGGAAACACTGCAGAGGTATCTGCAATGTACACAGCTTTGAGCAAGGGACTGAAACACAGCAGGCTGTTTCAGTGAGATACTGAACTGCTTCAGTGAGATACTGAACTGAACTGCAGTGAGGATAACCTCTGAACTCAGTAGGTTGAGACTGAAGACTGTAGCAATTCCCTGTGTGAAGACTCTTTTACCACCACTGCATCGTGCACAGCAACTTCAATCTGAACAGATCACCTGAACACTGAACACAGCAAGGAGGCTGTGTTACTGAACACACAGCAAGGACAGTCAGGTAATGCAATGTGCAGTTCAGCCTTACACTATGAATTAGTGTAGGTATTGGAGAGTGTCCAGACCAGTTTCAGTGCCAGTTAATATCTGTAGTGCAGTTTCAGGTTGGGGTATTTGGGGTTTGAGTCAGCTTGGTATCAGTTAGTTGGGTTTAGTGTTTAGTTGGGTCTTGTTGGTTTCAATCAGCAGATTATTAGTTGTTGGTTGTTTAGTTAGTATTGGATTAGTTAAGGTTCTAGTAGTTAGTATCAATAAGATTATTTTCAGCCTTGTGTTCAGTTTATTTTAGTAGTTAGGTGTTGGTTTATGGGGTAAATCATTGGCAACTCGGGCATTAGGATGCCACAGTAAGTATAGGAGCAGTATCAGTACCAGTGAGGGACTGGCCTAGCAGGAGTTGGTTTTAGTTGACTAGTTAGTTTAAGGTTTTGGGTCGAGTTTCAGTCAGTGGATTAGTTGGTTAGTTAGTAGCTATAGAAATATTTGGCTAGTAGTGGCATGTAGGATAATTAGGTTTGGCCTTAACTATATGAAATAGAAATAGGTTTCTTTTGTGTCAGTTATGTTTAGTTTTAGTTATATATACAGGTAGGTATGACTTGGCTAAGTGTTGCAATACCTCGGGATACCAGGATATCGCCAAGGTATTGAGCGTGGGTATCGAGGGTAATTGCGATACGCATTGGCACAAGGCCAAGGTATCCCATTTATATTGTTTTGAGATATTGTTGCTATATGTGACTTATGTATATATATATAAACCTATTTTTATATTAGAAAATCGGCGTATCTTAGGATACGGCTTCTTGATTTGCACCGTGGTGTGTTAGCTTAGCTAGTATAGCATAGCTTCATAGTGTATTGACTTAGTGACTAGTTTTAGACTCTTACAACCTAGAAATACATTGGTTTGACCTAGAAACGGCGTATTGACCTAGAACTTCTTTAACTTCAATTATTTTCATCATTGAACCTTGTATTGATACAACATACCATATATAGGTTGTGAGACACCAGCTTGGGCATCGAGAGACACACTTTGCTCAGGACTTCAGGCGAGTACATTTCTTTGATTGTTTTCAATTCATAATGTTGTATATATATGCATGTTCTAGATTAGTATACATTGATTTCCGACACAGTGATTTCACGGACTGGTGCTATATGGATCCCGTCAGGAGGTGTTATCCCCTACCGTGTGCAACGGGTACCCAATGACATGTATTTCATCGTGTACATCGGGTATTGACTTTCATGTGCTTCTTGTGCCTCCACTATTTCGTGTGCTAGTGTGACTATCGTGATCATGTACGTAACGTGTCGTGATTGGATCCATGAGTATTGGTTGGGGAGGGGGAGTAGGAGTTGGTTATGTGATCAAAGCCCTCTTGATCTCATGTGCATGTCGATTATACACCTCACGTATAATGGAGTTACCTATATACCTCATGTGCAACCTAAACCGATCACATAACGAACTCTCACTCTAAAACACATAGTTTAGTATTTCTTGTTCTCTACTTGCAGTCATTCTTGTATTTACTTCCAGCTTTATTGTGCCTATTGCCTGTTCACTTGTACAGTTTATTCTTCTACTTGTGCATCTTGTATCATTTTTCTATTGCTTGTTATATATGCTCGATTATGTTATTGGAACTGCTTTCAGAGGTATGTACTTCGCTCCAATCCTGACTGGATATACACTTTTCCAGATGATTGGCTAGAGGAGCTGTGTCCCACACATTATGGACCTCAGGAGGGTGAGACTTTAGAGGACACTCCCCTAGAGCCAGAGGACATAGTAGCAGTGACCGAGGAGGTCTAGTTTGGTTTAGATATTGTATTAGACTATTATTTTTTGTGGAGATTCACATATGTAATGCCCCGTTCCCCCTATTCGGGGAGCGCGGCCAAGAAATACTTACGACCGTCCGAACGGGACAGATTGAATTAAGATCCTTTCCTCGTTATGGATTGGTTTCTTCGGAATCAGGTCCCATATACAATGGATTGTGCCTCGAGGATGGACTCGGCGGCAGAGTCGAGAGGGGCCTTTCCGTTGCGTTGGTTTCTTGTCCGTTTTCGTGCCGCTTGGATGCTTTCTTGTTGGTTTTATGACTTGCGTTTTCTTGAACGGTTTCAATGGATTTTATTGCTTTCGTTCTTAGGATTTCGCATTTCGTATCGAGCCTTGGAGACCGAAGCAGGAGGTATTGATCATCCGTTGGTGCGTGCAGGTGATCGTGTAGACGACGCGCGAGCGGAGTCTTAGGGGTCTCTCCTTCTTCTTCCTATTCAACAAACTTGTGAGTGGCTCTATTTCGATAAGCACCTTCTTTCCAAAGGCTCCGTTCATAATAAAATTGACTCAGTTGGGCATTCAATCAAACGATACCAATTAAGTAACAAGTTGGATAACAAGATAAGATAAGAAGTAGGCTTGGAACACCCATTGCTTGTCATACAAAACCTTGCATAAATTTATTGATGCATGCATGTTCGTTGGGTGTTTAATGGGTTGGTATCTATTGATAGTTCAAAGTGTTCTTCTATAAACTGCTGCATGTTATTTCATATAACTGTTGGTTGATTGTGATAGTACAGTAAAGCAGTTTCATACATGATGTTCTTTAAATCGCTGGTAAGTAAATCTGTGAAGTAGAGTTCATAGAAATGGTCATGGGAATTCTTGTGCACAAGGGATCCAGGTTCCTGCGAGCGGTTACCGGGGCACCGGGCCGTTTCGACCCGGGCGGAATCTACTTTCTTAGTCCTGGGAGCGGGGAATTGTAGCGGGGCTAGCTACCCGCGCTGCAAGCGTCGCCGCCAGCCCAGACTAAACCCATGATGGCTGGTAGACAACAAAGAAAGATATAGTGTATATTTAAACTGTGCAGACTAACTATGTCTTCGTGACAGGGAAGGCTATGGTAAGTTGTACAGGTGGTTCAGACGGTACAGGTAAAGTCACCGAACGGTGGCATGTGAAGTTATGTTATTTTGTTCTTGCATACCTGCTAAATGAAATCTGAACTAGGCAAGAATAGAAACCCACCTAAGAACATAATTGTAGCATACTCATTAGATCTCATCTCATGAGCTTGGTAAAGTTGAGCAGCTAGCCTTCACCAGTACTTTCCGAAGTACTGACCCTCGTTGTAGCAGGTTCCCCGGCGCAAGGCAACGCGGCGAGGAGCTGAAGTTCTCTCCGAACTTTTGGGATCCTTGGCGGTTCGTGGCCAAGACTTTTGGAGGCTCAAGCTAGAAGCCTTTCACTCTCTCTCCAGTTGCTGAATATCGCTAAAGCGATGGTGCTTACTCGCACCCAAGGTGGTTTTGCGTTTTTGAATCTATGTAAAGGGACATAATGTATGGATCGGCTATCTCATTTTGCGTCCAAGTTTGTAAGCCCGTGGGGCATTTTATACTTTTGAGTCAAGCGATGTAAAAAGATGTTCATTATAAATAAAAGAGAAACTTTTCTATGCCTCAACCTTGTGTTATCTTATATGTCTACTCTGTTGCATTGTTCTAAAGAATATCCTTGTGCCTAAGGCCTTGTGCACGCGCGCCCTACGCGTGCACGGCATCACGCCCGGGGGACGATTATCGATTAGCCGAAATCGGGGCGTGACATATTGGTATCAGAGCATGCTTCAGATCCTTTGATCTCACAAAGAAAGTTTCTAAAGAGGACCTTGTTCCTTCCGAGTAGACCCTTGAATTCGCTTGGCCAAAATGAGATACGTTCCATACAGTGAGTCCATAATATACCTTGAGACTAATACAAGTTACTTTCCTTTAAAGGAACGACTTCCGAACCGGGTGCACAAGCGCAGATGGTGGCGCAAGTGCAAGCGAGTAGTTCAGGTACCTCGGGCAGCTCTGGGAGTCCAGCTGTCGCACCCTCTGCCGATCCGTTCGAGCGAATGATGCGTTTGATGGAGACGCAGCAGAAACAAGCTGAACTACGGCAGAGTCAGTTCGAGTCACGGATTGAAGCTCAATTCGTGGCGCAGCGACTTCAGGCGGATACACAGCAAAAGCAGATGAATAGTCTGCAAACAATGGTGACGAATATGGTCGCCAACAATCATTCTGCATCCGCCCCCGCAACCGTGCCAATAGTTGCTGAAGCCACCGGACCGCAGAATTCCCAGGGTACCTTACCCTCAGGCGAGAATGGGTCAATCGTGTCGATATCTGAATTTAAGAAGATGTGTCGTGCTACGTTTAAAGGCACCGAGGACCCTTCCTTAGCGATGGACTGGCTGGTCGAGTTGGAGGACCACTTCGAAGCGCTGTGCCTAGACGAGACCAAGAAAGTGGCGTGTGCCCAGCTTCAGCTCCGACAAAATGCACATGACTGGTGGGATGTGCACAAGCAAGCTATTTTGAGTGAAGGTGGCACAACGGCTATCTCCTGGTCCGTGTTTCGCAAGGCCTTCGTGGAGGAATACCTTCCACCCGCCGTCCGTCGCGAAAAGGAAGACGAGTTTGCGCTACTGAAGCAGGGGGACATGACGGTGCGTCAATACGCTTCAGAGTTCAACCGACTTGCAAAGTTTGCCAAGTCTCAGCTCGCCGATGCCGAAAGTCGTACACGAAAGTTCGAGCTCGGACTACGACCTTCTATCCGTGCTCACGTCGTAGTGACTCAATATCGTACCATGCGGGAGTCCTTGAATCATGCACTGTCCCTAGAGTCGCAGTATCCTCCAGTTAGCACCGGCGCTGTGCAAAATCACAATCACAAGCGTCCTGCCAACACAGGAGGAAACAACGCGCATAAGCGCCACAACAACAACGGCGACTCCCAAGACTCGAATCAGGGAAAGAAGCAAGGACAAAATTGTGCTTACTGCCACAAGCCAGGACACCACATCAGCGAATGTCGCGCGGGCAGAGGGGGATGTTTCAAGTATGGCAAGGTGGGCCACATTGCTCGTAATTGTCCAACACGTTCCAACGATCCATCTTCACACCGTCCGCAGCAGAATAATGACTCAGCTCAGGGTCAGGGGCAAACTCAACGAGCGAACCAGGCACCGCAAAACGCTCAGGGCCGAGTCTATGCTTTGACTCGGGACGAGGCACTTGCATCGAACACGACGGTGTCAGGTATATTACTTTTTAATAATGTACCTGCTCGAGTATTGTTTGATTCTGGTGCAACACATAGCTTCATTTCGGCAGATTTTGCCGCCGAACACACATTCCCTATGACACCGCTAGGCTTAAACCTAAGTGTTAGTACTCCTTCGGGCGTAGATTTATCGGCTCGCTTAGTCTGTCGTGAAGGTCACATTTGCATCGGGGGACGGAGATTGTCATTAGATGCGATAGTTCTAGACATAAGGGACTACGATCTTATTCTGGGGATGGATTGGCTCGGCGCTTGTTCAGCTACAATCGACTGTGCGAAAAAGGAAGTCATGTTTCGTTTGCCCGGCGAGACCGAGTTTTGCTTCACGTGCAGTCCCGAGTCGAAAGCGTCGAATGCCTGCATGGTGATCTCAGCAATGTCTGCTCGACGGATGATTCACTCCGGCTGCGAAGGGTACTTAGCGTCCGTTCGAGACACTCGGCAAGATTGCGCAAACGTTGAGTCTATCCCCGTTGTGGCGGTTTGATACAACATATTGACCTAGAACTTCTTCAACTTCAATTATTTTCATCATTGAACCTTGTATTGATACAACATACCATATATAGGTTGTGAGACACCAGCTTGGGCATCGAGAGACACACTTTGCTCAGGACTTCAGGCGAATACATTTCTCTGATTGTTTTCAATTCATAATGTTGTATATATATGCATGTTCTAGATTAGTATACATTGATTCCCGACACAGTGATTTCACGGACTGGTGCTATATGGATCCCGTCAGGAGGTGTTATCCCCTACCGTGTGCAACGGGTACCCAATGACATGTATTTCATCGTGTACATCGGGTATTGACTTTCATGTGCTTCTTGTGCCTCCACTATTTCGTGTGCTAGTGTGACTATCGTGATCATGTACGTAACGTGTCGTGATTGGATCCATGAGTATTGGTTGGGGAGGGGGAGTAGGAGTTGGTTATGTGATCAAAGCCCTCTTGATCTCATGTGCATATCGATTATACACCTCACGTATAATGGAGTTACCTATATACCTCATGTGCAACCTAAACCGATCACATAACGAACTGTCACTCTAAAACACATAGTTTAGTATTTCTTGTTCTCTACTTGCAGTCATTCTTGTATTTACTTCCAGCTTTATTGTGCCTATTGCCTGTTCACTTGTACAGTTTATTCTTCTACTTGTGCATCTTGTATCATTTTTCTATTGCTTGTTATATATGCTCGATTATGTTATTGGAACTGCTTTCAGAGGTATGTACTTCGCTCCAATCCTGACTGGATATACACTTTTCCAGATGATTGGCTAGAGGAGCTGTGTCCCACACATTATGGACCTCAGGAGGGTGAGACTTTAGAGGACACTCCCCTAGAGCCAGAGGACATAGTAGCAGTGACCGAGGAGGTCTAGTTTGGTTTAGATATTGTATTAGACTATTATTTTTTGTGGAGATTCACAGATGTACTATTATTTCATATTGTGGATGTATCTTCTTTCCTTCGCTATTTACATTCGTGCATTATTTCCTCCTTAGTTTGTTTTGTGATTGAGATTGATATATTTGTGAGATACCATATTGCTCCTCCGATTGGAGTTGAGATGATTGACAGGTACCATATTATATTGTTGAGATATTAGATAGTTAGAAATGACCCAGACAGCGTTCTACCGCCGATTCTGCGGCGTAGGCTGGGCGTAACCACGTACTCGTGCCCGAATATCAGGGTGCGGGTCGTGACACATTTTTAGTGGTGGCCCATGCAGGTCTAGATAGACATCGTAGTTGTGCTCGACTAGAGTATTGCTACGAGCCTGCTTTAGGATATAGGATTTAGGCTGAGAGTTACTCAATCACAACTAGGAAAAATTCCAATATTTTGTTCTACAAATCTTTATCTATTTGATATTGTCTTTCATTTTGAATTAAGTTCTGTCCTTCTTTGATGATATCGCATTATATTCAATAATTGATTCCGTATTTTCAATCTGACTTCAGGATGCCTCCGAAGGTCAGATTCTATCGCTAAGGAGCAGTGGCATCTTCCTCGGCTACTTCCCCGCCTGTTGCGGATAGAGTAGCAGCTGCTACTGTTACATCTTCTGTCGAGAGGATCGCCTCACCGGTCCAGGTGGGAGCCTCAGCAGCCGCTTTTGGGGGTGCTCCTCCGCCGGTTCAGAGGATTGCTCCAATTGTTCCCGAGGATCTTCCGCCACCACCGCCAGTGCCAGCTGATGCTACACAGCTGTTTGCACTTTTCCAGATGATGATGGAGTCCCAGAGGGCCCAGGCTGAGGCGCAGCACCGACAGACCGAGGTGTTGAGACAGGGCATCGAGAGTGCTCACCAGGTGGCCATCACCGCCGTAGAGAGGACCGCACCACCACATCCACGGGAGGTACAGCCCAGGCCCGGCACTATTCAGGACTTCAAGAAGTTGGATCCCCGGCATTTCAAGGGGACAGAGGGCATCATCTATGCGGATGATTGGTTGGAGAGCATGGAGCACGTCATGCGCTTATCCCGTCTTGCGGAGGACCTGATGGTGGAGGCAGCGGGATTGCAGATGATGGACATCGCCAGCACGTGGTTCTAAAATGAGCCACGGATCGCCGATCCAGGATTGACATGGGGAGAGTTCAGGGACCTGTTCAGAAGGAAGTTCTTCCCGCCTACTGAGAGACTTGACCTAGAGCGACAGTTCCAGAACCTCTACCAGGGGAACATGTCGGTAGAGGAGTATGCCGCCGAGTTTGGTAGGTTGAGCAGGTATGCCGACTATATGGTGAGAGACCCAGAGAACCGGGCTAGTAGGTTCAGAGAGGGTCTGAACTGGGAAGTGAAGGCTCTTATTTCTTCGAGCCACGAGACGTATACCGACATCTTGAGGGAGGCTCGCAAGGTCGAGAGAGACCTGAGTGGGAGGCACAAGAGGGACCGAGATGTTTATGGTGGCAGCAGCAGCACAGGTCCAGCGAAGAAGCCATATTTCCAGCATCAGAGGCAGCAGTCCAATGCGCCTAACCGAGCACCTGTACAGCAGACGTATCAGATGCAGAGACCGGCCCAGACAGCTCGTGCTTGCCCCTTCTGTAAGAAGGCAGGGCACGGATGGGACGTTTGCAGGAAGAGGCTCGGTCAGTGTTTGTTTTGCGGTTTATCAGATCACCAGCTGAGGGATTGCCCCAAGACCTTAGCTCGGACAGTTCAGGACGTAGCTCCTATCCAGAGGATACCCGCTAGACATCCGGCGGGTCAGCCGAGAGGACCTCCTTTACAGCCCCAGCAGCAGAAGTTCGTGCAGCACCAGCACCAGCACCAGCAGAGGGGTGCACATCAGGGGCGAGCTTTTGCCCTGACCATGGAGGAGTCAGAGCCAGTCGGAGACGTGATATCAGGTCCAGTCTTACTCGATTCTTTTCCAGCTCATGCCTTATTTGATTCTGGTGCATCTCATAGCTTTGTATCTGTATCTTTTGCTTTGAGACATCGTCTTGAGTCTGAACCATTGGCGCGGACTTGCAAGATCATGACCGGGGGTGTGCATCATAGCTGCAATTTTTTTCACTCACACAGTGACATCAGCTGTGCTTCCGGTTGCAAATTAAAGGCCATGTGTATGCTTGGTTTCGGTGTATATATTTTGGACGTCTACAAGTTTTTTCTCAAGAGACGGCCTATATCTCTTTTCATACACTCTATGTGAGTTCTTTTAAAGAGTCATTGGCATGAAGCCTCGAGCTTCCTTGCGGTGCTACTCTGCTATGACATGGCTCAGAGCCGAGGATACACCTCATCATGGTGTCATGCTATTGTAGCATGAGGTCCCAACCTCTTTGTAGTGCCAAATTATCCAGTATGAAGTCTTGCGCTTCCTTGCGGTGTTACGCCACTGTGACATGGATCACGTAGCCGAGGATTTACATATTTTACCTATGTGGTGTCATACCATTGTAACATGAGGACACCAGCCTCTTTGTAGTGCTGCCTACACTTTTTATTCTACAACATTAGGCTACAGTATCTGAATGTCTTCAATCCCATTTTGATTACAAATACACAGTATCTGAATGTCTTCAATCCCATCTTGATTGCTTTATCCTCGACCAGTTGGCGCTTAAGACCTTTGGTGAACGCTGCAGTCACAGAAATGACTCCAGTCTTGATAAGATCATTCACTGCCATGTGCCTCTGTCGCACAATCCTCTTCTTACCATTGAAGAGATTATTTGATGCCACCGCTGCAGTCACTTGGTTGTCGTAGTAAATCGGTACCGCCAAAATCTGCGTACCCACCCCTGGAAGATCATACATGAGCTCCCGAAGCCACTTTGCTTCATCTGTTGCAGCCGCCGGTGCATAGAACTCAGATTCCATCGAGGAATGAGAGAGCATTGTCTGTTTCTTCGGCTTCCACGATATAGCTGCTCCACCCATGGAGAAGACGTATCCTCTTGTGAACCTTTCGCTCTATACTTCTGAACACCAGCTTGCATTAATGAAGCCTTCCACCACTGTCGGATAATCGTTGTAGTACAGTTCATACTTCTGAGTCCTCTTGAGATATCTCATCATTCTCTTCACAGCTTTCCAGTGCTCCACTCCTGGATTGCTTATGAACCGACTCAGCATCCCCACGGTGAAAGCTATGTCAGGCCTTTTGGCAGTTGTTGTATACATCAGACTCACGATGACGCTTGAGTACTCCAGCTGCCTGACACTTTTTCTTGAATTTGGCTTCAGCTTCTTATCACACATGTACGGAGTATCGATCCCTGGAAGATCCTGATATCCATAGCGTGTGAGCATCTTCTCAATATAATGAGACTGTGACTACGCCACTCCAGTGTCTGTCCGGATGATCTTTATTCCCAGGATAACATCAGCTTTCCCTAAGTCCTTCATAGTGAACTTAGATGAGATGAACTTCTTTGTCTTAGTGACATATGCTAGATCTGTACCCAGGATTAGAATGTTATCAACGTATAGAAAAATGATGAATCCTCTCCCGTCAACGAATTTAGTATAAATGCACTTGTCCGTTTTACTGACCATGTAGCCGTTTGATCTTATGACTTTATCAAACTTCTCGTGCCACAACTTTGGAGATTGTTTCAGACCGTATAATGATTTTACCAACTTGGAGACTTTGTCTTCAAGTCCTTTGATGATAAATTCTTCTGGTTGTTGCATGTAAATCTCTTCGGTCAATTCTTCATTCAGGAATGTTGTCTTAACATCCATCTGATGAATGACTAGCTTGTGAATTGCACTTAGAGCAATCAATATCCTGATGGCCGTTATCCTAACTACTGGAGCATATGTGTTAGAGTAGTCGATCCCCTGCTTCTGAGAAAACCCCTTGGCTACCAGTCTTGCCTTAAACTTATCAATAGTTCCATCGGCCTTCATCTTCTTCTTGAAGATCCACTTGCATCCGATCGGTTTTGCTCCTTTATGTAGATCAACCAACACCCAAGTGTTATTGGAGGTTATTGAATCATACTCATAATTGATAGCCTTCTTCCAGAAGACAGCATCTATGGTCACCATTGTTATGCCTCGATTCCGTGGAATCGATAGTCGTCCCTCAGACGTGACCATCGTGCGGACCTAGGTTGCGCACCGCACAAGGCTAAGTATTTTATTTTCACATAGCGAGCACATATTCAGAGTACGCAGATAAATTGAACCACAGATTTGAAGCATGAAAAAGTTCTCTTTTATTGATAATATGAACATCTATTACAAACTCTTGAACTGAGTCATAAGGTTGCCTCTCGGGCTTACAAAAGTGTTAACACAAAATGAGATAGCAGTCATGTACATTACATCCCTACTAAACTTCAAAATGTAAGACCTCCTGGTGGAATGATAGCCTTTCCACGGAGCTGCATTCTTGCTTGCGTTCTAGCTCCTGTCCTCAAAATACTTTAAAAGGTGGCACGAATCAAGGTGTGCCTACAGCTGGACTGGATTGGGGGATTGACTTCTGCTCCTCGCTCGGATCTCCTTAGTGCGGGAAACATGTTTCAACGAGGGTCAGTACATCGAAACGTAATGGTGATGGCAAGCTAACCCAACTATACCAATCAACACGTTGTTTAGATGAAGCATGCATATTTATTGTGGTCTTTCTATCTTGCCTTAGTTCATTTTACAGCAAGCAAGAGATATAGAAATCAATGAAATAACCTGCCACTGCTCGGTGACATTTACCTGCCCGTCTGAACCACATGCACAATACTTACCATGCCTTCCCTGTCACGTAGACACAAGTTAGTTTGCAACAGGTTTAAATGTATGAGGGGATCACTGGCATGTTGCCATAATGTACAATAGTCATGACGAGGATGGTTTGCAACGTAAAGAACAAGGTGCGCTATAAGCCATTCCGTCCAGAACAAGAGACTAAACTAGAAGTTTCGTCCGGATCGGATCGGTGCCAGTGCCCCAGCGACCGTCCGCAGGAACTAAAACCTTGTGCACAAGTTATCCGTGATCAACGGAGTCTATATTAAGTTAACCATTCATGCAGTTTAGGCAACACGAGTACAAGACAAGTAGCATTTGCACGATTCATTCTGCATAGTCTTCCTGAACAATTTATTGCATTTTTAGGGATGAGTTCTATACATAGCACAATTTAAAAGAAAGAGTATACATTATAACTTGTATTTATGCATAAGATGAATATTCCAAATGAACAAGCATGCAAATGAGTAACCGTTCACAAGTTTGATTGATAAGCATAATAATCCAAGTCTATTCCCTTATTATCTTGACATCTTTTAGTTATTATTTGGTATCGTCTGATCGGGGCAAGCAAGAATACAAGATTTTAGGTGTGGAGACTGGAAGATGGGCCAAATGAATCGAATATAAGCCACTCACTTAGTTTGTTAGAAATAAGAAGGAAAGAGGTGCTTCAGGAGTCCGTTCGAGCGTTGCCTACTGTTGGTTCACTTGCATTGCCACGAACAGCTGATCAATACCTCTTCCACTATTTCCATTATCGAAATTAAAGTGCAGTTGAACGAACGAAAATAATGAAATCCATCGAAACCGTTCTAGAAAACTCAAGCAAATCCGAAAACTAACTCAAGGCACGAAAGCAACAAGCGACAGTGAAAACTAGGCAACAAAAGATGCAGCGGAGAGGTCTCTCCTGACTCTGCCGGTAAGTCGATCCCAGGGGCACGGTCCACTGAATATGGGAATCGATTCCGAAAAAACAAATCCATAACGAGGATGAGTCATTGATTCAATCTATCCCGATCGAATGATACCGTCTTGTATTTCTTAGCCGCGCTCCCCGAATAGGGGGAACGCGCCACCACATCCTACCCAACTAATTGGAAGTTTCGTCCCGAAACTTAGGAATAGAACCTACCACTAGGAAATAATGAGGGGAACCTTTTCCTCAACATCGATATCATCGTCGTTATTGTGGACCGTTACCCTTACCGAAGACAACCTGTAGCAGTCACCCCTATCCTCGTGCCCGTGCACGCTAACCCCGAGGTTCGAACATGTTCCTCTCCTTTCATTTTATGTGTGCTTGTGTGAATAACATCTAGGTAACATATTGGTTTAGTTTAGTGGTTATGAGTCCAGACCGTGTCGGAGAACCCAAACTCGTATGCGTATACATACGCGTATGAGTAATATAATCTTATTATTATATGTAATTATATGGATATATATATATATATGTAATTAAATGATGATAATAATTATGACTATATATGTGTTTATTTGCTGTACTACCCTAGGATACCGTGGATTTTGCCCGCATATTTGCACATGACTTTGTGACCGAATATTAGGAAATTGTCTGCCTTATGTACACTGATGCACCGGCGAGACATGTGTTAGTTGACTATCTGATTGTGCACAGTATTTGAAACCGTGACACCCGCGTAATTAGACACGCATTTGACCATGTTAGTTGACCAGTATCACCCCTAGCGTACCCTCTGCGTCCAGTGTAAATATGGTTGTGTCTGTGCTAGTGTAATGGCTGATGTTGTATTGTATTATATTATATGTATATAGGATATCGGATTGTTCTGCGAGACTTCAGGAGCATGTTATTGGCACTACGCAACTTTCTTGTCAGGCAAGTATACATTGTCATTGTACTGTAATTTATATTTCATATGATGCATGCATTTTATTTCTGTCATTTAGTTCATATATTTTAACTGCTATATAAACTGCGCGTCCAAGGAAACTTGGGTGCAACGACGGCGACGTTGTGATCTGTTTTTATTATGTATATGCATGTTGACCTGGTTTTACGAGACCACCACATGATTGGAAGCATCATTAGGTTTCATTGGTCATGACACAACTGTTACACGTGTGTGAGTCTCATATAGGACACAGACTTGCGTGACAGGCTGGCCTCCTGTACGTATGGGTTGTGCGTTAGGGATAACTGCTGTTAGAATTGCATGCTAAGGAGACTTGGCAGTTATTAGAGGTGTTATCGTGTCATGGATATGACATGCTTAGAGCATGGGATGGGAAGAACAACAAGTAAGGCATTTGGGCTCCTTTGCACTTTCCTTTTATGTAACCCATACGCTCCGCCGGAGATACGCGGTTGTGATGACCCCTATATTATCATGAGGCCTCTGCCGTTCAAAAGATGACATGCTTTGTAGGCCCCTGATTCTCCGAGAGAATCATGCCAATCCCATTTATGGCTAGATAGGCCACTTGTAAGAAAGTTGTTCTCAAACTGCATTCACATAGATGGTTAGGCGACCAATTGGATATTTATTTCAGTACTTTATTGGCATACTTTTATGTATCTTGTTATGTCCCTCTGAGGACCTGGTCCCTTTCTAGGTATAGATGTTCATGAGTATTCGCAGTAGCGCAGATCCAGATTGGTTACTTATATTTCGAGGAGGTTTTCCCTGTTAGCCTCATGATTGTTAGTTGATGAACTTATATTGTGTTTGCTTTTATATTCTAGTTCGGCAGTGGATTTGTTTCCATCTGATTGTCATCATTTGATACTTTATATTGAGATCTAGTCACATAGATATTGGTTATTTATTTCTATTTGATTTTTGTGGATGAGATTTAGATTATATCCTGTGACTTGTGATAGTTTTTACCACTTGTGAATTATTGTTCATAATACAGCGTACGCATGTGTTATGGTTTTCATATATTGGAGTTTTCATATACATACGGTTGGCATGGTTACGTTTTCCTAGTCCTACGTATTTTGGGACTGGGACGTGACACCCGGACTCCATGCGTTCCTTGCGTCTTTGGCCCCATGCGTCCCAGACTCCATGCGTTCCATGCGTCTCTGGCTCCATGCATCCAAGACTCCATGCGTTCCATGCGTCTCTAGCCCCATGCATCCTAGACTACATGCGTTCCATGCGTCCCAGACTCCATGCGTTCCATGCGTCTTTGACCCCATACGTCCCAGGCTCCATGCGTTTCATACATCTTTGGCCCCATGCGTCCCAGACTCCATGCGTCCCATGCATCTCTGGCCACATGTGTTTCAGACTCCATGAAGATCAAATCTTGCTGTTACGACATAAGTGATTCTTTCCAACCAAGTGTAGACCATGTATCAAGCTGATCAACTCACGCCCACAAAGGAAGAGAGCCACCCAGATCTTCAGCAGCAAAAAATTCTAACAAGTGCCTACGTAACAGCCTGACCCGCTCACGGTTACAACTGTACCTTGTTAAGGGGGCACATGTGGCACCCTCTAGCATCCATGCGGCCCAACATATGCGCGCCCAAGGATGACTATATATACCCAGGTGGCCTGCCTAAAGAGTAGGGACAAACATGGGTCGCCAAAACTGAGAGAGAACATACAGAGAGGAGCAAAAAAAGAACATAAGCTTTTTCATCCTGCATCGGATCGTCAACGGAGCAAAAGAGTCGCTGCACTTCTCAATCTCCATCATTACACCCTAGATCAAAATATTGTGCTTAGATAATTACATTTAGGATTCTTTGTACTTTTTTTTTCCTTAAATACAAAGTATGCTAGAACTCATTTAATAGCGAACATACGTGTTTTACGTGTCGCAGTTGAGACGATACATGGCAGATCCTAGTCACGTACTAGATCACTTGGAGATCATGGTGGGTTCGACTCTCGGCTATCCAGAGCAGCCAGTGGAGATTCTGGATCGCAGGGAGAAGGTGCTGCAGAACCAGATGATTCTATTGGTACGCATCGCGTGGAGGCATCACTCTTTGGGAGAGTCTACCTGGAAGAGGGAAGGCGAGATGCGCGAGCGATACCCTTATGTCTTCGAACCTTGAGGTATCGTTCTTCTTGTTTTGTTGTGTTCTTGTGCTAGTTCGTCCTTTAATTTCGAGAAAAAAATATTTTAAGGATGGTAGACTTGTCACTCCGACATTTTTATAATAGGAATATTTTTGTTATTTTATATTATTCACATATTGTGCATATTATTTATTTATATAAAGTAATTATTATTTATTTTATTAGTGATTAAACTACCTAATGTATATGACACTACTGAACCTAACTAGACTTGACATGACAACTTGGACCAATTTATTAGACTAGTCACATTGGTAGCTAACCATTATCACTAATTAAAGATTAGATTGAACCTTCATTAGGAAGAGAAGCTTCCTCACCTATTTAATTTTTTATGACAACCCAATAGGGATAGATGGGTCATTATGCATTGCTTGGACAGGGGGGAAAGGGGGCCGGCCCTAATTATAGGGAAGGAGATACTCTCTTCTCTCATTTATTCTTCCAAATTATTTCCTAATTAGTGTTCTTCCTCAAATTGACTCACCCTTCCACCAAATTCCACCAAACCACTCTCAATCCTTTCCATATTCATCATCTAAGGAGCACTAGGAGCATGGATTGCTAGGAGCATTGGAGAAAGAGTTTGGCTAGGAGCTTGTGTCAAAATTGTGTCATATTGAATTTTTATTGGGAATCCATTGTCCAATAGGTAAAATTTTGAAATCTTTCTTTAATTATGTTCTAATTGTTGCATTTAAGCATTAGGAACCCACCCATGCATTAGGTGTCACACCCCAAAACCATAATACTGGAGAACGAGACTGACCATTATGTGTAGTGGTCGAGTATGCCATAGGGGGAGTAACAGAGCAACAACAACAATGTGGCAATATGGGAGGGGGGAACTTTTGAGTTGGTCATGTTTCAGTGTACCTAGTGAATGATACTTGATAGTATCAATCACTGCTTGCAGTCTTATAGGTGGGGATGTATCATCATGTCTTCAACTGTATCAGGAAGGGTGCATGCCTACGAGCACTGCAAGTACTGCACTCAGGTGAGTATATTGCAAGGTTGGGGGCAGGCTAGGCACTGTTAGTGCCTTGCAGTGTGTGTCAGTCATTTGAGTAATTGGCATTAGGCTTGAGTATTAGTTTTCAATATCAGATGCAGGTAATTGAAGAAGGAAATTTCAGTTGCAATAACAACTAGATGTAGCAGTAACAGTATGTGTAAGGGATGCTCGGGTGTTGGTTGGCAGTTGTATGCCTGTCATTAAGAACAACAGTAGTTGCAGTAGAGATGAGGCTTTGAGTCACAGTCCTAAGTATGGTCATGGTAAGGTTGGGAGCTTGTGAGAATAGGGATGCACATGGTTGTTGTTTCAGTCAATGATGATGAGTATGGGGTATTTTAGGAAATGTCAGTGTATCAGTAACCAGGGGTAGTGAGTAAGTATGGGGGGTGTTCAGGACTGTGATACCAAGTAGAAATCAAGGTTGTGAGCTGGTAGCAGGATGCATTAAGATATCAGTTAATATTGGGTATCAGTTGGGGGTAAGTAGATGATACCAAGAGTGTTAGTTAAGTGATACTAATGAGAGGTCTTGCTGTGCATACCAAGTGTGTCAGTCTAGGGGGGGGGGGCTTTGGAGTACAATTAGTATCAATATATATAGTCTAGTATATAGGTATGCACTAGGCATTAAGATAAGATATTAAAAGTCAAGGTACTAACAGGTAGTGTAGGTAATAGGGTATTGTGGCCTAGAATACCTAGTATAACAAGGTATTAACCTAGTTAGCCTAGTATGGACTAGTATACCCTATTAAAGAACTAAAAGTGGCCTGGTAACATCACAACAAACTAATTAACCATGATTATCAATTCATACCACTCATTGACGTTATTATTATTCTATATTTAGGTCTTTGTGACTATATTTTGGACATCGATCCTCACACCTTGCTCAGGACCACATGCGAGTACATTCTCTGACAGTTTACGTTATTTTTGATGATTACTATGATTTTAGTTATGTAGTGTTATACTTGATTCCCGACACAGTGGATTCACGGACTAGTATCATAAATATCTGTCATGAGAAGTCGTGATTGGATCCATCGTACTAGCCGGGGACGAAAAAGTATTAGTTGATTATGTGATCATACCCCACTTATTTGTACATAGCTCACCCTCACCACACGAGGGTGTAGCTTGATCTTATTACTTGTGCATAGCTCTCCATATATGATTGGCCTGATCCCCTTACCTGTACTTGTGCATAGTCAATCTTACTTGATTGGCCTGATCCCTTACCTGTACTTATGCATAGCCAATCATATATGGTAGAGCCTGATCTTGTCCCAAGCTGATCACATAATAACTACTATTTTAAGGCACTTAGTAGTTGTTCATTTCTCTATTCCAGTTTACACTTGCTGATATAATCTTTCCCTTGTTTATTTATAATTTATTATTGCCTGTGATATGGTGATTGTCTCTCCAGTTTTCTTACATTCCAGTATTGTAATTCCATCATGTATATTCATTACTCGTTGTTTTATAGATTTTATTAATTTAAGTGGAACTGTTGTTAGTTTATGTGCTTTGCTCCAATCCTGACTGGATAACATTTTTTAGAGGATCTCGAGGACTTTTGTCCAACATACTATGGCCCAGGAGTATATGAGGTTTACATCCAAGAGCTTCAGGAGGATATCGTTCTAGTAGATAATCCATTAGTAGTGACTTAGAGCCTAGCATTCATTTATATTTGGAATTGTTTCACTTTGAGATATTCTGAGTTGTACTATGTTGAGACTTATGTTGTTATTGTGTTAACTAGACTCTTAGAATTATTGCTATTATGTTGAGATATTTATTTCTACACTTATGTGTTGGAACTTCTTTTATATCATTTCTTATCTTTATCGTGCCATTCATCTTTCTATAGATTATATTATGATTGACTATTGGTATAACATTATATTTATATTCATATTCATATTGTCCTCCTTATGGAGTTGAGATCATTGTCAGGTTATATATATTATTGTGAGATGTGATAGATAGTATTGTGACCTAGACAATATTCTACCGCCGATGTTGCGGCGTAGGCTGCACGTACCCACGTACTCATACTCTTATTCCGGCTGTGGGTCGTGACAGTGATCAAGTTTAACACCACATTATGCTAACTTGGTCATCTATACAGGAGAAATAAAGAATCCTTCCATGTCCCGAAGGAGCTTTTGCAACATACAAAAGCAGTGTGTTCGGAGGGGTCGTGATGGGATAGAAAGACACATTGCAGATTGTCGAAAAGGGCGATATCCGTTTGCATACGTGTAAACACCCAGATTTTTCAAAAAATAAAAAATATGAATTTTTGGGATTTTTTTCGTGATTTTTAAATAAATGTTCTTCTGATTAAATATTTTTAAGTATTAAAATAAATATGAAAATATTATGAAAATGATATTTTTGAGTGTAAAATAAATAATTTGACATAGTGTAATTTTTCTGTAATTTATTGGACCAAAAAACTATTTTTAAACACCTAAAAACAAAGTTTTAAATAAACCAGACTGAACCTGATTAAACCAACCCTATTGGATCGGGTCGGATCTAAACCCGACCCGCATCCAAAACCCGACCCGACCCATTTAATTTCTGCTACAGTAACTGCAAAACCTAAACCCCCGACTTCTTCTGCTACCGCCGTCCTCCCGACTCCGCCGACCCTTCGCCTCCCCAACGGCCGCCATTCGACTCCCCGTCGACCGGTGATCTTCCCCCTCCCTGCCACCGCCGCGCCCCTTCTCCTCCCCGACCTTCCTATATAAACTCGCAGTCGACCCGACGAACCCTCCACACCATCCCCTATATAAACCCCTAGAGCACCGATCCGGCCGTTGCCACCACCACTTCACCACCGCCAACCACCGAGCTTCCCTCCGGCGACCCCTAGCTCCCCCGGCCACCTCTCCTCCTGCCGTCCCTATCACCCATCACCATCCACTGTCACCCAGCCCGATGACTCCTCAGCTCCGCCAACTTTGGCCACCCGACACCTAGATCCCGAGCCTCCCCGACAGCAACCCAGCTGACCTCGACCCAGGCGACCCTCGCCGTGACCCCGACGTCCCGCTGACGACCTCCACCGCCGCCAGCGCCGAGCACAACAGCCGCAGCAGCACTGCCACCCGCCGTCGACCGGCCACCGCGCCACCGCGTGTACACGACGTATAGTCGATTCTGACTTCTCGTTCCGGTGAGTATTTCTCTCTCCTCATTTCCGTCGCCGACCGTCCGTCACGCCACCCAATGCAGGTCTACGACTAAATTTTTTTGGTCTTAACTAAGGGACCGAGCAAGTCTGCGATAAGGATAGGATAAGTTATAGGATCTCATCCACATGATTGAATCGTTCTTGATCTCTATATCAGATTCAAAATAATTTCTTGACTTGCATCCTGCCTTGATTCCCTTGTGCGCCTTTTATAGTTTATTTTGGATGCAGAGTAATAAAATCACAAGCAAGCAACGAGACTCCTGCAGGAACACCACAAGGTGCTCTGGTCACCTACGAAGATGAAGTGACACCAGAAGATAGTGGTTAATCAGCTCAACAAGGCAATCAAGTAGATCAGTTCGCCTCAAGATTTCGACGAGACGAGATCCCACCACCACCGCAGTTTACTCCACTGATGCCTATTTTTCCACAAGGACAACCTCTGGACGGACAACAGATATTTTAAATGATCTACGCAATGATGCAAGCCCAACAACAGATTCATCAAGAGGCTCAGCGTCACGAGGCAGAGAATCTGAGAAATAGTATAGTGACCGCACTAGAGCAGGCGAACCTACTAGCTCGACGGCTATCGACGGGATCTATCACCGATTTCAGCCAGCTGAAGCCCCGCACCTTTTCTGGCAATGAGGAGCCCACTGAAGTTCATGAGTGGCTCACAAACACTCGACATCAATTAGAAGCAGTTGAGCTTCCAAGAGAACGTTGGATGACTACCGTCCGGATGTAGTTGACGGGCAATGCACATCACTGGTGGCTATCTGAGGAGACACGGCTCGGACCAGACCGAGTCACTTGGGAAGAGTTCTCTAGACTCTTTCAGGAGATGTACATTCCATCTATTGCTCGATCGGAACTTCGGGACAAGTTCAATCGCGTCACTCAAGACAATATGACAGTGGAAGAATACAATGCAGAGTTCATTCGTCTGAGTCGCTTCGCCCCTACCCTGATCCCGACAGAAGAGGAGAAGACTGAGAAGTTCTTCGACGGACTAAACTTTGAGCTACAGAGACTTATTGGCTCTGTTGCACCTACTTCTTACTCGGACGTCCTTGCTGCAGCACGACGCATGGAGCGCGTCACTAGGAGAGAGTCCAGCCTGAAGCGGCCTTTCACATCAGCACCAACCAGAGCACCACAAGGAGAAGCTGCAAATAGATCTCACATGCATCAGCCACCCAGAGCATCTCCGCAGGCACTGCCTATCTGTCAATATTGTGGCAAGCGAGGCCATATTGAGAACGAGTGCAGACGCAAAATAGGATTATGCTTGATTTGCGGATCCAACCAACATTTAGCCAAGGATTGCCCTGAGCGTCGAGAGGGAGCAACAATGGTAAACCGACAAGCTTTACCAGCACCGAGGCCAGCCTATCCAGAATTAGGAGCACCACAGATGGGAGTTGGAGGAGTCAGACCACCAGCTCCAGGAGGGTATCAGCCGAGGCCACCTTTGTCACCCCAGGCAACACTCTTTCAGCAGGCCCAGCAGCAGCAGAGGACACCACCACAAGGACGCGGACAAGCTTTTGCGATGACAATGGAGGACGCACAAACTCGTGGAGTAGCGAATACGCGTAAGATTTAAGTTATTCATAGCTATCTATTCCTAGTATTGCCTTAGCACGTGCTTGTTAAATCCATTCCCTAGCCTAAGCCTAGTATTTTGAACTTGTTAGTAATTGATACCTAAGTTTTCCTAAGCCGTAGTTGATCCTTGCTCTCTTAAGGTTCCTTTACTCTTGAATTACTTATCTCTCATTGCCTAGGAAAATATTTTTATTCCTTCCCTATGTATTCTGCTTAACCCTCACACTTTCTTTCGATTTCTCCTTGATCATGATTCTTTATCCTTTGTGTCGTGCTTCCAACATGTCTTGCAACCGTGTCATCTCTTCTGACCGGCTATATTTTCTTAATTGCGAGGACGCAATTCTTTTAGGGAGGGTAGATTATAAACACTCATATTTTTCAAAAAATAAAAAATATGAATTTTTGGGATTTTTTCGTGATTTTTAAATAAATGTTCTTCTGGATTAAATATTTTAAGTATTAAATAAATATTATAAAAATAATATTTTTGAGTGTAAAATAAATAATTAGCCATAGTATAATTTTTCTGAAATTTATTGGACCTAAAAACTATTTTTAAACACCTAAAAATAGAGTTTTAAATAAACCAGACTAAACCTGATTAAACCAACCCTATTGGATCGGGTCGGATCTGAACCCGACCCGCATCCAAAATCCAACCCGACCCATTTAATTTCTGCTACAATAACTGCAAAACCTAAACCCCCGACTTCTTCTGCCGCCGCCGTCCTCCCGACTCCGCCGACCCTTCGCCTCCCCAACGGCCTCCATTCGACTCCCCGTCGACCGGAGATCTTCCCCCTCCCTGCAACCGCCGCTCCTCTTCTCCTCCCCGGCCTTCCTATATAAACCCACAGCCGACCCGACGAACCCTCCACGCCATACCCTATATAAACCCCAGAGCACCAATCCGGCCGCTGCCACCACCACTTCGCCACCGCCAACCACCGAGCTTCCCTCCGGCGACCCCTAGCTCCCCCGGACACCTCTCCTCCGGCCACCCTATCACCCATCACCATCCACGGTCACCGCAGCCCGACGACTCCTCAGCTCCGCCAACTCCGGCCACCCGACCCCTAGATCCAGAGCCTCCCCGACGGCAATCCGGTTGACCTCAACCCAAGCGACCCTCGCCGTGACCCCGACGACCCGCAGACGACCTCCTCCGCCGCCAGCGCTGAGCACAGCAGCCGCAGCAGCACTGCCACCCGCCGCGCCACCGCGTGTACACGACGTATAGTCGATTCCGACTCATCATTCCGGTGAGTATTTCTCTCTCCTCGTCGCATTATTTTTTGAGCAGTCTGTTGCAACCCATTCCCTGTGTAACCCTCTAGAACCCCGTGCCCTTAGACCGGGGTATCGCGTCTTGTGTTGATCGCAAATCGCGACACAAAAACAGAAAAATATTCCCAATTTTAGACTTTCCGAATCTGTATCGAACTCGCAAGTTCATGACCATTTTACGTACAACTTGTTTAATAATTATGAAATTCACTTGAACAGTTAATTAGATAATATAACCAAGTTTTAAACCCTATAATTGGTTTATTTTATTGTGCTGTAGATTGTATTTTATTTGCGGGTAAAATTGACCAAAAACTTGGTCTTTAACAACCCAATTTTTTTTGAACTGGGTGCGTCCCGCTAAACGAGGCAATTTGGTCGTGTACGAATTTCACCGAAAGGTGCGCACCGTCAATACGAACATATGTGATTTCGCGAAAGTTGATTTGGATGTGCGTGCATACCGGAATCAACGCGTATTCGTCAAAATCACCCCGTATCGGCCCTGTTTTGAAACTTATTGTAACTTTGTGTGTGCTCATCGTTTCGCAACGAAACTTGCGCCATCGGACTCGTAGCGTTACGTTGGTCCTGTGACCCAAGTTTGGTTCGATTCTGAGAACGTTGACAAAATCTCGTATCGTGGGCCCCACGACTCCACTTGACGGGCAATTTTATGATCGGCTCATCGAAATTCAGTTCTGGACATTCCGTTGGGTTCGTATCGTCATTCTGGACTTGTAGACACTAAGTTTGACGAATTTGGAGAAATTTGTCTCTGGTATATTTTTCGGTGCCAAGTGGGCCACATGTGGACCCCGCTTTGACGAGAAACTGTCAATCTTGCCCCCTGTGTCCAAATTGAACTTATGAATAGGCAATCCTAGCTATTTTATATATTTTGAGTATGATGGTCATAATTATTTCAGCATCCGGAGGAGTACTTGAAGATACCGCTGATACAGGAGCAAATGTTGGAATCCAAACCCTAGGCAAGTGTACCTTGCCAATCTTGCAGTATCTGCTTCATATTATTATCTTGATTTATTTATGTGCTATATCTGTTCAACCTAGGACCATGTGACGTTGCTTAGCGTCCGAATAATATTCGGGTGTCGACGCCGTACGCGGAGTCGTGTAACGTCACTTAGAGAGTTGATATTACGATCCTATATTTTTGTGCTTGACTTATCAAGTACGTCATACCATAGGACATTTGACACTATTCATGAGTTAGAATCTTCCTGAATTATTCATGGTGATTCTGTATAGGATTATAGGATTCGTGACATATATAATACATATGCATAACTATCATTATGACTCGCCGCATTAGTTAGAGGTCATGATCTTGCGTGTCGTGGACATGAGACATCGTGGACATGGGACATGTGATTACATTGGGTGGGGAGAGACACACAGGCTACATGCTGATTATATATATATATTTTTATTACGGTGTCGTAACCATTATAGTGCTAGGCCCACTACATAGTATAACTACATAGTATAACTGCTACAGGCTCCTCGACACAGAGCTTGTAGTAGTCTCAGCCTGAGCTCTAGTGATGCTCTCATTTTGCATATCATTTAGCTGGTTACATAGTTTGCCCTATTGATTTATTTTTATACTGTATTTATTTGGCTTGAGTTATTCTTGTACCTTGCTATGTCCCCTGAGGACCTGGATCCGGATTATGGCCCCAGGTTTAGCAGAGGAAATCTACCCCGAGGTATACGGGACATGAGCAGACGCTGGAGCAGTACCAACACCAGAGGACGAGGTGATGCCAAAAGGCTTCTCCTGAGTACTTTATTACTAAGTTATTTTTGTTCTTGATGCTCTATTTCATGTCTCGTGGATTAATGTATTAAACTCATTATCGGGTTGTTCTCCGAGACATTTATTGAGACTTGTTGATTATTATTTCATATTGATTATTCTGATAATGATTGTATTTATCTTCTGTGGATGAGATTAGTATCGTAGACCTTTATTGTTGTTTTACAGCTTAAGTACACCATAATGTGTCCATTAAATTGAGTTTGCCCATTGGAGTGTGCTGCTGGCCATTGCCACGTGGCTAGTCCCTCGGTATTTTGGGACTGGGACGTGACAATACGAGTGTTTGGTGTTGGTGCTCAAGGATGCAAGGCATGTATTTTAGTCACTGTCTCAATCTGATTTTGACGGAAAGACTTGGCAAAGAAAAATTATGCAACATGTTTGAAAATGGGCAATAGAAGCTCACAAGATCGACAAATGAAGCAGAGCATAATTCACTTGGGCTTTGACCTAAGCAGTTGGGTTACGTCAACAAGAAATGTCTACAAACTTTGGCCAAAATGAAGCTTCTACTATGTCTTAAATGTAATGGATTGAGTTTATAACTTTTTTGGTAAACAACATAATGTTTTCTTTGTGAAATCCATCTCAAAGAAGAAAATTTGTGTTTTGGAATTGGTGCTAATTGATATCTATGGATCAATGAAGACGAGGCGTTTTTTACTATCATGTTCTAGTACCGAAATAAAGATGATATGAACGTAAATAGACTAGCTACGTACTATGATGTACACCAACACCCCGAAGAAATAACAAACTCGTCATCTTCTCCATCAGTCACGAATCGGAAGGAGATCCTCAATCAGATGCTGACACGGACTCGTCATCGGCCCCATCTACCACACTTATTTATTTATTAATTTTATTTCGACCTATAATGGATAGGATGTTGCAAACTAATTTTGATATTTTGTTTAAAAATAAAATTGCATATTAGATTACATTTTTGATCCTCTTTCACAACCGACTGACCAGTCCACCCGGCAACCTATATAGTCCACCGAGTCCTTGGAACCCCCATCCCTATATTTCTTCCAGCACAAGAGAAGAAGAGAAAAAAAAGAGGAAAATGGCTGACACGTCGTCTTCTCCATCGGACACGGATCGGGAGGAGATGCTCGATCGGATGCTGACACGGCTTGCGCTCGCCGACGACTCCCAGCTGGAGGCCCTCCTCCCGAGGATCCTCCCCTACTCGCTCTCCTCCCTCTCCTCCTCCTCCCCATCCCTCCGCAAATTGGTAATTAAAAAAAACTCTCCTCAAACCCTAAAAACTCCAATTCGCCCAAAACCTTATTTCCCCAAAACCCTAATTGCTCGATCGATTCGACAGGTTCTGGAGATCCTTAGCCACGTGAACAAGCGGGTGAAGCATCGGCCGGACATCGGGCTCCCGTTCGACGACATACGGAGGATCTACATTAGCGCGGGCGCGGCCCCGATGGTCAGGAACTTCTGCATCGTGTACGTTGAGATGGCGTTCGAGCGGCTTCCGAAAGAGGTCAGCCAGCCACTTGCAGCCTGGCCGATTTAATCGTTTTGTGCGGACATTTTCACGAGTTTGTGCTTGTTTTAATTTGTAGGTCAAGGCCAACACTGCACCCGATATTCTTGCTAATATCGCCGGGCTTGCGCAACAGCATCAGGATATCATCCTGAGAACCGTCTCGAAGGTATTGACGCGATAAAGAAGCTGTTGAAATTGTGATAAACCATTCAAATTTGCTTTCCTAGTGTGTTTTTAGAATGTCTCCAGTGTTTGGTACGTGTCAAGACGACACTTCACTGGCACACACGTGCTCCATAGGTGATAAATAGACTAGTCTAACTATCGAAAAGGGACGGCTTAGGACATTGATTTGCATTTGAAAAAAGTTTCGACTTTGCCGAGTACGTTGCTGTGGATAAAACAATCGTACTGTTCTTGGGATTGGAAGCATGAACACTCCAAAAAATTTGGTGTCCTTTTTCAATGTTGTGTCAGGGGTATATGAGAAACACCACATACACTCCAATATACACTAGGACACACAAAAATGTGCTATCACCATGTCACCATATCTGTATTGTGTTGTATTCGTGTCCGTGCAACATAGGGTCGTAGGTTATTGGATGATAGGAAAATAAATAGATAGGATAAATCATATACTCTTGAAAGGAATGGGTTGGCTGGTTTTGAATGTTGAGAAGGTACATACATGAATCTCGGAAACCGGGATCTATTCGAACATCAGACACCTATCTGTAAAGGCCTACGTTTTAGCGACAACGAAAAGATTTGGAAACGTGGTTGACCTCTTGTGTTTCTATCAAGTTTATGGTTTCTGTAAATCAAACTGACGGAACTACCTGAATTTCATCGAAACTACATAAACCGATACTCATAGGAAGGTTGTGAAACCGACATTGGCATATTGCAAACCATGGTTTCTATCAGTAGTAAAGTGAGCATGCCAAATTTGAGATCTTAGGGGTTGCAGTTTGCCACTCCAAGGAAGTTCCTATAGAAAAACTAAGGGTCCGTTTTGATATGTTTTTTGAAATCCTTTCTGAAAACAGTTTTAAGAGAAGATGTTATAAAGTTGTTTTCTGAACATACAGATTCTGAATTTGCGTTTGGTTACTTTCATCTGAAAAATAATTTTTCGAAAAGAAGTTAAAATTTTTTTGGTAAATTTTTTTTTCAGATATTTTTTTTAAGCCGAGTCTCTGTGTCCTGTGTCACAGTTGAGTTCCTATCTCTGTGTCCTGTGTCACCACCCCCACCAAGCACCACCACCACCACCAGTCCTCCCCTCTCCCCGACTCTGTGTCCTTGCTCCACGACCAGAGCCTGCTTTACTCTTAGACTGGTGCTGAAAAATCACCACAAGATGGCTCCGGACACGGTAGGTGCCGGGCCCGACTCGAACGAGGTCGTGAATGACGCACCGTGCTTACGACAGTTGGAGCAAGCACCACCTATCGAATACTAAGGGTGACAGTCAAACTCGGCAACAACCTCAAATACAACGGAGAGTCTGCCTTCCAACCTAAAGGATTCGACTATGCATTATTCTCTTTGGTGTAAGCTGGCGCTAACGGACGAAACTCCTTCTGCGGCCAAGACTCCTCGACGGCCTTGACGTGCACGGGAAGATGGTGCTATGCGAAGTCGTCGTCCTCGTTGATGTCGTTTTCGAACTTCGAAGGGTCGGGCTCCGAAGGGTCGTCGTCCTCGTCGAGGCAGTCGAGGTCGTCGTCCTCGTCGAGGTTGTCTCCAGCTCCATCTCCACGAACCCAAGGTTTCGAACAATTGCAACGTTGTGGCGCTCCATCGATGCTGACTCCGACGGTGGTGGTGGTGGCGCTGCAGTCCAGGGAGGCGAGAAGGGAGAGCTCGAGTGGGGTCGTCCGGAGAGGCTAGGAGGAGGGAGAGTCCGGAAAGACGAGGATGAGGGAGAGTCCGGGGACGTCCGGGGGAGAAGGAGAAGGAGAAGGAGAAGGAGAGGAAGAGGAAGTTGTGAAAAGTTTTTCTCCTTCCTCTCTTTCTCTCTCTCGGGACTCTGTACTGGAGTGTGAAAAGTTGCTTTGGAAAAACAACTTTTCACTCCTTTCTAAACTGAACGTTTAAAGATGTGTTTTGGGAAAAAAAATTGTGAAAAGAAAATTGAGGCTGCTGTCCCAAACGCTTTTTTCATCCAAGTGAATGTTTAAACTAAAAAAACTGTGTTATAAAACACATCCAAACAGAGCCTAACCATTAAGTTTTAGTATTTATGCAGATGTTGCATGATAATGTAGGTATCAATAGTAAGTCAGGCATGTCAAATTCAAGATCTTTAGGAATTGCATTGTGCCATTTGAAATGAAGTTCCTATAAAAAAAGTAACCATTCTAACTTATGATTGTTAAGATGTTGCATGATAATGTAGCTTATGTAGGTATGGAACCTGTCAGGAATGAATAGTACTTGCACAAATATCTTAACTTTATATACATGACTCTTTACTAGCACTGCCATGAAATTGAATGCTCCAAGTAAAGTAATCAATCTCTTCTTATCTTCATGGTGCATAAACATCACCTAATCGATGATGATATTAAAACCAAGCTTCACAGTCTCGGTGTTGGATTCTTCCTATGAGTCCCGGGATAGTCGGATTGGAATGATCAATGGTTTCAGATTTTTGGTATGGGAAAGCAAATAATTATTAATAAATTATTAAAGTTAAGTTTGGAGATAGAGAGGAGAAGGAAAAGTAGGAGAAGAGAAAATATGAGAAAGGAGATTGCAAGGGCCTTAAACCCTAGGTTGCATCTCATGTCTATTTATATTGATATGCAATACACCCTCAATTACTATTATACCCTCATATGATAAATAACAAAATAAAATAACTCTAACACCCTCCCTCAAGCAGGAGCATATAGATCAGACATGCCCAGCTTGCTACATAAATCAGAAAATGGACCACGAGCAAGTGGTTTGGTGAGGATATCACCTAATTGATCCTCTGACCGAACATAAGGAGTGACAATCTGTTTCTTCAGCAACAAATCACAAACAAAATAACAATCCACTTCGATATGCTTCGTGTGCTCATGAAACACCGGATTACTTGGATAAATATTGCCGACTGATTATCACAATACATCTCCATCGGAATAGGAATCATAAAATGCCCAGTTTGCTACATAAATCAGAAAATGGACCACGAGCAAGTGGTTTGGTGAGGATATCACCTAATTGATCCTCTGACCGAACATAAGGAGTGACAATCTGTTTCTTCAGCAACAAATCACGAACAAAATAACAATCCACCTCGATATGCTTCGTGCGCTCATGAAACACCGGATTACTTGCGATAAATATTGCCGACTGATTATCACAATACATCTCCATCGGAATAGGAATCATAATTCCCATTTCATGAAGAAGAGAATGCACCCACATCATCTCATAAGTTGTATGAGCCATCGCACGGTACTCGACCTCTGCACTAGAACGAGCCACAACATTCTGCTTCTTACTACGCCACGTGACAAGATTGCCACCCACAAACGTACAATAGCCAGAAGTAGACCTCCTATCACTGCGACTGCCTGCCCAATCAGCATCACTGAACCCAGTCACCGTAAGCAACTGGGAAGGTTTGTACAACAAACCCTTTCCAGGTGCACCCTTCAAGTATCGAAGAATGCGAGAGAGCCTCCTAATGTGGTTGCCGAGGGGCATGCATAAACTGACTAACTACTCCAACTGCATATGTGATGTCTGGTCGAGTAACAGTAAGATATATAAGTTTGCCAACCAAACGTCTATAATATCCAACATCCTCAAATAACTCTCCCCTGTCAGCATCAAGCTTGTCATGATAATTCATAGGAGTCTCAACTGGCCGACACTCCAACATCCCAGTCTCGGAGAGCAAGTCTAGAACATACTTGCGTTGTGACAGATACACACCCTTCTTATATCGAGCAACCTCGATTCCAAGAAAATATCGAAGAAGACCTAAATCCTTAGTATGAAACTGACGACTAAGGTAGGCCTTCAAGTCCACAATTCCAGCATGATCACTCCCAGATATAATGATGTCATCAACATAAACAATCAACACGATAATACCTGCTGATGAAGAATGGCAAAATACTGAATGATCTGATATGGTACGCCGAAAGCCATACTGAATGAGAACTGAACTGAATTTGTCAAACAAAGCACGAGGTGACTGTTTCAGTCCATATAATGCTTTCTTCAATCGACATACAAGTTTTTTATTTCCTGCTACAACATATCCCAGTGGTTGATCCATATAAACCTCCTCCTGTAAGTCACCATGCAAGAAAGCATTCTTTATGTCCAACTGATATATAGGCCATTGGTGATTAACCGTCACAGAAATAAGAATCCGAACTGAATTCAGCCGAGCCACCGGAGAGAAAGTTTTCATATAATCCACGCCATATGTCTGAGTATACCCTTTGGCAACCAACCGTGCCTTGAGGCGCTCAACAGAACCATCAGGGTGATACTTAACAGTGTACACCCATCTACAACCCACTGTTTGCTTTCCAACATGAAGTGATGTAAGCTCCCAAGTCTGATTTTGATGTAAAGCATACATCTCCTCATCCATTGCACTTTTTCAACCAGAAGATGACATAGCCTGCTTGTAAGTTTTGGGAATAAAAATAGAAGATAATGAAACAACAAATGCATAAAAGATGATGAAGCACGGTGTAATGAAACATAGTTAGAAATTGGATGCTTATTCTTTGTGGTACAAAGGCGTTGTCTTTTTCTGAGAGCAATAGGAAGATCATCTGGATCTGTGGTGATGGGAGCAGAAACCTCAGGCACGGAAGATGATTGGTTGAAGGCTGAATTCTACAGAACCACTGGCCTGTCCTTAGATCTCTGATAAACCTGTAAATGGGAAATTGAGACAGAAATTGATTCAGGAATGACCGGAAGTGGTATGGAAGATATCAAATCTGTTGTAAAAGGAATATAACGGTCTCCTGAAGAAAAGAAATGGGTAGACTCAAAGAATGTAACATTCGCACCGACATAATATTTGCATGACTGTGGACTGTAACAACGATAACCTTTTTGAGTACGGAGATAACCAAGAAAGACACTTCAGAGATCTAGGAGCCAACTTATCTCGATTAGGTTCCAAATTATGAATA
Source organism: Iris macrosiphon (assembly GCA_036927795.1). Taxonomy (NCBI): domain Eukaryota; kingdom Viridiplantae; phylum Streptophyta; class Magnoliopsida; order Asparagales; family Iridaceae; genus Iris; species Iris macrosiphon. The sequence goes on along the minus strand of JAYESA010000020.1, from coordinate 32,501,096 downwards.
AAAGCGACACACCCAAACACTCGAGGAGATAAGGAAAAAGTTGCGACATCTGTATGTAATATGGTAAATGAAACTTTGTTATTTAATACAGATGATGGCATGCGATTAATAAGATAACATGCAGTAAGAACGGCATCTGCCAAATACTGTTTAGGGACATGCATATTGAACATGAGAGTTCGAGCCACATCTAAAATGTGTCGATGTTTGCGTTCGGCTATACCATTTTGTTGAGAGGTATGGACACAACTGGTTTGATGAATCATACCACGATCAACACAGAAACTGTTCACAGAAGATTGAGTATACTCCAAAGCATTATCAGAACGCAGAATTTTGATACGTTTATCAAACTGAACATAGACTTAATTATAAAAGGCAGATAACACATTTGGAAACTCAGATCTTTCTTTCATTAAATAACACCAAGTCATTCTAGAATAATCATCAATAAAAATAACAAAATACTGAAATCCTTTTGGACTTTTGACTCTAGACGGACCCAAAATATCAGAATGAACAATATTAAAAGACTCTAATTGACGACTCTCACTGCGACGAGGAAAGGAACTACGGTGATGCTTGTCTAACTGACAAGCCTCACATTCAAGACTAGAAACATGACTCAAACTAGGAACAACTTGACGCAACTTAGCCAAAGACGGATGTCCCAAACAATAATGCCACTGCAACGGAGAAGTAGAAACAGAAGTGAAGGCCTTTCCAGGTAGATCCAAGTAGTATAGTCCACCTTTTTCATGCCCCGAACCAATCATCTTCTTCGTCCTGAGGTCCTGAAAAACACACGAATTGGGAGAAAATGTCACAAAACATTGAAGAGATTTGGTTAACTGGCTCACAGATAACAAATTAAATGAAAAATTAGGCACATATAATGAATCAAATAATGATAGTGATTGAGTAGGGTGAATGTCACCTTTTCCAAGCACAGGACGAGTAGACCCATCAGCCAAGATAATATTATATTTCATGGAACTACGATTATGAAAGATAGATGTTATACCAGACATGTGAGAGCTTGCTCCTGAGTCGATGACCCAAGAGGTGGATGGTGACTGGGTTGCCACAAAAGCAGGATTACCTATATGTGCCTTGGTTGCAGTAGGTTGTGAGGTTGTACTAGCAAGCACATTCAATTTCTAGAGGATCTGTTGAAATAGATATGAGGTATCGGACGTTGAAGTCTGATTGAAACCCGAAGTATCATCTCTGGGAGCAGAAGTGGTGACCTGTGATTGCATATTTTCATCATGCACTTGATGTGCATATTCTGGTTTGTCCCATTTGTCCCAACAATAGTCTTCTACATGACCGAGCATTCCACAATAGTTACACTTCCGTGGTTGACCACGGCCACCACCACCGCAGCCACCCCCACCACCGCGGCCACCACCACGACCATTGTCTCTACCACCACGGCCTCCTCCTCGACCAAAACTACGACCACCATCTCTACCGCCACGTCCAATACACGTCCACCACCACGACCAACAGTACTAGAAACTAGGGCAGAAGAGTCAGTACTCGGCACCACAGAACTCTGTCCCAGAAAGGAACGATTGAGACGGGAGAAAGTATCTGCCACCGTAGGTAACTGCTCTCCAGCAAGGATTTGAACTTTATAACGTTCGAGCGCAGGATCCAAGCCGGCTAGGATAAGTGAAACATGAAACTCTTCCTTCTGTCTCCGAGCTTCCTTCAAATCAGTAGTAACATGATGATATTGAAGCAGTTCCTCCCACAAAGCCTTCTTTGAAGCCAGATATTCATTCACAGGCTTCCCATTTTGCTTTGTATTGAACAATAACTCGTACAACTCATAGATACGGGCAACGTTTCGCTTTTGCGAATATGATTCTTCCAGAGATGTCCAAATCTGTTTGCTTGATTCACACCACTGAACATTAGCAGCGATATGTGGTTCCGTACTATGCCACAACCACAACCACGACATAACGTATGCATCTGCACTCATCCAATCTTCATACTCAGCGGACGTTTCAGGCAGGGGTTCTTCCGTCAAAAACTTCAACTTCTTCTTCGCCCTTAACACCACTTTGATAGACTTGGACCAGGCAAGGTAGTTCGCACCATTGAGTTTCACCGCTGTAATCGACTTTCCCAATTCATCATTATGAATAACAGTAAAAGGAGAACCACCTCCGCTACCACCACCACTATTAACCTCGCTAGAAGATTCGATCCCCACCATACCTGCAGATGCAACAGAAAGACGAGGTCTTAGCACCAATTTTATTCCTCAATCTCAATCTCTCTGTTAAAGAGAATTCTAGATGCATGTTCATTAATAGGAAAAAGAAAAATATAATGTAAGTAAGACTCAAGAAAAAACCCTAACCTAATTAAGACTTGAGTAAAAAAAAAATTCTAACCTATTTAAGACTAAAAAACAACAACCTAATTAGAACCCAATCGTAGTATAACTCAATAACTTGATTCGTAACTAATACATAAATAAGGGCGATAGAAATCCTAGACAAAACTTGACTAGGACTCGAATTTGAAAGTCTACTTGGACTTGAGATTTCCTCCATCAAACCTCTTTAGCTTTTTTGAACAGTTCACCACCTAGTTAATGCGATGATGGCATCATGAAGATGAAGCCTCGTTAAATGCTTTGTGTGACGTAAACTCCAGTGAAGACAACCTACACGGTTGCACCAATGGAAGTAATGCTGAAGCTCCAATTATATAGTAAGTACTCTTGGAGATGTAGAAACTGATGCTGAAGACTCTGAAACAATGGTCAAGGCAAATGAAGGGGGAAATGTCTTTGATAGTACATCGACTTGAAGAAAGGCTCAGGTGGAGATGTGGGTGTGGTCATGGCATCGTAAGAGTGTACCAAGTCACTCACTAAGAAGACCAGGTTGATCCTCAGATCTCAATATCTCCGTATTCTTGCTCGCAATCACAATCACCCTTCTCGGTCTCATGAATGTCTACCTATACTCTATAGTAAGCCGTATTACCCAAAGTCTGTCCTAAATACCACTTCCTACTTGGACACTAACATGAGTAGTAACTAAAAACCTTGACATGTAAAGCAGTTCAGACACTTCGACTTCGTAGACTCTCCTAGACTCGTCTTTGTCTAGTCCTTTCCGATTCTCTTTAGATTTACCTTTGCTTTTGTATTGTTGTCCGGACCGCTTCCTGACTTGGTAGATTTTCTGACTAGTCACTTTCAAATAGTCTTTCATTCCTTGAGCTAACTGAAACGCATGGTTCAAAGAAACTACCTGGTGCAGTAACGTAACATCTGTAGCTGCATATCAGCTCTCAGTTCATATCTAAATCGTCGTAAAGCGATAATCTTCAGACATGTTAGAATGGACCAACATGTCATCAGACTAACATTTACTCATAAACATACCGAGGCTCTATGTTACCTGGACTCGGGTACGGGTGTCGGGTACGGATACATATCCAAGAGTCGGTCCTAAAACTCATAATTGAAGGACACACGGATTCGGCTAAAAATGATCAAAATTTTGAATACGGCTACAGAGATATGACTATTAAAATAAATACATTTAAATATGATTTCATAAAATGATACATCATGTAATTAAAGTTGTATGGCTTCATAAAAGACATGTAATTAAATTTGCATGATTTCATAAAAAAACATACTCTCTAATTAAATTTGTATGATTTCATAAAAAGACACAGTTGTAATAAAGTTTGCATTGTTTCATATATTTAAGCTTATAATTAAATTTGCATGGTTTCATAAAAATGCATCATGTAATTAAATTTGTAAGGTTTCATAACTTTACTACCAATCCACCATATTAAAATAAACTATCTACTTCACTACCACATTAAAATAAACTATCTACTCCACTACCAGTCTTCCGATTGTCACCATAAAGGACCATGAAGGATCCGATTGTCACTATGGAGGATGGATTCGATTGTCACTATGGAGGATCGGATACGGATTCCATATCCATACCCATACTTATGTCCTACCCCGTGGACACGGATACTTCTCCTAAAGTGGAGAGTCCGGGTAACATAGCCGAGGCTGACTTCCTTGGTGAAGTATAGAAAGCTAGTCTGCTAAATGGTCTTTTTAGGTTTCTCTTTCATCTTGTTCCAAATCTCTATGAACTCTCTCCCCGATTGATCTAACTGTTTTTCACCGAAGTCCAATATATTCGTGCGGCTTTCTGTAACTTCATTTTGGTAAATCTCACCTTCCGCTCCTTGCTTATCTCATACCAGGGAAAAATAGTTATCCATTTTAGATAACCAATCACTAAATATAAGTGAATCGATAGTGCCAACAAATTCGTGAGCCAAGGGGCGAACCGCAAAATTTCAAAATTGCAGACAACGACAACCAAGCAAAAACCGGACCAAACCACACTATACAAAACCCACATTGAACTGAACCACATTCGGCTCGGTTCAGTCTAATTGGTTCGCTGGGCTAATTTTAATGGACTGCCTCGTATTTTTTAACAACTTTTTTTTACAAATTAATTGTAGAAAAAATTCTAATAGCCTATTATGTTGTTCATTTCCAATAAACTTTGGGCCTAATGGACTAAATTTGGCTATTATTATTAACATCAACATATATATATATATATTCAAAACTACTTTTTTTGATATAGTTCAAAACTAAGTTATACAAACAACATATCATTGCTGATTTGCTAAAGCAAACACATGGATCATAGATGCTTGATGTTTCATTGAAGCAAATTGTGCACTCCTTTGTACGGTCCTACAAACTTTCACTAAGGGGCTATTTGGATGGCTGCAAGTGGAGTGTGAAAGTTGGACGGATTTTGAGCAATTTTTACACTTTCGACGATTGGTTAAATATAAGAAGGGGACATGAACTTGAAGTTATCATTACTTCTAGTTCTTGTCACCTCGTCTTATATGAAAAAGATGCATCTCCACTTTCACCCGAAGTGGCACTTTTCTACTAAATATCAGTTAGATAATTGCTAGTAATTTTAAATAAAATAAAACAATTAGTACTTATACTATCATTTTTATTTAGTATTAAATGAAAAGTTAATACTAATATTAAATAAAATAATTGAATAATTACTACTAATTATGTAACTTACTAGTACATATCATTATTAAATAATTAATACTGATTATTTACGTAACTAATTGATTTTTTAGATTTAGTATCAATAAAAATTAGTACTAATATTGAATAAAATAATTAACACTAATTATTTAACTAAATACGGCCTATTTTCTGTGTATCAAAATGTACATTACTTTCACAAACATAACGTCAAGCAATGAAGAGGTACTCACATTATATTTCGCTTATCCATGCTGTTGCCATTTTTTTATTGGATGCTTTGGTACTGAATTGCTGATTAATACCTCCCAAAGTTTCGGATAAAGTCTTTCTTGTTGTTTGATTAATAGCCTCATCACCACTGGACTTTGGAGACAACAACAACAAAGCCTTCATCCCAAATTTCTGGGATCGGCTGTTTGAATCCTCTTCTTCCTTTCAGCTCAGTTAAGGGGTCCTCTGTAACACTAACATAATCGATATCCTTCTTTAACACTTCAAACCATGTCTCTCTAGGCCTACCTCTAGCCCTAGCGGCTCCATTAACTACTATATTATCGCTCCATTAACCTCTGATCCATAAAGCATGTATGGGGTCTTATAGCAATCTTGTACACAAGAATAAATTTTATTTGTCTATGCTTACTCTTTCTGCTTATAAAATTCCTTTTCTGAAGTTGGTGCTTGCCTCTCTCCTTTAACTGGAAGAGAAACACTTCCTTTTAGGTTTCTCCCGATAAACATGTTCTAACCTTTGACGAAAAAGTTTCTTGTGGATCAATATGCTAATTAATATCTGGAAGCCCTCTTTTCAATAAGGAATCACATCTTGGGTCTTGTGATTTATTTGTGACTGGTTATACATGATATTCAAAGCAGATAATACCATGGTGTATTTTGTAACAATTTCAGGTCATTGGTGAATGCCATTCAAGTCATATTGATGAAAGTATTGCTGCAAAGTATAGAACGACAGGCAACGATAATGACAGGAAGTTGTTTCTGGAGTTCTGTCTCCATACAATTTTGTATCAGCCAGTTGGGTATGGATTTGGACTATGATATCACATTTTTGTTATTGCTGAAATTTCTTCCAGAATATTATAATCACATTTTCTTCAGTGGTCAATGGCTAGCAGGGCTCTCAGTTGTTCAGTCAGATCGTGTAACTGGGAAGCTTCCACTGAAAGGTGATGCGCTTTTGACGAGAAAGGTACCTTCTTTGTTTATAATCCTCTGTTTTGTAATGTTTCTCATGAAATGGTAACTTTCTTTGTGTGAGAGGATAATAGTTTTGAGTTTTTCTCCTCATTTCCTTCTTGTAATACCAAACAGCTTGGTACTTTGAATGTTATAGAAGCAATGCAGTTGGCTCCTGAGCTTACGTATCCTCTCTATGTAGCTGCTGCATCTGACAGGTATATGTCTATCAGATCATTTACCTTAAAAGCATGACCATTAAGTACTGTAGATAAAAATCTGATTTTGTTTCTGTTTTGGTGTTTGCCCATTGAAGTCTAGAACCTGTCGCTAAAAGAGGAGAGGAGCTGTTAAAGCGCAAAGCTGCTGGTGCTAATTTAGATGACTCTGATCTGACAAAAAGACTATTTATGCTATTTAATGGTAAATGGTTTCTCTTAACTGTTAGTAACTGCTCGGGTCCATATACTAATTTTATTTAGTTACTGATCCATACGCACTTATATTTAATGTCGTCTATAATGTTCTTCTCATGAAACTAGTATGCTAGTTATTGATAATTACTGCCGAGTTCATTGTGCTAACTGCCATCTTGTTGGTAGAATTGTAGATGACTTTGAACCAAATCTTAATCAAGGGTTCTGATGTTGAATCTTGACTCGTGTATTGGAACTTTGGAACCCTGTGGCACCTGATATCTTTCTTGAAACAAGTTTTTAAAAACAAATATTTTATTTAGAATATGCTATTAAATTTGGTAATGTACTCAAAAGATATTCATATTTATTGTTATGTCAGAACTCGTTTTATTCCTCTTGTTAATCTTTACTACAAAGCCAAAGCCTTCATCCCAAGTTTTGGAGTTGACTATTTGAATCCTTTTCTGCCATTCTGCTCTGTTAAGAACCATTCCCCTGTAACATCAACAAAAACCATATCCTTTTATACAGACTCAATCCAAGTTTGTTTAGGCTTATTACCCTTATTTATTATAGCTCCTTGCAATATTATCGCTCTTTCTAACTTCCTAACCCGTACATCTATTTGTTTGAGATGATTATCCTCAATTGGTTCCCCTCCAACTTCCTACAAATACACTCATTTCTTATCCTATCTTTAAATGTAGTGCCAACTTACTCATCTTAGAATTCTTATTTCAGCTACTTCCATTTTCTTCAAATATTGTTTTTCAATTGCCCAACACTCGGATCCATGAATCATGGTTTGGTTTTATAGCTGTCTTATAGAATTTTCCTTTCAACAACACTGAGAAATGGACTAGACTATAATATCTAATAGTGAGGCAAGTTATACGTCTATATTTCATTGATGACACTAAAAACATCACCAAGTTTGTAGATCATGTAAAAAGAGAGGGCATGCTTATTATCAGGATTACAAAACTTATTGTAGTTCCTTGAGAACTAAGAGGTCATTAATCTCTGACCATATCTTCTGCCCCCAGATCTTTCTTGCTTGCTGAAATACTCGTATGCCATCTTGGACTGTCCAAATTCTCTAGGAATATTAGGTTGCAAATGAGGGTCTTGCATGTTACGTTTTCTATATTTTTCTGGTTTAAGTTGTGTTTGTGATAGGGATTGTGTAAATTTTAGGTTGTCTGACATGTATAATAATCTAATAATCAAGGACACTCTTGTCATTGCAGCAAGTACTTTTATGTTTTTTCCCAATGATGGTGGAGTCCTATTCCTCTTGGAATACTCCTGCTATTACACACTAAGAATTTTAATTAAGCAACAGTCTAAACTATGGTTTGTTCTACTTGAAACTGCCAGTCACAACATTCATGAAGCTATAGCTATGATGTATTATTGTGAGCCATCAAAATGACTTGGATAATATTTAATACCAGTATTTTGGTTGTATTTTGCACATTTTTATCATGTTCAAGTGGGTTTGGTAACCGGAAGGTTATCTGCAGGAAGTGGAAGGCAACGGTGATGAGGCTTGCCGTGGGGAATTACAGTCGTCCTATGTCAATATTTTTCCAACCAGCGTAGTTTTTATGTTTTGTTATTTTTTCCCTAAGAAGTTTGTAGACCCATTTCTACACATTCCTGCCTAACAGTTTATTATGGAATATCTGGAAGACTGCTATACTCTTTTGCACTGGCTACTTGATGCGGATGTTGGTTGGGATGTGAACATCCTTTACATCTAGTTGGGATAGTTATGTTTCATGTACCATGTTAGTTATCTGTAGCATGTTGAATTATACACAGAGTACGTAAGGCATTCTCGAGATGGTTGTATTTTCTCTCATATTCATTGTTGACCTGCAATTTCTGACCATCATCATCATACTACAACAAGATCAAATATTTTATATTTATGATATAGGCATAAGCTTTTATTCCTTTCATTTGATACTATTGTCTAGCCAATTTTTCTGCATATTATTGGCCACTGATTACTTTGTGTCGCACTAATTAAATTTAACTGCTTGATATATTTGTTTTACTAAATGCAGGCAGTGTTGGTGTCGAAAATCTAGCTGAAGAATCTAAGGTGGTTCCAGCAAATCCTGCATTACGAGCCAGGCTTATGTCTGTATTCTGTCGGTCAATAACTGCGGCAAATTCTTTTCCTTCGACCCTACAATGCATCTTTGGCTGCATTTATGGTACAATGTCTTGCTTTTGCTCTTTACTTCTCGTGCATGCATTGCCATATATTCTGAGATGTTCCCTTTCATGTTTTTAATGCTAGCTTCTTTATTGGTATGTTGAGAAGTTGACTCAGCTTAGAAGTTAGAATGACTTGTTTATTTAGGATGAAATAGTTACAATTTATGGGCAAGGGTTCCACACCTTTCCTCAAGTTTTTCCAATGTTGGACTAAAAATAGGAAATAAAGAGGCTTTAAGGCCATACAAAGAAGAACAACTAAATGCAAGACTAACTATCTTCCACACTCCCCCGCAAGAGCGTAGATGTCGAGAGCTCCAAGTTTGGACAGAAACTGAAGATAGAAGGCGATACAAAGCTTTGTGAGGATATGGGCGATATGTGATGTAGTAGGAACACGCCGGGAGCTGAACCTCATGAAACTTGACATTCTCTCGAATGAAGTGTTAATCAACCTCAATATGCTTGGTGTGTTCATGGAAAACCGGGTTTGCATCAATATATATGGCTGGCTGGCTGGCTGTAACAATAGAGAATTACATGAGAAGAGAGAGAGAAACACTAAGATTTGTAAGTAAGCTCTTCAGTCATGTGAGTTCGGAACTGCATGAGCCATCGAGCGATACTTTGCTTCAAGAGAAGAGAAGGTAACAACTCTCTGTTTCTTGTTCCGCCAAGTAACAATGTTACTACCAAAATAGGGTACCAAAGCCACTCGTCGAACGGAGATTGTCTACAGAACCCGCATAATCAAACATTATGGTAAGCAGTCAAGGTAGAGAAAATGGGAAGACCGATAGACGAGGTTCTAGTCAGGATTTCTTCGGGTAGGAAACAATACGCTCAACGACCTGAAGATGAGATGCTCGAGGAGAATGCCTGTAGTGACTCACAATATCATATCAAATGAAATGTCCAAACGAATATCAATTCACTATAACAACTTCCCCACAAGGCGTCGACAATAAGCATTATTAGGTAGCAAAGAGTCGGATGCATAACCATCATCTCTTCAAGTTTGCATCAATAAGAGTAACAAATAGCCAACATTATGCAAAAGATCAACAAAATACTTATGCTGAGATAAAATAAAGGAATCACTATGTTGAGCAACCTCGATCCCAAAAAAGTAATAAGTAAGACGTAAATCATTGGGATGAAAATGAGAGAATAACTTCTTCTTAATCAAAGAAATCTCAGTAGTGTCCTCACCAATAATAATGATATCATGAGCATAGACCAAAAGAATCACCGTCCCTGTTGACGATAGCGAGTAAATTAAAAAGAATCAACATTATCTCCGAGTAAAGTTATCTTCTCGACTACCTGACTGAACTTACGGAACCAAATGCAAGGAGACTCCTTGCAACCATAGGTGGACTTGTGAAGATGACAAACAAAGACTCCTACGCAGTCTCATAACTAGTAGGCTGCTGCTGCATATAAACTATCTCAATTAAATCACTATTCAGAAATGCATTCTTGATATCTAATTGGTATAAAGGTTATCTATGACGGACCTCAAAAAAGACCCAACTCACGCACAATGTTAAGTTTGGCAACAAGAGAGAGTTCCCTCACAATCAATCATATATTGTTGAGTAAAGCTTCGTGCAACAAGGCACGCCTTCAAGTGGATTATGCTTAACAATAAGTATTCACTAACTGTCTAGGTTGTAGAGGAACCAAATTCCAAGTACCATTGATCAATGAACCTGCATCTCCCTATCCATGCGAGACCACCATCCTGGATGCTGAAGGGCCTTCCTGTATAGAAACTAGAAAGTGTAGCAATAGAAAAAGAACAAGCAAACTCGCGCAGGGGAGGAGCTGTGATAAGAAACAAAATTACCAATAACATGAATAAGAAACAAAATTACCAATAACATGAATAATGCAAGTACGCCCCTTCTTACAAACAATGTTAAGTTTGGCAACAAGAGTCTCCTCATAATCAGTTCCATATTGTTGAGTAATGTCTCGTGCAACAAGGCGCTCCTTCAAGCGCTCAACAAAACAATTTGGATTATGCTTATCAGTAGATATCTACCGACAACTAACACAAGAATGTCTAGGTTGTGTAGAGGAACCAAATCCCAACTACTATTGGGCCAAAGGGCTTGTACCTCCTCGTCCATGCTGGTCCACCACTCTTGATGTTGAAGGGACTCATTTACAGAATGTGTAGAAATAAAAGAGAACAAGAAAACTTGCCTTGTTTAAGAAATCGAAAATATTGGCCAATATATCGTTTTGAGGCCAAAACGACATATATGGGCCATATATCGGTTATGTATCGTTTTGGAAAAAATCGGCCAATATATCGGTCGAAATTCGATATATCAACCAATATGACCAGCTATTTGCATATATCGGATTATATGGTTTGAAATGGATTTTCGGGTGAGGTTGGGTCCAACATGTTAAGCAAACCCTATTACAAAAAACCCTAAAACTCTCTCTCTCTCTTGAGTGCAGCAGGAAACCTCCCCTCTTTCTATCTATTTCATTTTGTTAGTATTTTCTTTCCTTTTCTTTTGCAGAGAAGAACCATAAGCAGGTAAGCTCTCCTCTCTGGATATTTAAATTTTTTTTTATCAACTGCGGCCTTTCTTCTTCTGCTGCTGCTGCTGCTGCTGCTGCATCTTCTTCTGCAATGGGGACATTGGATTTGTGGTCTATTCTTCTGCAATTTTCTTACTGCTCGTTAATTTGCATGGTCCTTGCCCAGTTGCTCTCTGTGCTTGGTCTTTGCTGGGTTACTTGGGTTTGCTTCAGTTGCTTGGTTTATTTTTAAATTTTGCTGTTGCATACTTCTGGGTTTTGTTGTTGTTGCTAATTTTTCAATTACTGTTACTGCATCTTCTCTGCTATTGTTTGTTGCTACATCTTGTTCTTCTTCTGCCATTCATGCCCCCCCCCCCCCCCCCCTTTCCCCTTTTTTCCATGCTCCATCAGTAGCTGCTTCATAAGGCTATAATGAAATAGATTAATGAGCAAACAGTAGTGTATTATCCTACATCTCACACAAGTTTCAGTGTGATAAAAAAGTAACTTGAATAACAATTACACAACAAGGCTAGGCTTACATGTTTTGGTTAGTTACTTAGTTGTAGCTGCTTCATAAGGATCCTTCCAGTTTTATAGCCCATAAATATCTTTGGCTGCATCAGTTTTCTGAAGCTAGGCATTATGTTGATGATTAGCAGTTAGTAACTTTCTACCTTTGTTTTGTACTATAATGAAATAGATTAATGAGCAAACAGGAGTGTATTATCCTACATCTCACACAAGTTTCAGTGTGATAAAAAAGTAACTTGAATAACAATTACACAACAAGGCTAGGCTTACATGTTTTGGTTAGTTACTTAGTTGTAGCCTTTTAGGATATTTAGAACATTTAGTACATCTAGAAATTTGAATTTGATAGGGCATATAATAATATATGACATTTTTATTGGTATTCCATATTTCAGTATATCGTCCGACATATCTCCAATAAACTCCGACATATCTCCAATAAACTGATATGAACCCGATATCTGATATCTCGAATACTGTATCAAATTATATGATAGTGGTCATCAATAAATGTAGCAAAATAGCAAAGACATCAAATTGTGATTTTTTCAGGGACCCAAATATCAAAATGTATTAAAGAGAATGGATCATCACTTCTAGAAAAGGCAGGCGATGACGTAGAAAGATGTTTCCCAAAAACGTTCGCTTATAAGAGAACTCTTAGAAGGAGAAATCATGAAGCACTTTCCAAAGAATAGGTAAGGGTGCATGTCCAAGTTGTCGGTGCCGGTTTACAGAAGAAACATATGCCATAATAGGTGGTGGAATATATCCATTTTCCTCTCGACCTCTGCCAAGAACTGTCTGCGACCGAGGATCCCAAGTCACCAAGAAGAAGGAGAAAAGGTGATGCAAGAACTATGATCTTTAGTGGGACGACTAACAAAAACAAGATTGAAGTGTGAACTAGAAACATTAAGCTCGGACCAAAGATGACGTATAGAAGAGACACTATCCCGAATCAATGAACTTGAGTGGTATCCTCATTAGCCACAGTAATGAACTTGGAGAACGTCACATCTCTGAAATATAACGGTAGCGAAGTCACATGAGTAGTATCAGAATCAATAATCCACTTAGATCCACAAGTCAGACATTAGGCACATGATGCCGAAGAAGAGATGTACATAGTAGACTAAGAAATAAGAAGAGAGACTACATCTCGAGGAAGACCCAAAAATAAGGCCACAAAGATGCTGCATCCCATCTGGTAAAAAATTGACCGGGAGTTGAAGAAGTACATACTCCCCACAACAATGAATGAGCCGGAGAAGTTGCCATAATACGTGCTAAGACTATATAAAAATAGAACCACAAGTAATTCGACAAGCAAATAAATCCCGAAAGTAAAGAACACCGCTCAATAGCTGAGGTAGTAAAGAAAACCTTAAACCAATTAAGAAATCGTATCACATACATAGGCAAGAGTCTCCGAAGTATCCAATTTAGAAAAATAATCGAGAGAAGAAGCGCACAATAATCAAGCGCTAATCAACCCAAATCGAGTAGCCCATAATCAAGAATCTATCGAAGAAGTATTACCACAAGATAAAGCCAAAATGTACAAATCACCAAATATGCTACTCTAAGTTAGATGAGAAGTATCACCAAACCAACCGTAGGAAGATTAAGAAAATAGAAGAGTCACGATCCTATATTAAGAACTAATCGTAATATAGGAGACTCGTGAGAACTCATTCGCCCATAGTCTGCAAGAAATATATGGATAGATCATGAAAGAACCTATAATTTTCATAACAAAGCCAAACGTAACATCAGTCTCCAAGAATCTCTTAATCAGCCAATTTCTCATGTGTTGTTAATATCTCGCGATTTGTAAAAATAATAAAATATTGCGAGAAAAGGAAGCTGTCAAAATATCACGAGCACTATTGTTGGAAGAGAAATTTCTGGCAGAAGATAAAAACTCTCGCAATAAATAGTGATCTTGCAAGATGGAGATCCCAATGAAGCTCGTGTCCGCAAAATTGAATTGCGAAGATGGAGGAGATAGAACTTGCTGGAGGCATTGGCGTCGAGCAGTCTTGAAATCCATAAATGAGAGGGGATCTGGTTGAGAAGTGGGTCATTGTTGCTCTCGTTGGATCAGGGGAGGAGGCATTAAAGTTGGTCTGGATTAGGGTTACTATTAGGAAAAAAAAGGAGAAGAGAGGGTACGATGGTGTGTGATGGCTGGTTGAATCTAGGGTTAGGGTTTGAACTAGGGGAAGAAGGAGAAGAGGGAGGACTGTTGGTGGCAGTTATTGCCTAAGCAATCAAAAAACGGTTATATATCGGTTATATAACCAATATATAATGGTATCGGTCCTGGACCGATATTTTTTTGCAGAAATATCGGTAAAATATCGGAACCGATATTATCGGCCGATATGGCCGATATTGTTCGAAATATCGGTTCACAAAAAAAATCGATTTATCACGGTTTTGGTTTTGCTACAGAAAAACCGATATTGAATGATATGACATTCACATCAATGGAGAATGGAGATTACATCTTCTGCCATCAAAATCTTCATGCATCAAACTTATTCAGAGATGTAGTTCCTCAAGTGATCTCCTTTATCTTGGATCTCTTGGATTTCTCGACGATATGTATACTTTCTGCATATTTTATAATAAAAACAGTGAAATTTGGAGATGGAGAAGAGAAGGGAAAGTAGGAGAAGAGAGAATATGAGAAAGGAGATTGCAAGGGCCTTAAACCCTAGGTTGCATCTCATGTCTATTTATATTGATATGCAATACACCAACAATTACTATTATACCCTCATATGATAAATAACAAAATAAAATAACTCTAACAAAAACTATTAAGTGTATTATTCATATATAAAAATTGTGTTAAAAATGCAAACCGATATTTACCGTTATAAAACCGATATATCGGTGATATATCTATAACTCTACTGGACCGTTATCATGAAAAAATCATTATTAACTGCATAGGTTATTGCTAGGCTAGGGTTTGATGCTAGGGATGGAGTATCAGTGGTGGTTGTAGCTAGTTTATTTTTTAATGGAAGCAAGGTTGTCAAAATCGGATCGGGTCGTAACGTCATAAAGGGGTCGGGATCGAATATGGATCGTGAATCGTAAGATTCTTGATTAAATTTATAAAAATTCAAATAAATATGAAAAAATATAGACAATTCAAATATAAGAGATATCATCATAATTGAAAAAATAATTAATAAATATATCCATAAACAAATAGGTTTAAACATATATCATATGGGGAATATCTAACCCAATGAAAGTTCTTCATAGAACAAGTCAAATGAAAATTTTCAGAGAGTTCAATGAAGAAAAACTTTGAAAATCATTATATCTACTGAAAACTTGCATCAAACGTAAAAAAATCTGAAGTTTCAAGAGAAAAGTGATGAAGTCATTTCATCTACTAAAAACATACAGCAAACTTGTCAAAATCAAAGTTTAAGAGATGTCCATTATGTAGAAACATATAAAACAAATCAAACCTGCATTGACACTTGTGAAAATCAATTCCGAGAGGAACCCATTATTTAGAAACACAAAACCAATCATACTTCCATCAGTACTGTCAAAATCAAAATTTGCGATATACCCATTATGTAGAAACACAAAAAGCAATCAAACTTGCATCACAAAATCAAATTATGAGAGAAGCCCAATATGTAGAAATAGACAAAAAAATTCGAACTTTGATTAATCTTTTCAAAATCAAAATTTTAGAGATGCCTATTATGTAGAAACATATAAAACCAAAACACTTTTTAATTTCAAAAAGAAAAAGAAAAAAGTGAGCTTGAATCGGGATTTGGTCCGTTGGGCCGGGATCATGCGATCTGTGCCCCGATTCTACGATCCTGATCGTGCTATCCGACCAATCTGACTAGATTCATGTTCCGACTAATCCAAACTTGGGATCCAGATCACGGACCTTGGTAGTCGGGTCGGATCATACAATCCGTGATCCATTATGTCCG
The DNA here is from genome assembly GCA_036927795.1 of Iris macrosiphon. NCBI lineage: Eukaryota > Viridiplantae > Streptophyta > Magnoliopsida > Asparagales > Iridaceae > Iris > Iris macrosiphon. The sequence goes on along the minus strand of JAYESA010000020.1, from coordinate 32,485,068 downwards.
ATCTTGACAACAATTGATGGAATGCTGATTGCCATTTTTTGTAGAGGTAAAAGAGCTAGGGTTTGCTCTGATACCATGTTGAGAAGTTGGCTCACTTAGAATCACTTGATTATTTAGGATGAAAATGTTACATATATGGGCAACTTTTCCACATCCTTCTTGAGTTTTTCTATTGTGGACTAAAACTAGTAAATCATAAGAGGGTCTAAGGTCATACAAAGAAAAACAACTACAAGTCAGGGCCAGTCCTCAGGTCTACGAGGCCCGGAGTAAATCCAAAAAATGGGCCTTCCTTGTCCACCTTTAACTAATTATTAAAAAATAGTTCTTTTGAGTAGATCATTAATGAAATAGATTTTAGATATGCGCCTCTTTTCTTTTTAGAAGATTGTACTTTTGGGTCTTTTTCTTCAAACTTTGGGCCTTTTTGCTAGAAATATTTTAGTCTAGGGTTGATAGTAGGCCTAGGCTACTTTAGGAAGAACGAGCCTCACAAAATTGGGGGCCTAGGACGGTCACCCAGCCCGCCTATGCTTGGGCTGGACCTGACTATCTTCTACATATTATACCACATATGTGGTATTTTTTTCTTGTTTGTTTATTATTTTGCGTGTTATCTAGTAGGCTTTTTTTTTCTTCTATTCTAGAAAAAAAGTATTAGCTCGCTCAATATCATGAAATCTTTTCTATTTAGTCCATGCTTGACAAGTAATCAATCATGTCCCTCATAATGTCCGTGTCACTTTTTGCTTTCTTTCTTTTCTAAATAAATACACCTTAGAAACAAGATCCTTCTTGGTTATGAATGTTATGCACATTTTTCTTGATCCAATTCAAAACCTAGATGTTTAGTGAGTTATATGAGCACAATACTATCTTCTTTGCCCTAGCCAAAGCTCCATCATCCGACTTTGGAAGTTACGTGCCGACAAGTTAAGATTAGATCTGGAGGAGAACATAAATTTTCTACTAATACAAAGAGGGAAGTTGGAATCGTTAAGTTATTTTTGATATGTGTGGGAATGTTGCTATGAAGTGTGAGATTCACTTGGGGACTCCATGTATGGTGTAGCAACGAGTTACATTCCCGTGAATGCTGGATTCCCTTTGCCATCACATTCCCTCCTTTCATGGAATATTATTCGTGTCGTGATAGTTGCAATGTTACACTCCACCGTATATTAATTTATTTTCATATGGTTTCCATTTGTTAGTTACTTGCACACTATGTTGTTAGTATCTTCCGGTACACGATACTATGATAGATATCTTACGATGTGATACGATGTACTTCCATTTCGTTATTTTGTTATGTAAAGGTTGATCCGATCCGATACATATAACCTTATAGGTAATGTTTTCTTTTTTTACTTGAGCCATCTAATGCATACTTACGAATATTGATTCTGGAACTAGATAGACCAGTAAAGAAGAAACAAATATTTTCTTTGAGAAAATTATATTAAATTATGTTCCTAAATGGATTTAGAAGTATAAACATAAACTCCTAGAGTCTCTAAAAAAAGGAACTCCTAGAATTATTGTATCATAGGATACACTATATGAATACAAGATACAATATACATGAAAATCAATACATGATACAATACATGAGTTGACAACCTAGTTTACAAATAATTAATAAATGACAATAATAAACAAAGAGTAGATTATAGAAAAAAAATGTAGAAGTACTTGAAGTAACGGTATGAAAATATTTTTCTTGTATATAGTTCTAGAACAAAATTATAATCTTAAAATAATGAAAGAAATAAACTATTAAATGTTAAAACATAATGATTTAGATATTATAATAAGTGCAATTTTAATTCATATTAGTGATAACATGAAGATTACAATTACCCATATTTTGTTATTTTATATAATTTTTAATTATATTGAAAACATATTTGTTTATACTTTTACTTATTATTTACTTATAATCTAACATTTTATTATGATTTATTCTTATAATGATTTTTAAATTGGTGAAAATTATCACCGGAGATTAGTAATGCCATTCTTTCACTTTTTGGCTTAATGTGTAACAGAGATGAATGGAATTCCCTATAGTAAGTGTATTATCTTACTTCTTTGTCTAGTATTTATAGTCTTGGGCAAATTAGTGGTTGCTAACGAGCTTGAAATTCATAGCCAAAAGGTACATCTTCCTACCTCCCAACTAGTCCTCTAGGTTTTATTGCACGAGTCCCTCATGCTTATAGCTACCTTAGGAATTTGGAACCAACATATAGGGTTGGCATCATGTCGACAATGGGTCATAAAAACTTTATTAGTTTTCTATGGATCTTTATTATGTTCCATAGACGACCTCATTTTGATGGGAGAAGAAGGCTTCAATTATGATGAATTGAGTGTTATTAATGTGTTATTTACTAGCTAAGAGCTCCTACATATAATGACATCATATATTAATGATAATCATACATTACAAAAGTTGCTAATGATTTTTTTTATATTATAGTGTTAATTTTGGAAAACTGTACAAGGATATATCAAATATCCTGGGAATATGATATGATACTAATCACAAGAATATTCGATTCCTAGGAATGTGTAAAGTATACCAAACATGAATATGTAAGATTCTAGGGAATGTGATGCCTAGGATCACATTCAATTGTGATTTCAGATGGGAATGCCACGTACCAAGCGAAACCTTTGGTGGCCTTCCATGACTCTGTTGTTTATTCTGCATGGCTCTACCTCGAGTACTCCTTGTAAATTACATTCCTTTCTTGACCTGAGTATGGTTTGGGAACTTACTATATGTAGTGACTTGGATTCCTTCTGGGGGCATTCGGGCTAAGCGGGCCTGTCAGAATACTGATCGTACGGATGGCGGATGGCCTGCCCATATGTATTTAGCTTACGACTTAAAGCTCTCCCACCCAAATGAGAAGAGAACCCTCATCAAGATAGGAGAGAGAGGCTTCCCATAGGTTAATGACACGAGAACAGTAATATCTCCATTATATATATATATTGTTCATGCACTAGGTGGCTAGGCCAGTTGTGACACTTACAACAATATTAAAAACAAATTGAAAGTTTAACCAGAATAATGTTTAATATCTTAAGTTAGAAAGAAAGGAATAGCACAACAAAAACCCAAAAGAAGTACAAGGCTATAGCAATACGTGAACAGTAATTTCTTTGTATATTTCCAATTATGTTGTTAGAAAGTTCTGCTTATCAACTTCAATCACTAGGTGTAGTTAATCAGGGCCGGCCCGGGGGGTTGGGTTGCCTAGCCGGAGCTAATTTTGGTTGCCCTTGATCCAACCTCTTGTGGGACATTTTTTTTATGTTTTGGAACGTCACCCGCAACAGTCAAAGACGGTCTTATTTCACAAAAAGGTCATATTTTTGTTACTTTGAAGTAAAGTAGATGTTAATTGGCCTGGTTCCCTTCAATCTCTAGGACTACTATGTTTCTGCCAACATTTCCTTAATAAGGGAGGGTTTAATAATGAAGATATTAAAGGGAACTACCATGTATCTACCATGTATCTGCTAACATTTCCTTAATAAGGGCGGATTTAATAATGAATATACTAAAGGAAACTACCATGTATCTGCTAACATTTCCTTAATAAGGGAGGGTTTAATAATGAATATATTAAAGGAAGTAGTCATGGAATGTCCCCTTACTGTTGCAAATATGGGTCCAAATTATTATGTTCACAATATATTCAATCCTAAAATGTTACAAGTAAAATAAAATAAGAGAAAAGAGCAAAACATACCTGTCCAACAAGCGCATGAAGCTTACAAGCATCTATTGAGCTTAAATATCTAGTGTGTCCAGTCCCCAGAGAAATTACAAAAAATAAAACATGCAATGTGAATAAGGTATATATAGAAACATTACTATGAATCTAACATATAATGACCACAAAAAAGAATGAACAGCCATGAATCCAGATGCCAGAAAGTATTTTATGTTTGATGTTTATATTTACAATATATTGTAAGTACCATTAATACATATGTAAAAGAAATCTGCTACTGTATATAGAATGAGGCCTTCAAGTGGAAGTTTTAAGAGGATGGATTATAGTAACTGTAACTGTGATGGTCTCTATTGGATTGCATTGCTTCCCTTTCTTCTCATTGATTTAGTTTGGCAGCAACCATACCAAACCAAATGAAAGTGGGTGGCCATTAACTAATTCAATTACATAGATTGGATAGACCAACAACAATACCTCTTCTTGAACTAATAATAATGTTCACAACTGCAGGTCGATTTAGGTTAGATAAGCTTAGGATTAGGTTTCCATTATGCTTCTTTCTCTTTAGGTTTCCATTATGCTTCTTTGTTAGGATTATGTTTCTTTCTCTCAATTCAATTCAGTAGTTACTGATCGTCGCTGTCTTGGAGAAATGAAAATAAAATTGAAGGAAAAAACGAATTTGAAGGTATAGGTTTTGGTTTCATCGAAATACACACACACAGAGAGAGAGAGAGAGAGAGAGAGAGAGAGAGAGAGAGAGAGAGAGAGAGAGAGAGAGACCTTTCTTTCTGTCGAAGAAGAGATTAGGAATTTGGTTAGGGAGAAGGGCTGAAGGGCGGACGTCGGAACAAGGAAAACGAAAAGAGAGAAACATAGGCTCCTCGTTGGAATACGAAAAATTACCCTAGGGCCGGCCCTGTAGTTAATGTATTGCTCTTGGTCTTCATTCTTCACACAACAAATCTAATGAGATTCTAAAAAATAGTTCATGACTTATGTGCAGTGGTTTCTGACATTAGATTTTGGAATTTCAACTTATAGATTTCTTTTCGAATCAAGGGAAACTTATTTCTATTGGATAACCAACTACTGATAACTGAGACAAAACAAACCCAAGTTTTGCCTTGTACTTTCACAGTTAACAGTTTAATCTGCTGGCCTTGGGCCTTCCAGTAATACTTTTTGCAGTTAAAATTTCAGCTTAATATCCTTTATAGATCTTAGTGATTAAATTATCTCTCATGAATTTTCTTATCTTAGTTCTTTTTCTTTGAGATGGCTTTCTGGGTGATATTTTGTTCTGCGTATTTCTTGACCATGTTAGGTGGAGGGACCACTTCACGGCTGAAGCAATTAGGCATGGAATTCACTGTCTGGGTGTTTAAACACGTACTAATTTCCCCTGCAACTTGTTGATTAATTTCCATTATCTTTATTATCATTTCATCATTTCCCATTTCAATAGAAACTGTTTACTAATATAGTGGAAAGTGAAGTTTGTTGTTATAACTTATAATTTTCTGGTACACATATTATGTTAACTTTCTGCCACCCATCTTGCTTGTTCTCATTTAATTATAATAATTTTATCAAACGTGAAATTAAGCTGTGATCAGTATGTAAGAATTTTGGGCATATCCGTGTAGACTGGGATGTTTTTTTACTGGAGGGGACTTGTTATGAACATTTCACTTTCTGTTTAATGCAAAATGTAAAAGAAGGCAATAAGCAGAATATTAAAGGAATTAGATAGTGTTTTACTTGCCAGTATTCTCTATTCGACGTATTCGAGTGCTGAAGTGATTCTAAAGATCATTGACAGGTGTGGATACAGTACGTTTGAAGAATTTTTGTATCACCAAACCATTAGATTACATGAGCCAATTTTTTGCTTAAGTAAATCCAATTCTAATATTTTTAAGGCTAAATTGCACTTAAATACCCTCAACTATCCATCTTTGGCACTTCAATACCCCATACTATTTTTTTGGCTAGTTGATAACCTCAACATTTTTTTGAACTTTTATACCCTGAAGTATCAATATTTTTGCACTTAGAGGTAATGGTTGTTGCAAAAAGACCAAAATGCCCCAAATCCTAACCCAACAAATACTAATTGATTATTTATTCAGATTTTAATTAAAAAGTTAAACTTTTATATTTTCATTAATTTATCCTAATTTATAATCATAATCCCAACCTAATTCCATTCCAAACAACCCTCCACCACCCCTCGCTCTCGCCACAGCCATCGTTGCCGCCTTTCTCCCGATCCTCCCTATCCGGCTGCCGGTGGACCTCCCCACAGCTGCTACCGTGAACCCCCTCCCCCTTGTCTGAACTAAACTGGAAGTACTAAAGTCCTTTCATGAGAAAAGGATGAGAAGAAATACAATGATTTGAAACTTAGATCAAAAGAAATAATATATACCCCTAAAGTCCTTTCTTCTTCCTTCTATTGTCAAGACTCTCATCTTCTGATCTTTGTTTTCGAAGCAACTGATGAAATGTATGTTTTCTCATCAACTCAATGAAATGTATGTTTTTTGCTTTTTTCTTCTCGTCTTTACCTCTTCTTCGACTCTCACCGTTCTCCTATGTCAATCTTGGTTAAAAAAGGGGGTTTGCATTGAAAATTTAGTATTAATTGCAACTTTCCTTTTAACTTGAATACTTAGAACTGCTATTATGGTATTAGTATGCTATATCATATAGTTCATGTGACGCCAATCATTTTCTTGTGTAAGAAAGATGACAATAAAAAAATTAGTCTTCATTTGCTTACAAATAATATTTATTAAACATGATTTACAATATTTTTTACATAATTTGAATAAAGTTGAGCGGAACTTTCATGATGCTCACGCTTTCGCATTGCGCCTCTGTCTCAAACACTATATGCGTCATAGTGCGCCTTGCACTTCAATAACTATGGAGAATGTATCTTACCATACACGATCAGTACAATAATTGAGAAAATCCATACATGATGCATGCCGAGGTTGCTATCCTGATTAAGCATTGATATGTACCTTAAGATCAAATGAGATTCTTTCTATGCCCGGTTCTACAGGAATTGAGGCTACGGGCAGTTGTAGGTGTTTAAGGCATATATACGGAAGTACATGAATAATGATCAATGAAGCAGACATGTATTATATTGTCCGTCTAATGATTAAAGGATACATTTAGAACTAGATTTGTTTAACCAACTTGGATGATTTAGAGTTTATAGTTGGAGGGTATGATAGGTTGTCGGATTAATTTAAGCTTGTTCATTTGGATTGAGGATATTTGATGCTGTAATTCTGAGTTGGGGATAAAGAAGACTGAAGCTTCTAAACATCAAAGCATACGAAACCGTACCACAGATTCCAGCATGAAGAGTTCAAGCAATGAGTAGTCCTTCACAAACATTATGCTACTCATTTTGTTACATAAGCCTCAGATCTTCATTTTGTTTATTACCATCCCTCTGTGCCATTCAGAACCTTGCACATACTAAGATTAACATACTAAGAATCACGTTTTATCTAATATTAACTGAAGTACAAATCACATGACATGGTTAGCAGATATCATATAAATAAGTAAATTATATGGTAATTTGAAACTGCCATTCTTCTTTGGAAAGAAGCTGTGTAGGAGTTGCTCATGGTACCCTAGATTTAAAAGTCTGTTATTTATGCAGGCACGAACTGATCAGTTGAAGCTTATGGGCCCTGTCATCTTGAGTGGAATACTAAGATCTCTTGATAGTTCTTCAGGCGAATCAGGTTATCTTCTTCTCCTATTTATTTCAATTTTGTAACCCTTTTTCGATGTCCTGAAGGCTATTGGGTATTCATATGCTAAAAGGTGTGGTTTAGTTTATCTGTTATATCTCCTTTTCAGAGTCTACTACTAGGGACATCAAAACCTTTGCTTTCCAAGCAATTGGGCTGCTTGCATCTCGAATGCCCCATCTTTTCAGGCATGAGTTTCTGCTTGTTTACTCTGTATTTTACATGCAACAGTCTTGCTTGGTAATTATCCTGATTACTATATTCTTTCTGGTCAGAGATAAGATTGACATGGCAGTTCGACTTTTCGCTGCTTTAAAATTCGAGGATCAATCTCTTCGTCTCACAATTCAGGAAGCAGTTACTTCACTTGCAGTTGCTTACAAGGTAATCTAAATCATGAATTGTGTCTCCTTAGTTGCTTCAGTCTTCTGTATCTTTTAGTCATTGGTGTCTATATCGCGTCTACAATGATTTTATGTTGCGTACCCAAGAATCCAAGATCCTTTATTTTGGTGGTGGTTCATTTTCCATATTGCATGCTCTTTCCAGGTGCGAACCCAGAAACGTTTTTGAGGGGTGGTGGTGGGAATGGGATACAACCTCAAGCCTTTTTTTTGGGGGGGGGGGGGGGGGGGGGTGGGGGGGCTGGCCTGGGCTAACATACCTGAAATTTAATAATTAAGGGGAGATTGAGAATTGAAACCGTACATACTTACCACTTGGACTACTACATAGTTGTGTATTTGTTACAAAACACAAAGTAAATAATAGGAATATACATATATAGTAGGTAGCCGAAAATCCAGGGAGGGTGGCTCTTTCTTTGACGAGTTATGTTGTTGTTATTCAAAGTAGTAAGTTGGGCCTTGCAGTATAAAAGTGAAATTTCTAGAAGGGGCTCTTTCTGTATCTTTTAACTTTCGCTAGATATCCTTAGTTTCAGCCATAATTGGATAACCCCCTTTTGTTTTTCAAACCAAATCCTGTGGCTCCTGAAGTTCTTTACTTTTTTCAGGTTCATACTATTTTTTAGATTTAATGTTATGTGAGTTTTATATTCTCCACTATTATAAATTTGTTACATGATGGAAAATCAAATGTTTTTATAAAGATGGTGCTTTGTTTTTGGTTTAGAATATGAGCTTAGAAATGCAAAAACCCACTGCTGTCCTCTTAAGTAGTTCTGCCCTACCTGCAAAGGACAATAAGCTTGTTTTTTCAGCCCTCCAATGGAGATCGACAACTTTCTAGAAAGCTACCAAAAGGTTTAGATCCGGCATAAAGTATCTAATGGGTGAATTCCCTAGGCATATAGTAAATGCATTTTGTGTCACCCTTGGTCGCTGCACCTTTACTAAACTACAAGTAGATAAAACCAAAGTTCAAGGCAAAAGAAGAGAAAAAGTCCTTCTGTTGACAAAGAAGTATCTCCCTCCCCTTTGCAATATATGAATGAAGCATAACTATAGACATAATGAGATTCTTCTACATTGATACATTCATAACTATTTTGAATTAGCCATATATTCCTCCGTAACTTTTGATGGATACTCCATAATAGAGGAACCATATATCATCCCTTTTTTGATCATTACAGATTAGTTGCTAGAAGATAATAAACTGTACCCTATTGATGAAATCCTTTCCTAGCTTTACATAAAGTTAACATGTCATAGGCATATAGTTAGCCAGGATTAAGCAACATAAGTTTTTGAAATTGGAATGCTGTGTTCTACATCGCATGCTTGCACTAACATGACAGAGGGATGTATGTGCATGTGTCAGACAGATCTTGGCACATTCGTCCGAAGTTGGTCTTGTATTCAATCGTATTCCAAAAATTAAATCTGTGATCCATTTTTGCCATCTTGCCGTTGTTCATTCATTGCTCATTGGTCACTGCTGCTCCTCACTAGGACAGCTGCTTCTGCTGTCGCTTGCTATTGAGAGGAAGGGAAAGTGGTATGAAGGAAAATGGAAGGTTGTATGACACATTTTTTGCGATTGCTCTTGTATTCAATTGTATGCCCGGTCAGTTTATCTATTCACAATCTTTTCACGAATTGTGTGACTACGACCTCTTTTTGAAACTCCTATGAAATATCTCATAGAAGCCCAGAGAAATTCTATTGGCAAAGCTTGTACGACAATTTGTTGTGGATATGGACATCTTTTTTTTTCCCTTTTGCCTTTGAATTTTGATATGCATCTCAACATGTTCGCTTGACATTTGATCAAATTGGTTGGACGTATTTTATGACATTGATTATTCAGAATGTGATGTTATTGTTCCTTAAATAATTTTTATCATTCTTTAGTTTTGTTGGGTACCATGAACCTTTCTTATGTGAACCAGGATGCTCCATCAACTGTTCTCAATGCTTTGGAAGGACATCTACTGGAAAATTCTCAAGTGGTAAGGGCATCTCCCTTTTCATGATGTTGAATATCTTCCTATCCTTAATCTTACACCTGCTTATGTTAGGCTTTGCTTATATTGGATTTTATACAGTAGATAGGGAGCTGTGCATTTTCATAGTATTTTCTGGCTACATAGATTCAAGTACTACATTCCTTACAGGCGGAAATCAATTGCTGTAGCCACTGCTTGGGATCTTCTGCTGGAAAAATCTATTTTAGTGAATGTGATAGATGTCATTCCAGTTGCAGTCATTGCCCCATCTATGAATCTTTCCATCGACCAAAGTTTTAGTTTTTGGTCATTTTGATAGATAATGGAAAACAAAAATTTGATGTTTACTTTTTGGTCGGTCTTGGATATCTTCTGTTAGTCTCGTTCTTCTTGCTGGTTTTCGCCATGTTAGCAGCCTCCAACCTTTAGCTCTTAAAGCAGGGGAGAGGAAGATTAATGTTTACATTGTTCAATGGTTGCTACCATGAGGCTAACCAAACAATATCATCCATATACCACCACCTACTGTCTTGTGTGATCTATGCATTAGCATTAGGATGGAGGAGAGAGGAGCCTGAGAGCTGTATGGCTTCATTTTGTTTCATTAACATTTTGTTACACTTGGTGAATCAGATGGTTGAACCTAGAGCTAGGATCAACAGGGTTGAATGTTTTGGCTTATCTACTAACATACATGAACCTTTGCATGTGGTTTTAGTGAGGTTCAAGAGGCAAATAAGAGGATCATATTTCACCATAAATTTTACGTGAAAGTCATATAACATACATTTCACCTCTATGTTTTTTGTCACCAACATTTCCGTTAACTCAAAGTAGCTCATTCAAATGCTTCCTTTGACATTGGCATTTGCTACTCTTGCGAGGACTTTCTTGGATGGAAGTGGAACTGGGAAGACCCCTTGTACTAAAATTTCTAAATCTGTAATTCAATTGATCTTTTATTTTAACTTTTCTAATAATTCCATAATTGGAAGTTGAGAGTTAAGACTAAAGAAATGACCTGAGAAAATGAACTAGGGTGCAAGACAAAATGTGAGAGCTGGGTTGGGGGACATCCTTATCCAACCTGACCTCTGCATTTCACTCGGCTTTGTAGCCGGCCACAAAAACTGGTCTTTCCATCACTTTTCTGATGAAGGCTTTGTTGTTCTTATAGTAGTTGTGGTGACAAACAATGCGCTGAGTTTTGTCTAGGGGAGTCCATAAAGATTCCTACACTTACACCTCCATCTGAATATTTCAAGGGGTAATAAGCATTCTCACTTTACTGGTGACTAATGCTGTGGTGTGCTGATATTGGAAATTTTGGTGGTTCTTGAAGCTGTTCTCGGTAAAGAGATTGGTGGTAGATGTAACGTTGTGCAACAAGCCTTGTGATCCCTCCATTGATGAAGAACAGTAAAAGCATAGAATCAGAGATAGCAACTTGGCACTTACCCCTTAGGGCTTCATGCCCAAGTATGTTGTGTGAATCTAATAATAAAGTCGAGATTCTTAGAAAAAAGCATGCATAAGGTATAAAATTAAATGATCTGATGGATTAATTCTTATCCAGCCTAAATTTATATTAAATTGACTTTCCACCAGAACCTACTGAAACTTGCTGTTATTTGGGTGGACTTCCCAGTTACTGGTTGTTGAATCCTATCCTAGTTGTAGCCTTAATCGAAAGTAATTTACTAATTAGAGCAATCTCACCTCCATAATAGAATCGCTGCATCTTTTCTTGAAACTTATATTCATACTTCTCTGGGTATTCCCATCATCTTTGTTTATCTTTTGAATCCAACCACCTATCTGTCAGTAGTTTCAGATCTATACTGGAACTAACTGTGATTTGAATCATCTATAGGCAATTTGTTTTGAAACACATGTTACTTAATTTACTAGCTTTTGTTTTCATTCACATTTCTTTAGAATTAATTTTTTTATCATTTTGTTGTTATCTGGAAAGGAACAAAGCGAGGTGCGCTTCTGTGCTATTAGGTGGGCAACTTCTCTCTTCGATTTGCATCACTGTCCTAGCCGGTACATCTGCATGCTTGGGGCTGCTGACTCAAAGCTGGATATAAGGTCACTCATACATATCTTATTGTCGCTGTTGATGAGTTTAATTGTCCTTCTTTTGTATCTGATTTTCTTGGTAGCTTTTCTTAGATGGTTTGTTCATGACAACATTTTCTCTGTTAACATTCTACCTGTTTCCAATTTGATAAAGTGTCTACTAGGATTGAAGATCATATTTTTAGTAGTTGTATGGTTGACAAAATTACTTTTTCAGGAGCTGGTGTCACAACCTGAAACATAATAGGCATTGAATTTCAAAATTGCGACTTCTGTAGTTGATCAAGTTACAATAATCAAATAAACCTGTCTAAAATTTTCAATCGTTAACATAAAAGTTATATAATATGATATTCAACTTCTGATACATAACCTGTCTTTGTTCACATCTTCTCAACCCATTTCTATCCATACCATCTAACTATTTTAACCTCAAATATAATCACTTCCAAATATTCTTCTATTAAGAGCCCAGTTCCTCTTTGTACATATCATATACATTCAAAATTTGGTATATCCTATGTACACCATAAGGATTCCAACATTTACTAGCCATACCACTTCTATACTTCCACTCCTATACATCTAAAGTGTAACAAAACATTATAGTTCTATGATCACATCATAAAAATAACCCTGGAGCCTATTAGTCTACGCCACTTCTTGCTAGTCCAAAATTTTCCCCCTATAAAAGAGTGAGCAAATCACTACTCAACAAGTAATTAATCTAGACTATATAAGTAAGGCAATAATACGATCTTATGAACAAACATGCAATCAATATGTTGATAAATGTGACTCAACTAAATGTCTTAGTCTAATTGAAGAGAATAAGGGGGTTATTTATATAAGAGGAGAGCTCCATTAGGCTTTTCAATGTGGGACTAAAACTGGTGAATAAGACCAAACTAGAAAAGAGAGGATAAAGCTCTCCTTCAAATTTAAATATTCTATGGAAACAATATGACATCAATAGGATGTGGCAGTAGGATAAATATTTCTGAATTCAATCAATTAATTAATAGCTTGAAATTAAAGTGTCAACAATTATATATTAGCATCCTGAGCTAGAATGTCAACTCGAGATACGCATCGTGTATGGATTTCCTTGCGAATTATATCATTGCATACGTATCATCATATGATAAAATACTCCAGGATTTTGGGTTTATACTTCTAATCATTAAGATACATAATTTTCTCACAAAATTTTATTTGTTTGATCTTCATCTGAATCTAGATTCTTAATTATACATTACATGACCCAAGTAAAAAATCCGAAACATCTTATCACTATATGTATGGTATCTGATCAACCGATATACGACGGAATGGTTGTATATCGTATCAATCGTAAGATATGTATAGTGTATCATATTATAGTAACAACATAGATGTCCATGACTGTTCTCGATTTTATGCTTCATATGTGTCCTTTCTGGATCTGCAGCTTGGTTCGTTCTCCATCGCACTATCAGGACAGTGATCTATAATTTAGAGGCAGACTGATAAGAAGCGCCAATAAGTGTCAATTCAGTGTCACTATTTCAACGATTGGTGTCAACAATACTGTGATAAGATAAATAAAGATATGGACATCTGGCTCAATGGTGAACACTACATGAAGCCAGTCAAATTCTCATTGGCCATATGAGGTCGATCCATTATAGTATCATGAGAATTTCTTTTGTGCCGTTTCCTCTAGAGTCAATATTTCCAATTGGACGTCTTCAAGGGATCAATCAATCTCATGGTCTTGCCAGTCGATTTATGTCCTTATCAGCTCAGTGAATATGGATAGAGACATTAAGAGTCCAATGAGTTACAGACATTAAGAGTCGATATCAATCATAATAAAGGTAGTACCAAAATTATGAATTCTGATGTTACATACAACAAACATATCCATGTCGATAAGATCATATGGATTCATATAAGCCATCCGTAATACTAAAGTAAGATCTTGACATAATCACCAAGAGGAATTTGAGTCGTCATAAACATCAAACTCAAGTTGGAATAATCACCAAGAGGAATTTGAGTGTAACATACTCGGTTTTGTTATGGAATTGAAAGAGAAACATATAAGATGGAGCCGAATAGCATATAGGAGAATATCAAAAAGTTTAGTCAGTCACTTGTTGCTGAATTGAATCATCACTGATTCTGATGACTCTGACATTACTTCAATATCTTTCTCTCTCCTATCCACATTCTCCTTTGTTTACTTCTTTATAACTTAAGCGTTAACACACTAAATAGAAGGTGAGTCAGGTTTATCAACTCAAGAGTAGGTCAGTCACAAGCTTTAATAACTTAATAAGTCAAGTAAAGACGAGTCATCAATACTATCAAGCATGAGTTGTCAAGGAAGGATGAATCTATCACTTAAGAGAAGATGAGTCATCAAACTCTGAGTACAACATTCTCAAGAGTGTTGTTATGGAATTAACAGAGAAACATATAAGATGGAGCCAAGTAGCATAAAGCAGAATATATAAAAGTTTAATCACTCACTTGTTGCTACTCCGAATCGTCGTCGATTTCGAGAATCTGACACTACAGCAGATCTTCCTCTTTCCTATCCTCTTTCTCCTTTGTTTTATTTTTTTATAACTTATGGGTGGTATCCACTAAATAAAAGGTTATAGTATGTTTTATCAACTCAAGAGTAGGTGAGACATAAGCTTATCAATTCAAAGAAGCTAAGTCATAGGTTTCATCAACTCTAGAAGGAAAGTTGTTGGTTTTATCAATTCTAGTCTAGAGTAGGTGACACCAATGCAAGAGAAGGTGAGTCATCAAAGTATCAAGCATTAGTTGTCAACTCAAGAAAGCACGAGTTATTGTTCAAGTGCATTAGTCAAACAACTCTAGAAGCATGAGTTTTCAACTCAACGGAGAATTGAGTCATTACTTAAGTGCATGAGTCAAACAAGTCCAGAAGCATGAGTTCTCAACTCAGGAGAGCATGCGCCATATGCTCTTATCAACTCCCTCACTTTTGGGCTTCCAACATAGACTTTAGTTATGGGCTCCATGAGGTCCTAAAGCCCATTTACATGTTCTCCTTACGGACTTTACAAGCCCATAACCATAACCAAGCCCAAGAGACAATTGATTTTTGTATTTGACCAAGTGATTTTGAGTGCTAGCTCATCATCTTCTTAATCAACTCCTATACATGTTATAGAAAATATGTGACCTTAGAATTGACATTGTCAAGGGAAGAAAAAACCTAACTGTTTATGTATGTTTCCTAGAAAGGGTGAACTATACTTCTGATTTGTTATAACAATTTTCCATCTCTTAGTGCTGACAGTAGAAATCTCACGGTAAAATTCAATCCTAGATTCATGCAGAACTGAAGTAGAAGTTCCTTTGTAATGTTTGCAAATTTGTTTCTACATTCTTAGAAAATTGACTTTTAGCCTTTTGTGTGCACGTTACTCATGCAAAGAGAAGTTTATAGCCCAACTATAAATCGATCATGATTTATGGATCTAAATGTTGGACATTTAGGAACATGTCCAAAAATTGTGAAGCTGAAATTGAAATGTTTAAAAGGGATGAGAGGAAACGTGGGAAAAAGAGAAACTAAAATTTTGAATTCGTTGTAGGAGCCTAAGAATAGCTTAAGTTAAGGATAAGGCGCAAGGAGTTCATTTGAGATAGTTTGGGCATGTGCATCACAGTGGTTAGGAATACTACAGTTGTATTTCTGAATGTTACTACAGTTGTAATTCTGAATGTTGCTACTAGGGGAAGGGTATACCTTCACAAAGAAGATTATCTGTGTTAAAATAATACGAGGCTTGTAAGTGATGCCCTTATAGAGCTGAATGGAGGAAATAGATTATTGCAGATGTCTTATATCTTGGTAAGGACTTTGTTGTTTCCTGCTGAATTCCCCTAACAAGAGTTGGATATTTGGAATCAAATTCAGCCTCACAGATTATCTAATGAATTCTTTTGAAGAATCTCATTTGATGGTTTCCTCTAAATGTTATATCTGGAAGGTTGTTTCAGGTAGTTTTAGTCATTATGTGGATAATTTCCCAGTATAGGATTATCTGATGCGGCATATTGTGCAAGCCTATTTTTATTGGTTGATCATTGGCTTATCTATCTATGAGAAGCTAGCTTGGTGATAACGTGCGTATAGAACTCTGTAATTTGTTACTTTTGTGTTGAATCTAATGATGTGTTATGAGCTTTATTCTGGAAGTAAATAGTTAGCTGGTTAAATCTTTCTGGTGGTTCTTCTATAGCTGCACCCTTCCGAAAGCTTTTTTTTATTCTCAGGAACATGGACAATATTGACTTTATCTACCACAGAGTTCATAATTGCTTACCCATCTAAGAAGTGTCTCATCCATATATTACTTTATTCAAGGTAGTCAAAGGCACAAGGCGCACTCGACGCACAAATGGTCCATATCGCCCGAGGCACAAGGCGTGCTAGGCGCGTGCCCGAATGAAGCGAGATGCAAAAATAAAATAATAACAATATACATAAATAAATAAATTATTAATGTAAGAAATAAAACTAAATAACATATTAAAACCAAAATAAACATGTTAAAACATAACCAAGTGAACTAGTAGAGCAGTAATAGCACTAGCAGTCAACATAACTAACAAGAGCAGTATTCTTCCTAACATGACTACCATGACTTTATTATTTACTTTTCATTCCATTGGATGCAGTGTGTTTCAAGATGTACTAATTATTTAGTATGTACAGTGAAGCTAAAAAATATTAGAATTTCATTAATCATTTTTCTTTGTTCGTTTTCTTTGAAATTTGAACATGTCGGAGTTTATACCTAGCTTCATTAACTTGGATATAGGCTAATTCAGTATATATGTTTTTTGATAGGGTAGTAACCACCTCATTCAATTGGAATACAACAAAAAAGTTTTTATCCCAAAATTTGGGTTTGGCTGTTTGGATCCTTCCCCCCTTCAACTCTGTCAAGGGCTATGTCCTATATAACGCTAACCTTATCCTTATTTGAAACTTCAAAACAATGTTCGTCTAGGCCAACCTCTAGTCCTAGCGGCACTATTAACTACTATGCTATTCTCCTCCTTATAGGAGCATCTATTTGTCCTCCGTCTGCGTTGCACATGTCAAAATGAGCTAAGACGATTCTCTCATATCTCATATCACACCACCTCTAAATTCTCATGAATACACTCATTTCATATCCTATCTCTAAATGTCTTGCCGCTCATCCATCTTAGCATTTTTACGGCTACACAAATGTTCTGGACATGTTTGTTAATTGCTAAACACTTGATCTATAAAGCATGACCGGTCTTATAGCAATCTTGCTTTTCTTACGGGGTTTAAATTAGTAGAACGAAAACAAATAATATGAAATGTAACATCTAACGGGGTTTAAAATTAGTAGAATGAAAACAAAAGAATATGAAATGTAACATCTAATAGAAGTTAGAGGGCAACGAGGGAGGAATACATATAGATGGACAAGAGATACTTAAGAGAGAGTTTCCAATATTAGGGTGAATCATTCATCATGATGGAGAGATTGAGAAGGATGCCATGCTTAGAATTAAAACAAGATGGTTAAAATGGTGGAGTGCTTCTGGAATATTTTGTGATTGGAAGATTCCTTTGAAGTTGAGAAGAATACAAAGCTGTTGTAAGACTTGATGTCATTCGAATGATAGTAAACATTACAAAAAGGGAAAGAACCAACATATGGAGTAAAAGAAAAAAGAGAGCCAAACTTTACTGAAAAGAAATCATGTGAAGCCATAACTTTAATTCCAAAATCTGACCACACTTTTGTAAAGAGTGCTTTCTGGTATACTGTTAAAAAACATGTTGTAGAAGCTGATCCAGTACATTAGCTAGGGGGATGACATCAAATATGCTTCTTCATTATATAATTTGTAGAATGGCTCTGCTTGGTACTACTAAAACATGCTCTGGAAAGAAACACAATAATAGTAACTATCAGATTAGTGGTGATGCTAATTTATCAAATGACATGCCAGTCTCATATTTGGTAGATGCTACAAAATGGCTGCCATTACCACATATTCCCAATCATCTTATGGCGGATGTGCATAAGGGTTGACTTTGACATTGCCTACCATTTGTCTAGAAGCACATATAGGTGGGAGGTCCAAATCTGCTACGTACATTCAACCAGATTTGGTTCATACAAGGATCGTGAAAACATAAAGGGTGGAAGTGCTCAATTCTATGATATCCTTAGTATTTTCTTTTCTTTGAGGAGCTTATTATGGTAGGCAACCGGACCAGATTGTTTACATTTGGAGGGACTTGGGTTGCTAAGTGTGGTGAAGGGCATTTCATTCCTTGATTTGCTGGAGCATATAGGATTAAACAGAGAAGCTTTCTGCTACATGAGTTTCCTAAGCTATTCTTCTTAACATGTAATTGTAGTAGGTAGGCCAAACATGTATGACACTGGTCAAAGATACATAGATATCTAGCACCAAATATATTAGTCCTTGGTCCTCTCATATGGAGATACTTTGGGATTGATTGACGGTAGGCTGTTGGATGGGAGACATATGGTCATTAACTTCTTGTTAAATTTGTTTATCGATCTAGAACTTGCAGTGTCCAAGTCATTCTTACCGGAATTCACCATATAGATAATGTTTGGCGATCTGGAAATGGAGGGTGAAATGCCTTGAACATGGAAATCCTCATTCTAATAAGAGAACACAACGTACACTTAGAGTTTCCAACCAAGCTTTTAAGGGGAAGATGTAATTCTTTCAGTTATTTTCATCAAACTTTTAAGAGTGAAGACTTGCTACTTCTTTTTGGAAATGCATATCGCTAGAGGATTGTTTTGAATTTTAGATTATGCTATATCATGCCCCTTGATTTATTTTAAATCTTAAATATCCATTATATATTTTATTACATATTTGTTCCTTAAAAATGTTCCATGTTCTGGATAAGTTCCGTATAAACGTATTGCTTTGCAAATAAATGTTTCGATGAAGCCTACTCCAAAATATACCAGACCCTTGTGCACCTATGTTACCTGGACTCGGGTACAGGTATTGGGTATGGGTACATATCCAAGAGTCGGACCCTTCAAACTCATAATTGAAGGACACACGGACTCGGCTAAAAAAGATCCAAATTTTGGATACGGGTACGGGGATATGACTATTAAAATAAATACATTTGAAATAGTTTCGTAAAAAGATGCATCATGTAATTAAATTTGTATGCTTCATAAAAGACATAATTAAATTTGCACGATTTCATAAAAAGACACTCTCTCTAATTAAATTTGTATGATTTTATAAAAAGATACAGTTGTAATAAAATTTGCATTGTTTTATATATTTAAGCTTATAATTAAATTTGCATAATTTCATAAAAAGACATCATGTAATTAAATTTGTAAGGTTTCATAACTTTACTACCAATCCACCATATTAAAATAAACTATCTACTTCACTACCACATTAAAATAAACTATCTACTTCACTATCAGTCTTCCGATTGTCACCATAAAGGACCATGAAAGATCCGATTGTCACTATAGAGGATCGGATACGGATTCCATATCCATACCCATGTTCTACCCGGTGGACACGGGTACTTCTTCTAAAGTGGAGAGTCCGGATAACATAGCTGTGCACCGCACTCCTGTTTTCGTTAACATTCCGGATCGTTCTTTGTTCCAGGTGACCTTGGTCCCTGTCCACAATGGTTATGGATATGTGAGTGGAAGGAAGTAGTAGTAGCATGCCGAATTTCTTAAAAAGGGAGTGATAATGTCATTGAGTGTGTCTGACTCATTTCTGGAAGTTGTTTCTTTGGTGACATTGAGGATCTTGATTGGTACATCCACTTCATTACCCACAAGATTGAGGATGATGAGACATTATAATTTTTTTGGAGGTGTAATCTAGGGATCGTTCAGCAAAGATTGAGCATCCTTGGCTAGACCTTTATCCCTCCAGAAGAAGCTAGATGAATGGTGTTAATCCTTCAATTTGCCGTCCATGGGGTTTTATATCACATAAAGTAGAGGGGCATGAAACTGCGGACACTATTGACAAGAACCACACAACCTCCAGGGAGATAAGATAGAATTTTCTTCCTTTCCAGTGGTTGATATTTGCAATCCAACAATGGTTGTTATCCTGCTTTTTAGTTTGCATCTCGCTTAATTGGTTGGCCAAAGTAGTCAATGACTATGTTGCTATACAAATAGGAAACTATTGCAATTAGGAATGTCCTTGTTCTCTATTATGTCTCAGGCACATGCACCATTCAATATGTCACAAGTTTTGGGTATCTGTGTTTACTTGTGAAAGACTCGAAGGGGGTAGTTAAGATAAACTAGTGGTGGTTGGTTACCAAGAGATCCAGAGACAGATTATAGACAATGACGGTGCCAATTCTACCATTAAGGGGGAAAGCGTAATGGAGATCCAAACTAGAGGGGAGAATCTATATGGGAGTAGGGTAAAAATGTTGAAGGATCAATTTTACAGTTGCTTCTGTTCCTCAATCAATAATCTCTGTATTGCCGGCTTCAAACTGCTTATACAGAGGAAAGTGGGACTTCCGTTAGTTTGACTTGCTTCTTCTGCGGTTGAGTACTTTACTTCTTATGCATGGTTTTATCACTAAAGGTAAGCAAATTTGATCCATGAATCTAAGAAATAGTGAGAATTCTTGATCTTTCTCAACAGCTCTTGATTTTCACTTGGCTTGGCTTGGCTAGGGGGGCAAGCTCCGCCTCTTTGTGGACAGAGTAATTCGAGAAGTTTATGTTAAGGCACATGAGGCTGTCAATACTAACTTCACGGAATAATTTGCGCTATCAGATGATACCAATATGATACAACCGATACCAATATCGATACGATTTTGACATGTCACGATGCGATATCGATGACTACCATTAGCAACCGTTACTGACAATAGGGTCTCTTTTCCAATCAATTCGGCAGAGAAATATTGAATGGAGATAGAAGAATGGAAAAATAGTGTCAACATAATGATTCAGTTGTGCTGAAAACTGTCAATGTGACAATGTATTGATATGATTCCTTGTTGATAAACTATAACCATTACCATTTGTCAAAGTTGTGTATCTATAAATTCATAACATATCCATATTAATTATTATTTTTAAAACTATTTATTGTTGTTGCACAATGTCTAAAGACAAATAAATTAATAAATAATAGTATCTATTGTAAGTGAATATTATTCAATTAGACTAACAAGAAACAACATTTAATATATAAAATTATGTCTAAATGTATCAAATTTTTAAAAAGTTTTTTGAAAGTTTTTTTAATCATTTTTGGCTTTCCGAGAGGAAGAACCCGTTATTACGCTCAGAAATAGCCGAAACTACCGATATCGATACTCATAGGAAGGGTTCGAAACTGATTCCAATACCAATATTTCGAACCTTGCTTCACGGGCTAAGAATGTGACCTTGAGGAGAGATGACGAGTTTGAGATTTCACAAAGAACTATGTTATATAAGGACAATAAGAGACAGATGTCTTTTTACTCTTTCAACATGTTATCTTGTGTTCTCTTGGATTGTGTTCTACTCTAATATAACTTAAATGTCCCATCTCACTTCATTTCAAGCAGAAACCATTGAACCCAAAGTGTTAAAAGTTTTGATATAATTCTTAATCCATATTTGAGTTTGAATTAGATATTCAATTTATTTTGTGAATTCTATTTATGTATCTTATCTTATAATATACAGGGAAATGGCTCTTGAAGGTCTTCGTCTTATGAAAGATCAAGGGCAGACATCTGTTACCATTTCCAACCTCAAGTACCCTGAGCTTAAGGAGATGCTTGACTACATTTGTTTCCAGCAGCCAAAAGTGTTAAATTCTTCTAAATTAAGGGAAGAAGGACTTCTATTTTCATCAAAAACATATGTTGCTATGATAAAGTTTTTGATGAAGTGCTTTGAGGCAGATTTAGGGCTATACAGTTCTGAAGCTGGAATTAATGAATGTGCCTCTCCAGTGGTAACATTATGCTTATTACTGGAACATGCTATGGCATTTGAAGGTTCTGCAGAGTTGCATGCCACAGCCTCCAAGGCATTAGTTGATATTGGTTACCATTTCCCCAAGGTTTATTCTGCTTATTCTTTTCAGCTGAGATTCTGTACTATTTTCATTATTTTGCAATTCGACTCAACTCAGTTTTCGTTGTCATCTGCAGTTACTCGCATCACGCTATGCAGAGCGTATAACTTGGTTAAAGGTCTTACTTAGTCACATCAACTCTGAGACTCGTGAATCTGCAGCACTTCTGTTGGGAATGACATGTTCTGCCATTTCTACGTCAGCAGCCTCTACACTTATCTCTGATCTTACTACCTCATCTAGTGGTACAAACATGTTGAGGTTTGTCTACGATGTTTACTCATTGTGTTCAATTTCTAGTTTTTTTTTTTAAACTCTTTTTTTGAGTTCAGGACATCTTATAATGCTACAGATTTGAAAGTTATCATGGTGCATTATGTGCCATAGGATACGCAACAGCAGAATGCATGAAAGATACACCTGCTGTGAGTTTCTATTGGACCTTCAATTGCTAATTTCTCTAGGTTACAATTTCTGTGTCACTGTAAGTTTGATTCATATTTGTGCATTATCGTGCATCGTTCAAGTAGCAGTAAGTCTGGGACAACTAGCTGCTGGAGGTTCTAATGAATGGCTTCATCATAGTTGTGATTCCATGCATGTTTATTTTGCCACCTGCCCTGTTTATGGATTAGCATGAGCATTTATCTCTGATTTCGAGGGGGGGTATCAAGATTCTTAACTAACATTGTACCCATACGCTAAGGACGGATATAATCACAACTCACAAGTAAATGAGGCTTGGTTTGGTATTGCTTCTGCTTTTCAAAGAAACAGAGGCAGAAGCAGCTTACAAAAAGCAGAGCACACACAAGCTTATCAGAAAGAAAAGAGAAGCTGATTTTACCAAACACCTTTTGGTGCTACTTTTGAAAATGAACAAGAAATAATCAGCCACAATAAGCAGTACCAACCAGCCTTAGTAGTTGTAGTCTTGTAGACTCGATGTGCTAATTTTCTGCTTATAGATCATCAGATCTTCTGTTGGATTTGTGAGAGATGTACATACTGTGAGCAATGTTCATTATGGATGCACTCCGTTTTTCGTACTCAACCTATATGCTGCTAACTTATTTTATATAGATCTCAGATGTGCTGTTTGCAAGTACAGTTAACCATCTTGTAAATGTGGTTGAGTCTGAGAGCATAGCATTGGCCTCAGTTGCAATGGAAGCAATTGGTCATATTGGTCTTCGTTGTTCATTGCCTGCACTTAATCGTAATTCTAACTCAGGTACTCTTGCTTATCAGTTACTGTATCATTACAAGATTTATTTGACATTAGTTGGGCAATGTCTATAGCTATTAGCAAATATTAATGAATATTGATTGCTAATGAATGCAGGTGGGCTTATAACAATTCTGCAAGAAAGGTTGAGCAAGTTGCTTACTGAAAATGATATTAAAGCAATCCAGAAGATTGTTATTTCCCTGGGGCATATTTCATTTAAAGAAACATCACTTTTGCACCTTAATAGTGCCCTTGATTTAATTTTCAGTCTTTCTCGGTCTAAGGTAAGTGTGGTCTTGCCCTTAAAGGTCATGCTTGTGGCAGATGGTCTTTTTTCTTCCATGCTTTACTGCTTGTACAACTTTTCTTTTTGTCAAATTCTGGCCTTTTGGAATATGCAGATTGAGGATGTACTTTTTTCTGCTGGAGAGGCTTTATCATTTATATGGGGAGGAGTCCCTGTGACAGCAGATATTATACTTAAATCAAACTACAGTTCACTTTCCCAAAGTTCTAATTACCTTTCTAATGAAATGCCCTCAGCCATAATAAGTAGCGCATCTGGGAGTGACAACATTGAGGAGTCACGTATCGTCGCTAGAGAAACTATAATAAGAAAGATTTTTGATGCTCTACTTTACAGTAGCAGAAAGGAGGAAAGATGTTCTGGAACTGTCTGGCTTGTATCACTGACAATGTATTGCGGTTGTCATCCAAAAATCCAGCAACTTCTTCCGGAGATCCAGGTTTGCCTTAATGACTTTTTTCCCCCTCTTCTTTTGCTTTAGTAGTGTAGGCTATTAGTTTAAACTGTATCCTAGAGCTGGGGGTAGACCTAAGACAACTTGGATTGAAGCTGCTAGGAAGGTTATGACTTTAGAGAGGAGATGGCCCTTGACAGAGCTTAATGTTAGATGAGGATTCATGTAGCTGACCCCAAAACTTTGGGATAAAGCCTGTGTTGTTGTTATTGCTTTTTGTCTTAGAAATGCAATTATTATTAGTTTGAATATATAGGCATGTATTTTCATTCGAATAATATTTATCTTTGTATGTTATGGAAGCAATATTTAGGCGTGGATATCCAGTAGTTAAGCTAAATGTTTCAAGAAGTGACCACATGCAAGCATTTGGTCATGTATAATACATAAACTAAATGTTCATTAAAAATTTGAGTTCAAATTCACACCTCACCAGCTGATCCATTTCTAATTCTCATCCTCCTTTTGCTGTCTCCATCTACTATCCCCTGTTTGTCTCCCAAAAACCTTTGGTGCAAGATCATATAGGAGTTGAGGTGCCTTTTTCCAGCTCTTCTTTTTCCTCTTATTTCCTACTCTTCTCCAGTTGATGATGAATCTATTGTTCTATAAGCTGCGAAACTTGATGGTGCAATAAAATGTAATGGGTTTTGGGAAAGAAAATAAGAGACCATTTTTATTTTAAGACCTGAGGTTGAAGTTTCTAGTTAGATTCGAAGACAATTGAAGTTGCCATGAGTATGGAGCAGTCACATAATTCTTGGATTTTTCGAATAGTTTATGTGTAACTTGCGAATAGGTAACTAGTCACACGTGTGATTAATTTGTGAGTTTACAAATGATTTGCATAGTTCACGAATTATTCACTGAATTCACGAATAAAACAAAATGATCACTAATTATTCATCATTTTCTCAAAACCCCTATGTTGGAGGACCATATCATCAATGCTTCAGATTTGAGATAAATTAGGGATTTTAAGTTGGTTTGTTTTTAGGTACATATGTTTTAGTGCATTGGTTTTAATTATTTATGTACATGCTGATTTCTAGGATTTGATTATATTTAACGTCCTGTTTCCGACTTTTCTTTATTGCAATTAACACTAGTGATCTTGATGACCAACGAATGTAATCATGCTCGCAGTATCGGTATCAGACCCTTCCTATGAATATCGGGATCGTCAATATTGGCAGTTTCGGATCAGAGTATCGATTTTTTTGGTATCGGAAAGAAAATAATTATTAATAAATTATTAAAATTTTAGAAAAAATATTTTATACATTTAGGCATAATTTTAAGTGTTTCATGTGTTGTTTCTTAGTAGTTTTGAAATGAAATGAAATAGTAGTCACCTTTGCATATTGGTTTACCTGTGAGATATAAGTTTTATTCTTTTACATGCTTTTACACCCTTGCTGATTGGTCTTTTCCGTTCAATATCTTTGCCAAATTGAGTGGAAAAGAGATGCCCAATGTCAGTATCGCTCAATATCGGTATCGGTTGGTATCGAAGCAGGATATACCAAACCATATCGGTATCGACCGATACCGCAAACTATGCATGTATACCTATATAAACTCATGTAAGGATTGGCTTTTATTTATAGATTGATTAAGAGATGAATTATTTTTTTGGAAGAGGCAACCTTAGTTTGTCTCTATCTATATCTTTCTCCATATATTTTTATTATGTGCATCTTGCTACCGTTGTGGTTTCTACTCTCTGCTACAATGCTTTTGACTACAAGTTATGGCAAAGTACTATTTGATAATTTCCTATGAAATATTTTTCTGATAAATATTCGAGTTCTTATATTCTTATAAGTAATTCTTATTGCTTAGAAAACATGACTACCTGATTTAAGTTATCATATTTTGCTTGAATTTTTTCTCAAATTTGCTGTTCCCGGGCTTTTGTCGAATTCCAAACTTAAAACCTTCCCGAAATATTCCTGAATGTTGAACTTGTGACTATGATGTGGAGACTGTGAAGGCTGCCATGGATCGATGTATTTGCGACACTCATCTTATAGCTTTGTGTATGGTTCCGTTGGTCCAGCTGAATCACTGACTATTTCTATTCATCAGGAGTTGAGTAGAGTAATTTTTTTAGCTTAGTTGGGTTGGCCCTTTTTGTATTCAGTTTGGTTTCACTGGGCTTCTAGTTCTATACTATACGATGTTATGAGAACTGGACTGGCCTGTCCGATCGGAAAACAACGAACCAGTTGGAGGCTGGTTCTCCACAACCATAAAACCTGTTTTACCTTTGGACTGGATTAGACCGTTGAACCAAGCAAATAGTTCGAACTGGATGGTTATAACGGTTATTTTTTCTTTTTCCGGATAATTTACACAATCTATTTCCTCTCTCCGCCTTAGATTTCATTCTCTCGCTTCTTCCCTTCTCTTGGTCCCTCCAACTCTCCGTATCCTGCCTCATTACGTTTTGCAACCCCCTGCCACCAGCACGGCCGTCAATCATCAATATGACCTTCATTAAAATGGCCTCTATTATTCATATTTGTGGAGTGGACTTTATTTGCAAAACGTAACAAAGGATCTTACAAAGAAGACTGTAGACAACGTAATGAGATACTTATCTGTAGCTATAAAGTCGATTTTATTTTCTTCTTTGCTTCATAATTCACTAATGTGGTGGACATTGCAATTGTGGCGATGGAGATTGTGACGGTGGAGAAGGAAGAAGGGTGATTTAGTAATTCATAATATAGGAAATATGATACGCTACAAGTGCTTCAACTGAAGAGGAAAAATGGTTGAGTACTTGAGTTTTGCTTGGTTTGGATCATTATGATTTTATTATTCCGATTATTAATCGAATTTATGGATATGAAATTTATCTATGGTAGACTATTGACAAGGATTTTCTTTTGAAACCTCTAAGGGTGCATTTTGGAATGGAGTTTTGAAAAGACGGGTTTGATAAAGTTGGGCCTTCATACTCCAAATTACTTATCTGTGGTGCATTTGAGAGTTTTTTTTGGAGTTAGAAAAAACTTTATTTTTAGTTCAAAAATACCATCAAAACTGTAGTTAGCAAAACTACAATTTTAGTGACTTTATTTGTGAACAATATAAGTTTCTTTATGGATCGTCATTTCACTATTGCTCCTATTGGACTTCCTATGTCAGGATATAGATCGAATAATAAATATTCTTTTTCAGGTGGTCTGCAAGTTGCTGCTCAATCTATTAGTTATGAAATACCATTAACTTTATGTGTATTATCAATATCTCTGTGTTGTGTTTTATCAATATCTATTTATCTCTGTGTGTGTGTGTGTGTGTTTGGTAAATCTATTTCTATTGTCCGACTTAAGCTCACATCTTTATTACATCAATCTCCATTGACCATACTGGATTTGCGTGCCATTCCTCCATTTTTGTGTCTGTCGCACTATTCCAAGATCCATTGTTCGGGTTGTTCTCCATCTCACTTTCCACTCGGATTACCCATGACTACCAAATCCTCTAGCCAGGCAGACCTCTCCTCCAGATTTGGATCTCAATCAGCTGGTACTTGAATATCTTGTTTTATCCCCTGTTAATATTTAAGCACATATCACATCCAGGGGGGTTCGAACCTCCGAACAATTTTCTCGGGATTTACGTCTTCAAGAGCTCACCACTTGGTCTGTGCTTGTTAGCACACATGTGTATGCCTGTCATGTTGATCTCTTCAAGTCTAACATAGCTTTAGTTACAGAATGACTTGAAACATAAGCTTAAGTACCTAAGCCTGCCTCCAAGTGGACATGTGTCATCTCATTCACCAGCTTTTGTGAACAACTTTAGAAGTTGTCCAAGTTTGCTTGATATAGGTTTTTTCCTAGTAATATGAGGATTTGGAAAATGGTCACTTGGAACGTGGAATACTATGTAACACAATGAAAATGGAACACAGTACATTGGGGATAGGCTTCTTTGGAACACAACATTTATTCGGAGCGTGGAATGTTTCAAGGTATATATATATATATATATATATATATATATAGTCCAAGAGTTGTGGCCTAGTGGTTACAATGGGGGGCTCCTGTGGGGGAGACCACCGTTCGAGCCCCCCCTTAGATGCAAGGTTCAAAAACTCGGTATCGGTATCGGTATCGGACAGTTTGTATGAGTATCAGTATCGACGGTATCGGATCGGAGTATCGAATTTTTTGGTATCGGCTGTATCGACAATATTTAAATAATTATTAATAAATTAGTAAAAAAATAGAAAAATAATTTACATATTTATGCATTATTTAAGTATTTTTTATTTTATTTTATTATAATTGAATAAAACTATAGTCATCATGTGTATGTCTGTAGAAGAATTTGCCTCTATTTATAGTTTTTTTTTCCTACTATTTTGGTTCTTCATTATTGTTCTTTGTTGGATTTGATATGTCTGGAATCAATTTATACTTTTTTTTGGCTTTTTGTAGAACATTTACTTTGTTAAAGTTCATGTGATTATCTGATTTGATCTGATTTTTTTCCGTATCGGCCCATATCGGTCCCGTATCGGCTGATACAGACCGATACGAACTTTTTCGTACCAGTTTCGGCCGATACCGATCTTTTCTGTTGGTATCGGATCGACAGGGGAAACAACCGATCCGATATGTCCGATATGTATCGGTATCGGCCGATACTTTAAACCTTGCTTAGATGCCGGCTGGATGGCTTTGTGTAACGGGCGTACCAATCCTACTTGGATGGGGTGGGAGCTCCCTGTTGGGTGACCCAGGTTGTAGACCCCTCTCCGTGGAAGGGGGGCTCCCTGTTGAGCACTCTGGGTTGTAGACCCCACTCCGCTCGGGTTGGCTGGGTGCCTCTGCCACGGATCCGAGTAGGCCATGAATGGACACACACACACACACACACACACACACACACATATATATATATATATATATATATATATATATATATATATATTGGAAGAAGGTAATTTTATAAATGAAAAAACATGTTACATCACAGCTTTCCGTCAGGTGGGAATATTGGTTGTTGTCAACCCATTCACATCAAATCCTATATTGTAAAGAATGCCACCTCTAGCAGTACAAAGTTCCTCAAAAATTCGGTTGTTTCTCTCCTTCCAGATATACCATACAACCAACGCTATACTGGTGCATGCCTCCCTGAACCATAGACCTCCCCTGCTACGAGACCCTCTGATACTCCGAATGATCGATGTTATATATATATATATATATATATATATATATATATATATATATATATATATATATTCAAAATTATTCAAATACCATTGTATTATTATAGAATTCATGATTATTATCATAAATTCTAAACAATCCTAGCAATCATGTCTTTTGAAAAAGAAGTAAGAAGACTTGGATCTTAACTCGAAGGAAAAAATACCTAAATGAATTACATTTTTTTTTGCCCTTTATTCTTGCTAATAGCTTGTCAGAAGACTTGGGACATGGAAGGTGCATTTCCATGTAACAGTATATTTGTGTTTTAGAGGTGCATGGTGATGCTCTTAAATCTCATGATGTTTCAATTTTATACTCTTGCTTGGAGTATGTTAAGTACATGGTTATACTGTCTCAAAAAGTCTACTCGGATGGTGTGTTAACAATCCTAGCAATCATGTCTTTTTAAAAGTAGCAAGACTACGGTGTAGTAATCACATCATAAATCACTCATTTTAACATATTAAATTTAGAATATACTTTTCTCCTTAGCGAAATTTATTTTTCCAGTTACTATTAAGTACTCTTCTTCACATAAAGTGATAAATCAACTTTTGTGTAGTGTTACATGGACCATTGCCCACCTTTTTTCTCTCTCTTTCAAGAAAAAAGACCATTGTCAACCTTTTGTTGTCTGAAGCCATTTCCTGATAATCAAGAATTACTTTTTGTTGAATCTTCTTAATAAATTCAACATCATTGTTATTTCTAAAAGTTCCTCGTGGATTCAACACATTGTTATTTCTGCAGTGACACCAATTAGGCTCAACTGCAGCTTCATAATCATGCTTAAGATTTAGGATGATATTTTTGGGTATTAAATAGCATATTCCAGTATAAATATTAAATAGTTCTTGGAGACTTATGAGTGTAGTGATCTTTACAGGAAGCATTTTCTCATCTTCTTGGCGACCAGACTGAACTTACACAGGAATTGGCATCTCAAGGCATGAGTATTGTATATGAACTTGGTGATCCATCTATGAAGCAAGACTTAGTTAATGCTCTTGTAAGCACGTTGACTGGTTCAGGAAAAAGGAAAAGAGCTATCAAGGTTCAATAGTTTTCACCTTTTGCTTTCTGCTTGTGTTTGTTGCCTTTGTAAATGTTGTTCTTTAACTTGGATGTAGCTTATTCATATTAATTATGACCTACAGTTAACCAATGATTCTGAAGTATTTCAAGAAGGAGCTATTGGTGAAAGTCTAAGTGGGGGTAAACTTAGCACTTACAAGGAACTCTGCAGCCTAGCTAATGAGATGGGACAACCTGATTTGATATACAAATTCATGGATTTGGCCAATTACCAAGCTTCTTTAAATTCCAAAAGGGGGGCTGCCTTTGGTTTTTCAAAAATTGCAAAGCATGCTGGGGATGCTCTTCAGCCACATCTTCGTGCATTGATACCTAGACTTGTCAGATACCAATACGATCCTGATAAAAATGTTCAGGTATTTCATTACGAACTATTACTACAGACTTCACTATCCATTACCAATATGCTGTACAGGCACATCTTCATGCTATCAGGGTCTCTGGATTAAGCCGAACCATCGACTTGGTAGGGCATTATGTTGCTCAGGGAAAACAACTTTATTGTTGGTCAAAAGTTCCATAATTATTATACTGTAAGAAACAAGGATTTAGGGATATTTGATCTATGACATATCTATATGCTTTCTCAAATCCCTTCATATTTTGATCCTTTAACATTTGAAACCCCTCCACCATGTCAAACACTTTTTGTATCATCTGAAGGATAATTTACTTATGACGAACTGTACTTGATGGTTTATAGAAAATATTCCAGCCAATTTGTCCTCAAATTTCATGTAGTTGTTTCTCTAAACTTCTGTCAATGTTTTGTTGAGAAAATTTGATCCATCATTCTGTATTTTCTGCTCAATTCACAAATTTATAATATAAACTGTATGTATTTTTCTCTGTTTACATGCATGCACATACGAGTTATGTATACAGGAATTATTGCATTTCTTTGTGGTATTTAAACATATTCATATTGTGCTATCTTCCAATTTTTTTTTTTTCACATTAATCAATAAAGGGCTAAAAGCCCCCAGCAACTGGGTGGTTTATAAAAAAATGTGCCATATTTCTGTTGGATTCAAACTATTTTACATTTCTGAGTACTGCAACTTTCTGTCAACAAGATACTTTTTTCATGCTAGCCGCAACGTGACTCATATTCTCATATTATATAGTCCCATGATTATTTATATTATCTTTGAAGCTTAGTTCGGAGAACTAGCTCTTCAATATCTTCTCTCTAGTACAACACAATGTTCCTAGTATTTCTTTTTTTGTATAGAGATTGATGGTTCATTTTTCATTCTATATTAATTGTTAACTTTAATACTAGGACGCTATGGCACACATTTGGAAATCGATTGTGGCAGAACCAAAGAAAACTGTTGATGAGTATTTTGACCCCATCGTTGATGATTTGTTGACACAATCTGGATCGAGACTATGGAGGTCACGTGAAGCTTCATGTCTTGCCCTTGCAGACATTGTTCAGGGTCGCAAATTTTTTCAGGTAATAACACGAGACCTTAATTTGACACTTTATTGGGAACTCCTCTCTGTATATGAGAGAAATGGCGACTGACAACTTATATAACCAGGAAGAGTGTTCTTTAGCTAAAGCTCTTGTTAGTTTCAGCAGAACCACTGATAAATTTGTGTTTAATATCTCTTTGCAGTTCAGATAAAGAGATTATCTCAATTCACCTGCCTTTTGCTTTATTTTTTTTATCAGGTGTCTAAGCATTTAAGAAGAATTTGGATGGCAACATTTCGAGCTATGGACGATATAAAGGAAACAGTGCGCATTTCTGGTGATAGTTTATGTCGTGCTGTGAGTTCACTTACTATTAGGCTCTGTGATGTATCACTTACTGCAGTCCCAGATGCAAGTGAAACACTGGATATTGTTTTGCCATTCTTGCTCGTTGAAGGGATAGTGAGTAAAGTTTCCAGCATTCAGAAGGCATCAATAGCTATGGTTATGAAACTTGCAAAGGTCAGAATATTCATAGTTATTCCAAGCAAGCTCTTATTTCTTTACTTAGTGTAAGAAATACTCGAAGCCTTGTGTAGAAATTCATGGGATTTCCATTATGACCTAAACCTAATCCTGATCACTTTAGTTTTAAGAACCTAGATAATAAATATTCGAAGCCTTGTGTATAATCAGACCAGGTTCTTCTTTCTCGAAAGATTTAGAAGGAACGAGGTTGAAAATATTGATTGAGACCCATGTAAATGGAAGGCTCAGGGCTTTTGTCCTAACGAGATTCTCAAAGCTGTTGTATTTCTATATATAGTTTGCAAGTAAGTTAATGCAGTAACAATGACATATTAGTTGGGTTCCAATGAGAATATGTACGTAGGGGTCTTCAACAGACATGCCATATAATTTTTTTTATCATAGCTCTGTTTGGTTATTGTGCCTAGGGGTGTACATCGGTCAGTCAAACGACCAATATACAATTTTGGTGGCTGAACCGACTTAAATGGTTATTCAAATTATATAACCAACCCCAACCCGCAAATCCTCAATATCTGAGTGGTTCGGTTTACTGACTAGACGTGTCGGTCACTCGGTTAATTATGTTAAAATCGACAAGTAGTTTAGCTCAATGGATATAATATTAATAGTTCTTATGGAGCTTAAGAACATTGACAATTTAGTTGGACTGAAAACTCATCTGATAACATTAAAAAATGTCATCCAACACAAAATGTAATAATGCAAGTTTATAGCCAGAGGAAATACCTCAACTTGGTCACCGGTTGTGTAACAAGTTGTATTACATACCACCTTCCTTTTACTGGACTGCTCTGTTAGGGTTCTAAGAAGAGAGAGAGAGAAGTGAATTGAAAAAATGAAGGGAGAAAGAAGTTGGTGGGTGATGTGATTTATGAAGAGCAAGGTTAGAGCTTTTTTGAGTTTTGACTAATATTTATATTAGTCCAACTAGTATTAAATTATTAATTACTAACCCATTTATATATTGGCCCGGTAACTTATGTATTATCTAACCCGTTAACCCATATATATTAACTCTCAAACACATATTGTACATAAAAAGCCGTTCATTTTTATTCGAAGAGGCATAAAACTAAAAAAACGCGTATGTATATATATATATATATATATATATATATATATATATATATATATAGGGTTAAAGCGGTTAGTCGGATAAATAAAAAAATCAGCTAAACCAACCAACCCGTAGAATTATTTAGAAACTATAACCAAACCGACCAAGTTTATTGGGCTAACCGACCGATAATCAGTTCGGTTGGTTAAACATGTTTTAGGTAAATCATGAAAGCCTGTAATTGTGCGTGCAAATTTCTATGGGAAACTTACCATTTCCTCTTCATTTACACTCCTGCATCTGAACCGAAACGCTACCTTTACAATCCGATTCTGCTTCCTTCGGGCGCCTTGGCATGAAAGACATCGATTCAATTCTTCTTGCGACCGGCTCCTCTTGGCTAAATAGCTTGGTTGGGGTATTGTCTGAACGAAATTCTGAACGCTGGTCCTCATTTACGATACAAGACTAGTGATGTAGTTTTCTTCTTGTCATTTGGTTAAATAGCTTTCATGGAAAATTTTCATAATTTTTATGTCAGAAACTTGGTACTGAGATGTTATATTGGTAGCCAATTGAAATTGGGGTCAATCTTTCTTTAACACTTCTATTTATGATCTTGTGTTTAACATATAGGTAGGAAGAAAATTGATTCATATCAATTGACAAGACCCCTATACTTATAACCTAGTAAGCTCCGATACTCCAAATGTAGTGCAATATCAGATTATGTTCGGGTCACGTACGAACGCTCCATGGATACTCCTAATATATGCCAAAATCAGTTGTTTGCTACTAGTTTCACCAGTGTTCTAAAAATTGGCCTAGGCGGCCGCCTAGGCACTAGGCGGCCGCCGGCCGCACCGGAAAGGTCCTAGGCGGCAGGCCTAGGCACCCCCTGTTCGGTTTCAAAATTGAAAATAAAAATTCAAATTTACTTGCCGGAGTTCGGCCAGTGGCGGCTCCTGTGGTGGCGGCGGTGATGGTGATGTGGCGTTGTGGTGGTGGTGTTGGAGGAGGTGGTGGTGGAGGTGATGTGGTGGTGGTGGTGGTGATGTGGTCGTGGTGGTGGCGGTGGGAGAGAGGGAGGAGAGGGTGGTAGTGGGGTGGCGGTGGTGATGGTGGTGGTGGTGGTGGTACTAGGAAGGGAGGGGAGGGGAGGGGAGGGGAGAGGGGTGTGCCAAGGAGGGGAGAGGAAGGGGAGGGGGAGAGGAGTGAGCCAGGGAGGAGGAGAGGAGGGAGGGGAGAGTATATAGGAGGAGAGGAGAAAAAATTTAGTTAGGCTAGGATTCGAATCCCTTCACACCTGAAAGAGTTTTATAACTCAACCAACTGACTAATTGGTCAAGGTTGAGTTATGTTTGAAAATAACATATACATATATATATGTATATAACATATAAAAAAAAAATTCAGGCGCCCCTTTGGTGCACCGAACCTGACTACCGATTTTTAGAACATTGAGTTTCGCAATATCAGTATCAGAATTGGTATCTGACCTTTCCTATGAGTACAAGGATCGGCAGTATCGACAATATTGTTGGTTTTGGATCGGAGTATCAAAGTTTTTGGTATCGGAAAACCAATAATTATTAATAAATTAAAAAAATTAGAGAAAATATTTTGTACAAATAGACATTTTAAAGTATTTTTTGTATTGTTTCTCAGTGGTTTTAAAATTTAGTGTCACCCTTGCTGATTTGTTTACCTGCGATAAATAAATTTTATTTATTTATATCATTGTTCTAAAAGGGGTCTGCCTAGGCTCTACGCAGCTGGTGTCCGTCCAATGCCCGCCTAGGCGCCCGTCTAGTCTCCCCGACGCCCGACTATGCATGTTATGGGGCTTTATGAACTTTTTATGTAATTTTCATTATTTTTTTGATTTTTTTATATTTTTTGAACCGCCTATATCTAGACGGCCGCATAGGCGGGTTAGGCGCTAGGTGGCGGTCGTCCGCCCGACTAGCAACTAGCGCTTTTCACAACTTTGATTTATATGTTTTTACAACCTTGTTGATTGGTCTTTTTTGTTTAATTTTCTCTACCGAATTGATTGGGAAAGAGATCCCCATCATCGGTAGCAGTCGGTATCGGTTCGGGACATGCCAAACCGTATCGATATCGGCTATATTGTGTCGGTATCGGCCAATACTACAAACTATGGTTTGCTTTATCCGTATGGTGTTTTATGGTATTTATATTTGTGAAACATAGCTTACATCTGAAAACCTAGTGATATATCTTCACTAGACTTATTTCTTCATTAACTTAGTGATTTCTGATACTTGCTTGCTTTTATTTGTATATATAATTTATGGTTAATGGAAAAGTTCTTTCCTGTTAAAATAAATATACACTACATAGTCATGTATCATGGTTTTTGCTGAACATTAAGTTTTCCAAGTATTGCATACGTAAAGTGAATTAAAAGATAAACTTTTGCAGGGTGCAGGAGCTGCAATCCGCCCACATTTGCCTGACCTTGTCTGTTGCATGCTAGAATGTTTATCAAGCCTGGAAGACCAGAGACTCAACTATGTTGAGGTTTGTTCTTGTACATCCTTCCAATGTGTTAATTGACTTGGTTATTCTACAGAACGGAATGTGTTTTGGATGGTCTAGTAGTCTGATGGCACTTAGGTCCCTTAACCTTTAATTACCAGATGGTTATCTAGAGTTCATGTTATCCCAATAATAGTTTGTCTTCTATGAAAATTAGTTACATGCGGCAAATGTTGGAATTCAAGCCGAAAAGCTCGAGAATTTGCGAATTTCTGTTGCTAAGGACTCTGCAATGTGGGAAACTCTTGATTTGTGCTTGAAAGTTGTTGATGCACAATCATTGATTCTCTTAGTTCCTCGTCTTGCTCAGTTGGTGAGATCAGGAGTTGGCCTCAATACCAGGTGCGTAACTCAATTTTAGCAACGAAAGGGCAAACTTATTTGTTTTTCCTAAATTATTCTTGATAGAATAATTGTTTTGCTATTCCTGTGAAGTAAATCACTATTGTGGACAATACATCTCTAGTCATCTTTGACATGTAGTATTCAGGGTCTTGTGTAATAATATATTTTCTTGAGAGGCATGTAAACTTTCTCCTAACTATATCATTATCATTTTAGATTCACCATCTATAATTTTCGTTGAGTTGCAAGGATACTCCCAAGAACTATTAAGTGACAACTTTCTGAATCTTTGTTGCTGTAATTTTTGTACTTGCTGATGAGCTCGTATTCTGTATGCTCTTATATGTGGAGGCTCCTTTCTGCAATAATTCACCATTCATGTGACTTATTCCGAGGCACACCAATATGGATGTGTTTCTGCTGTTGGAGTGGGTTTCTTTGTCTGTGATGTGAACTGGCTTTTGCCTCTACCTTGACTTTGTAGAAACTCCTAAACGTCTTTTGGTGTAGGTCCAAGTTTTCCTGGCTCCGACTGCCATTCTGCCTGGATCATTTGGCACTAGCAACCAACTTGTGGCCATTTCCTGTTGTGGTAAGATGCTAACGCTACTCGGTGTTTCTGTCCAATCCTTGGAGATCCCATTTTTTTTGTTTTTTCTTACGATCCCCAAATATCTCATTCTCAATTATGAGAGTCTAGATCCTTTCATGGCCATATAATTTCTCAGAATGTGACCACTTGATCGAAAGTCCCCAGAATTTTACCTCTACTGGTTCTAACCATGACCTTCTTAAGTAGCCTCATGCTCGTGGTGCACTCACTTGGTGTAAGTGGACAGACATTATTTGTGTGACTTGAAAGTTTGAGGCGCCAGTAATTATTTGTGTGACTTGAAAGTTCGAGGCGCCAGTATCTTCTTTATATGTACTAGAATCCCATAATGCTGCACTTCCCTTAACCTTTAACCATTTTCTGGATTCTTCACATGCTACTGGTCATATATGACAAGCTATTGTCAAAAAATTAGTTTGATGTATCGGATAATACCGATACAATTACCGATACAATTTTGGCATGTCCCGATCCGATACTAATCGCTAATGACGGATTACCGACACTGGAGTCTCTTTCCTGGTCAATTCGATTTACTAAATTTGAATGAAAAAGATAGAGCAATGAAAAAAATAATGTCAACACAATGATTCAATTGTACCAAAGACTAACAATGTTATAGTGTATCAATATGATTCCTTTACGATAAATTGTAACCATTACTATTTGTCGAAGTTGTATCCCTTTAAATTCACAACATTCCTCCATATTAATATTATTTCATTTAAAACTATTTATTGTTGTTGCACTATATCTAAATAAACAATAATAGATATTGTAAGTGAATATTATTGCATTTAAATCTAACGAGAAACAACATACATATAATATATAAAATTAGGTCAATATTTTCCTAGTTTTTAAAAGATTTTTATTTTTGATTTTGTCATTTTTGGTTTTTCGAAACGAAAACCCGAAACTGCCGATACTGCTACTCACAGGAAGGGTTGAAACCGATTCCGATACTGATATTTTGTACCTTGGTCAAGAAGCACTGTATGGCACATGGCTCGTAGGGATGAAAGTGGGTAGGGTGGGTTGGTTAAATAGCCTGACCCGGCCCTAGCGTGATTACTAAATGAGTTGGATTTGGCTCAATTTTTTGGCCTGAAATATTTTTGACCCGGGTTTGGATAATAGCTGGCTCGATCCGAGGTCGGCCTGAAACACGACCAATCCTAGGCATATCCAACCATATAAAAGATGATGTGTTGTATTTGGAAAAGAGCGACAAAAATGTAGTGGATACTTGAACCCTAAAATGATTTTGATTGCTTAGTAAATTCATAGAAAACAATTGTCCTTGCATCTTATTCAATCATATTGAATGGTTTAAATTGAATAGCTTAAGAAAATATGGATTATATAGGATTTGGGTTGGCCCGAAAAGCCCCTGGGTCGGTCCGAAACCCAAAGGGCCAGGTAGGGCCTAGGTTTTGTAAGACTAGAGCCGGGTCTTGACGGGAATTTTTTTTGGCCCAAAATATTTTATTCGGTTGATTTTGGATATTGCTCGGCTCGACCTGTCCTGACTTATTATCATCTCTAATGGCTCGTGAACCAGCATGTGGATTTTCATTGATAAGTTTGTGCCTGGACTGGTCTCATCTTCAATTTTCATTGATAAGTTTGTGCCTGGACTGGTCTCATCTTCAGAAACTTTGCTTCTTAGCATGTGCACTCTTATGTAACCCTATGACTTTTTCAGTACCCTTTCACCTGCTGCGATTTGAATTCTTCCCAAGGTAGTCAAAGGCGCACTCGAGGCGCAAGGCGCACTTAAGGCGCGCGCCCGAGCGACACTAGGCGAGACGCAAAAATTATATATATATATATATATATATATATATATATATATATATATATATATATGAGGAAGGATCGACATTTCCGCTATCTTTGCATTCCCGCCTATCCCCGAAATAGGAGCCGTTGGATGTTGTTTAAGTCATCTAATCTTAATCGTTGAGTTGAATGGTTCAACTCAATGGTTAAGATTAGATGACTTAAACAACATCCAACGGATGCTATCATGGGGATGGATGGGGATGCACTATTTGCTGGGATGTCGATCCTTCCTCTCTATATATATTCACATTGGATTTTTACATTGATAAACATGTGTGCTTCAAATTCTCCCATGTCTAGGTTGCAATCATTTTGAATTGAGTAAGTGAGAGAGAAAACAGTAAAAAAAAAGTACAGCAGTTCAAAAAATAGTCTAAACATTTTTTTTTTACAAGATTTTCAAGGCACGCCTAGGCGCGCCTTAGCTATTCCAAGGCGCTCGGAAAATGCGCGCCTTAGGTGCGCCTTAAGAATTGCGTCCCACCTGGAGTGCCCTAAGGCGCTATCCCTGCGCTTAGGAGCAAGGCGCGCCTTTGACTACACTGATTCTTCCTATATCCTGGCTTCGTCAAATTTGGTTTCACTTTGGTGCTATGAGTTTTGTTTTAGTGGCATCTACCTTGCCTTAGCTTTTGCTTTGTGCATTAGTTGCATATGGATCGAAGTCTCGCATCTCTTTGGCATTCATCTCCTGTGGCTGTACTATTAGCTCCACACAAGTTACAGATCTAATCCGATACATGTTGATCATCCCTTACAAATCAAGTTCCTCTTTTCATGACTAGCGTCTCAGAGAATCTTGCTTCCATGATTTCTTAAAGTCTTTCTCTCTCATGACACGATTTCATTCTCTTCCGTGTGATTCCAAGATATTTATCTACCCTAAATGTCCTTCCGTCTATGGGTGGTGTAAGACCACCTATTTTTATTGAGCTCCGAGTGATTCAATTCTACCCAGCGGTGTGTGGTCGCTTATTTTCTTTGAGTCATCCGGTGAATATCTGAAGCCATTTCAAGATTGTTTTCCCATTTGCTAGCCAATATCTATGTTACCTGGACTCGGGTACGGGTGTCGGGTATGGGTACATATCCAAGAGTCAGGTCCTTCAAACTCATAATTGAAAGACACAGACTCGGCTAAAAAGGATCCAAATTTTGGATACGGGTACGAGGGTATGACTATTAAAATAAATACATTTGAAATGGTTGCGTAAAAAGACGCATCATGTAATTAAATTTGTATGGCTTCATAAAAGACATGTAACTAAATTTGTACGATTTCATAAAAAGACACTCTCTCTAATTAAATTTGTATGATTTCTAAAAAGATACAGTTGTAATAAAGTTTGCATTGTTTCATATATTTAAGCTTATAAGTAAATTTGCATGGTTTCATAAAAAGACATCATGTAATTAAATTTGTAAGGTTTCATAACTTTACTACTAATCCACCGTATTAAAATAAACTATCTACTTCACTACCACATTAAAATAAACTATCTACTTTACTACCAGTCTTCCGATTGTCACCATAAAGGACCATGAAGGATCTGATTGTCACTATGGAGGATCAGATACGGATTCCATACACATGTCCTATCCGGTGGACATGAGTACTTCTCCTAAAGTGGAGAGTCCGGATAACATAGGCCAATATGGTTTCTAGTTCATCATCTGCCAGAGTGCTGCATTTGCTGTATTACTGGAGTTGAGAAGTCTGTAACTATATGATATAATAGTGTTCATCAAATCCTACCATTTGTCAATAAGTTTACCATGATTCATTCATCAAATATATTCTTCTTCTTTATGTAGTTGATTAACATGAAACATGAAGAATATCAAGCATGTTCAAGATTAGTTACTAAATAATTATTGCCTTAGACTCTACACTATATTTCTTGGCATGTATGATTCACATGCAGCAGATGCTTTGCAAAAAGACTTGTGTCCTAAGTAATATCAATTTAGTATAGTGAATATGCAAGGTCACATTTGAGTAGTGGTAAGAAACTACAAATTCTAGCCTATAAAGAACTATGAGGCAACTAATAATATTTTTATTACCAATCACTTGATATTGATATCCTTAATGAACCGCTTTATACTGTGCTTCTATCAATGTTATATTAAGCGGTTTCCCTTACACAGTCAGTCAGTGGTTGGTTACCTATTAATCAGATTTGGCTGATTAAATGTAATTATGCTCCCACTTGGAATTTTCCATTAACGGGTCCACCGATCAATTGGATTGAGCGGCTGATATGCAACCGGTTACCCACTGATTACTTTTTTTTTATATTCTTTGTATAACTGGGAGCTTTAACAAAAGATTGATTTTAAAGGGTGTGTGTGTGTGTGTGTGTGTGTGTGTGTCTATATATATATATATATATATATATATATATATATATATATATATGTTTTTGCTAACATAATTAAGCACCATTCCTGTAATAGTGCATATGCAAAACTTCCTCTAATGAGTGGTATAACGTATAACAGTGATTATGAAAAGTTCCACCTATCTCTAGAGTGCTGAAAATTGTGATATAACCCCCTGTCATGGCACTATAATAGTTTAGATGATGCGAATACTGTCAAACTTTTAATATTTGGATGAAGTCTGCCTTGATTGGCGTCTTTTAGCATTATAAAGAAGAATAGTTTGTCTTCATTGACTGATTATATGAATAATCTTATATTTATATTTTACTAATAAATGATATGACTGCTATGTGAACATGAAAACACCTTTAATAGTGCATAATATACTTCAATTACATTCTTAAGTAAAATCTAAGAATTGCTGTTTTCCATCATATTCATCCTGTCCACAACACAAATACAATCGATGCAACATCATATTTTAATTTTACTTCTAACATATTAAACTGCAAACTTACAATAGGTCCAATGCTATTTATTATTTACTTTTCCAATCCAACTACTTTAGATTTGCCTCATAAGTAAACTGAACTAATCTGTCTAATTGCAAGGAGTATTTCCTGAACTCATTTTTAAAACTTATGAATGTAACTGCAGTTCCACTTGAAGCAGCAGGACATGAATATTTTTCCATTACCCTTTTCTAAGATATATATGCATGCCTGAATTAAAATGTGCTAGCTTGATTAAATTTATTTGACAAAAAAGTAAATAAGCATTAAATTGATATCAGAAAAGATCTTGCAATAACTGGAGACAACAAACTACAATAACATCGTGGATATGATATTAGTGTTATCTTGGCTAACTTTACAAACTGCAGGGTAGGTGTTGCAAACTTCATTACATTGTTGGTCCAAAAAGTGACTTCCGATATCAAACCACATACGGGCATGCTATCAAAGCTTTTATTCCAAGCTGTTTTAGAAGAAAAGAGTGGTGCTGCAAAACGAGCTTTTGCTGCTTCTTGTGCCATTGTATTGAAGTATGCAAACCCAGCACAGGCCCAAAAGTTAATTGAAGACACTGTTGCTTTGCATTTGGGTGAGAGAAATGCTCAGGCCTCGTGTGTAGTTCTTCTGAAAAACTATTCAAATCTTGCAGCTGATATAGTCAGCGGATACCACACCACAATCTTCCCCGTTATATTTGTTTCAAGGTTTGTGTTGGACACTCCTGAATAATTCTTCATGCTTAATAACATTTGTTAAAACTATATTTTTACTGTGTCTTGATTGATCAATGCACGTAACATATAGTAATTGAGTTTCCTTTTTTCATGATCCAACAACGAAATTTATTCATAATGCACTTAGGTTTATATGGGTTGCGTTTGTTTTAGCAAAATTGATTTATAAGAATTATGTTTATCATGTCTCATTAAAGGCATGTGTGACTGTCAAATGTGATAATGAACTTTCCAAATATTTTCTTCAAACTCGGGTCATTTGTAAGTGAATTTATCCATCCATTTAATGTTTTGAATAATTTGGTGCAAATAATAAAATACCTTAAAAGAGTTATTTGTGTGTTATATCCTTAAATTGTTTGTTGCTTTATCATACGTAGGAATGTCTTTTTTCACTATTTGGCTCAACTCTTGAAGATGAATGCTTAGTATACAGTGTTATAGAAGTCGAAATAGATGTCGGTCGACATGGCTGATATGTCGATCGACATGCCCGTTTGAGGGGGAAACGACATACGTCGAACCAACATGTCCTTTACGTCGTTTAAAAGTTCAGCTAATATTTCGGATTTTTTTCGATATTTCGGCCAATATGTTATTTATACAATTCGGTCGACATTTAAAGAATCAATTTTTTTTGTGGTTGAGGGTTGGTTTGATTTTCAAAACGGATTAAACTTGTAAGCAATAACTAACCTCCAAATCTCCAATGAAACCCTAACCTCTCTCTCCTCCCTCAATCTCATGTTGTTGCCTTTCTCGCTCTCCTCTATCGATCTGCTGGTCTTGCTCGAACACTTGTCGATAAAGCTCTACTCCGACCACTCTTAAGTCCTACTCAGATTAGGTATACATCAAATTAGAATTACTTTTAAATTATTCGATAACTGTGTTAGGTTTAGATATGACATTTAGGTATATAAAATATTACATATTTAATATGAAAAAGATTACATATTTATTGACATCCGTCATTTTAAATATCCCTGACACCTGTCATTAAAAATCTCAATTTGACATGAATTTTTTTCTTTTTAAATATATACTTGCATGACAAATCTATTTTAAAATAGTATAAAATA
This sequence comes from Iris macrosiphon, assembly GCA_036927795.1. NCBI lineage: Eukaryota > Viridiplantae > Streptophyta > Magnoliopsida > Asparagales > Iridaceae > Iris > Iris macrosiphon. The sequence continues at coordinate 32,441,396 of JAYESA010000020.1, read as the reverse complement.
TTTTAAAGTAAATTTATTTTTGAGATGGTGAACCTTTATTATAGTTGGAAGTGTGTATTATTAGTAGTTTGTAATCATGTTAGTAGGGAGGTGTATAATTTACATGTTTTACCCCTAGTTAATTTAAGCAGATTTTGATATATATAAGATTGGAGAATGACATTTTTGCAACATGAAAGTTTCACGGCAAAACCTAAAAGTTTTTCTATTATATATATTATATATAAGACAAGTATACATGCAAACATTTTCTTTAGCTAATAATTAGCTACTATGCATGCAAACATTAAATAGAAATAATTTTTTTCCAGAGAGAGTGCCACATGTAAATACCATATTGAAGTAGAAATTATCATTAATTGAGGTTATGAAAGAGACTTGAGAAGAGCAAAGGACAGTCCCCTTAATTTTTTTATATACGTAATTACCTAGTTTCCCCATTAAATTTAATGAACAATTTTAATTAGTATAGATAGATAAGGGTATATTTGGAATAAAATTTTCGACGGTGAACTCAAAACTTTTCATATTATATAGTAGTATAGATTGGAGGCATTAGACCTTTATTGACGATGAATGAATGATTTTAGACTATTGTCTTTGATGAGATGCATGCGAAAAGCAGTGTCAAGCCCAAAATACTAGCAGTAGTTTCTTTTCCTCACTCTAACCTAACTGTCAGCCACCGAATCGCCTTCCATTTCTTTGTGTTGCCGGCATCATTAACTGGCATTGGTTCCCTGCTTTTCATTTGCTAGATTCGTGGATTATGGCTATATGAGGGAAGGGTCTCATGACGGCAAAATTACTGATTTTGTTTAATATTTAATGAATTGTGGCATTCATACATATTCAGGGCAGTGTAGGATGTGGTCCTAATTGGTATAAGTTAGTTGGTATCCTAGTAAAGGGTATAATGATGAAATTGTTCACATTTACCATGTCTTAACTTTTATAGGTTAGGATCATTAAGAACCCATAAATCAGACGGCTACTCCTTCTATTGGATTATATTTGTGGTAAACTTTTGGTCCTTAACTGTTCCTTTAAGTGCATTGATAATTGCTGAATATTCTAAGCTCTTCTACTATGTTGTGGATTCAGTGTAGAGAGGGATTTACTTGGTTCTTGGACATTGGTTGACCGGTTGGTTGACCTATTTGGAGGCAGTGCAATTGTGCATTCAAATATTGCTTGTTGAATGCTTGTTTCAAAATCATTTCCATCCAAAACATGACGTAGGACATAACTTGAAACTTCTAGACATCTTGACAAGGAATTCATTTTGTTGATGAATGTTGCAAGATACCGACAATGAGAAATCCTTTTTCCTCAGATGGTACCACAGTTTGTAGGTCTTGTAGGTGCAATCTATGCTACCTGGATTATTTACTATGGATCGCATATTAGTTTCTGACCATGCCCCCCCCCCCCCCCCCCCCCCCCCCACACACACACCCACCCACCCACCCACCCACACACACACACACACACACACACCTCTCTCTCTCTCTCTCTCTCTCTCTCTCTCTCTCTCTTTTGAAGCTCTAAGCACATTCTGTTGGGTTTATTCTCTAAATTTCTAATAATTTAGGGAATAGTCCTAAACTATGTGTTAAAAAGGCTGGCCAAACATGTAACTTCGGCTTAACAATGATGCATGCATGCCTTAAATACCGTTTCTATCACCTTATCGTCAACTATAAATGATATATTGTGTCGATATCTAAATATCAACCTATATTCAAGATGTTTGAATGCTTGTAGACATGGCAACAACTACTCGGTTAAATTGGTTGTTAACAACATGGTATGGGGAGAAAAACTATAGGAATCACTGACCGTCAAGCCCATTCCCTTTTATCAAAACCTAAAACACATTTCTGAGTTTAACCTACCACTCACTGTCTTGGACCTATTATCCCTGGGATGAACGTTATAATGTTTTTGTTTATTTTTTGATCACAAGACGTGAGACTCTTCTTCCCTTCTTTAGTTCTTCTTCTTTAGCGCATCCTCCATTTGCAAGCATACCCAGGAATCACGAGCACGAGTTGGAATGGAGATGAGAACTGGTTTATTGTCTTAGTGTGTAGGTGAGTAGATCCATTTAAATGTGGTTGTCTTTCTTTGTATATAATGAAGTTGCCTTTGTACAATAAGATCACGCTATAAGATGGATCTTCAACAGTTACTTTATTAAATATGAAATATGGCATGCATTATTTTTGTTTGTATTTGTATATGCTGGTAGGTTTATTGCGAATGCCAAATATCTACACATCCCTGATGTATCATCTGATAGCTACTACTGAGACCAAGCTACTATGCTATATGCATATCATCTTTGCTTGGATCCTCGTGTATGCCAAAAGTATCAAGGAGTCCAACACTTCTACATGTCAGACTAGTCATGTGGCTTGTATTTTGGAGATTTGCTATATGCTTCACCACTTGCTAAAAACAAAGGAAACTAATAGGTTATAAATCACAGAGAACTTCATATTTATGATAACTAATATATGTACCTAACATAACAAAAAACTGCTAAGATTCTTATGAATTTTTAAATATGACCTACTTGATATGTCTGCTTTCCTCATATGAAATCAATAGCATATCCTACTTTATTTTTCTGCTCACTGCTTACCTTCTGTAATGCATAAACTACAACTTGCACTTCATTACATAATGTAAGGTAAAAAGGTCTCGCTCTCCTGTATCGTTTTTTAATGTAGGTTTGAAGATGATAAGGATATTAGCACCTCATTTGAGGAGTTGTGGGAAGAAAATTCCAGTAGTGAAAGAGTCACCCTTCAATTGTATCTGGAAGAAATTGTTAAGCTGCTTTCTGATTGTATTGCCTCATCATCATGGGCTAGTAAAAGAAAGGTACATTTTTGCTACCTACTTCTTTTATCAATCTGTATTTAGGCTTAATACTTTTAGATGTTATTTTAGTCGAGATTGATCATGATTGCCTGGCATATACTATATGATTATTGGTTCCTTTTGTTTGTGCAGTCAGCCAAGGGAATAAAAAAGTTGAGCGAAGTCCTGGGTGATTCCCTTTCTTCATTCCATCACATTCTGCTCAATTGCCTTCTAAAAGAACTGCCTGGGCGTTATTGGGAGGTATCAAGATTCAATGTTGTTGCTAAATGCAAACATTTTTAGAATTTAGAATGTTGGTTACTTTTCTCCATAGCAAATTGCTTGCTTATATTCTACTGTCTTGTATGATTCATGCTGTCCACAGGTTACTGGCAACTTTCTGGAAATATATCGTGTTAATTTGTTGTATTTTGTTATTTATGTCAAGATTTCACATCATATACAGTACCTATGGGGATGTAGGAAACACGCACACACATGCACGCAGACACTCAAACCAAAATCAAGGTAGTCAAAGGTGCGCCTCGGACGGGCCTCGCAAAATGGTGCAACAAGTGTGCCTCACACCTCACTAGGAGAAAGGCATGACTTTCAGCAAGGCGCAATCAAGAAAAGGCGTGCCTAGGCGCATCTTATTGGTTTTTTATATACCAAAAAAAAAATTAGGTAGAAAGATAACCCTTACCTCATACAAGTGGGAAGAAGGTAGCCCTTTCCACGGTTGTCAAAGTTGGTTGCAGTTGAATTGGAAAAACTAAAATTTACTAAAAACATGATAGGGAGAATAAAAAATTTTGTTATCTCTGTTGACTGCTATTGCTGCTCTGATAGTTCACTTTGTTATGTTTGAACATATATTTTTTTTGTTTTAATATGTTATTTGGTTTTATTTCTTACATTACTAATATATTTATTTATCTACTTATTTATATTATTATTATTATTATTATTATTATTATTATTTATTTGTGTGCCTCGTTTCGTTCGAACGTGCGTCTTAATTGTGCCTTGTGCCTCGGGCGATATGAACCCTTTGCGCCTCGAGTGCAGCTTGCGCCTTTGACTCACAAATTCACAATGCATCTATGTCAATACCGTGTCATGTTGTATTTATGTATGTAGCATAAATTGGGATATCAAGGCTTCCATCCAACTTGTTCTATTGGTCCCAAAGAGTGTACATATATCCGGTGTTGTTTAAGGTGCCGTCCAGCCGCGCCTAGTCGCCCAAAAGGCGAGGGGCGACCTAGTCCAAAAGAATACAAGGTGTCTTTACTAGATGACGCCTAGGCGAGAAAGCCGCCAAAGGCGAGATTGGGCGCATGTGTAATTAGGCGAGACTACGCACACGCCTAGGTGTGTTGGATGGGTGTTTTATGCAACTCTTTTGTTTTTTTTGGAATTTTTATAAGTTTTGTGGACTTGCTTGGTTTTATGGGTTTTTAAAGTTTGTTAAGTATAAGTATTATTAGTCATTGGGCTTTAGTCCCACATCGGGTAGGAGAATAAGGAAGAGGCCAATCCCCTCCTATATATATATATGTGATCTCTCAAGTCAATGAAAAATATCATCCATTATTATTTTCTACATGATATCAGAGCCAAAACCCTAGCCGTCATCCACCTCTCTTCTCCCTCTCCACTGAATCGCTCAAGTTTTGAAGGCCCAATTATAGTTTGTTTTTAAGTTTTAACATTATAAGTTACTAACAAAATAGACGTTAATAAAAAAAATAACAAATAAAAGAGGAGATTGAGTAGGATGAAGATTTTATTTTCGATGATGATATTGATGATAATGTTCAGGATGATCTCGTAGACTTAGATGATGTAGATGAATGATTGAGTAGGAAGAATCATTCGTTAAGTCATTTAGGAATGGAATATTGACTCGTTGATGTCTTATGTTTGTTTCTTTATTTGAACAATTTGTCTTTCATTATAATGACATTTGTGTTATTATTTTTAAACTTAATGTTGTGTTTATTAGACTATTTGGTGGTCTTGTTAAGTTACTTTGTTGTTTTCTACTTATTGTTTTTTACTCTTTTCTTTTGTTCATTGTTTAAAAACTCAAGTTTGATGAGTTTTTAGGAATATATATGATATATTTGGATAACCTAACATTAGCTACAAAAGTGACAAAATGTGTTATAAAAATGTAATTTGATAACTGCCTAAGTGACGCTTTTCTTCTCCGGGCGAGGCTAGGTAGGCTCACTTAGGCGCTCCTAGATGATTAGGCGAGGCAACTCGCCTAGGAGCACCTAGAGCTTTTTAAAGCACTGCATATATCTATCAGTTAGTCCCTAAGCGTATATTGGCTCCATTAGTCGAAAGGCTTTGTTATTTAGTTTGTACTCTTGAGCAACTTTGTAAGGCCGTGTGAGGCGGCAAAAGCCCTTAAAGGCCTAGGTGGGGCCACAAGGTGGCAAGACAGAGGCCTCAAGACTAAAATATTAGGGTGTGCGGTTTTTAGGTTAAGACAAACATGTTCTAAAATTTCAGATGCCCCAATTCTTCAGCATCTCTCTTTTAAGTAAGAGAATGTGCGTCTCAAATTAGGACATATAGAACCATGGTTACCTAAATTTACCATGTAGGTAGCATTCCATGATACGGGAAGACCCAATCCAGAACATGAATTCAGTAATCAGGGAACACATGTTCTAGAACATGATAATTTGGAAATTTTGAACGTGGAAATTCATGTTCCCACAAGAGAACACATCTTGGTTTCCAAACAGGCTTTTAAAGGGAAGGTACTTTTTTTTTTCATTTTCCTTAAAATGTTTTTAGAGTCTTAATACATGCTATACTTCTTTTGTTGGGAAAAAAAACATTGTTATTAAGATTGCTTGGAACTTATGAATCGTTTTTTGTTTTGAATTTTGTATGATGCTATATTGTGGTGTACTTAAAATGATGTGGATTCAAACTGCTTTGCTCATAAGGTATAAACCATAGCATTGGCGGAGCCAAAGAAGGGCGAGTGGGGTCATGTGACCCCACTCAAAAAAACTAATACTATATATATATATATATATATATATATATATATATATATATATATATTAAAAAGTAGAATTTGCTAATGAGCTCTTAGCCTAGTGGTTTTGTCCTAATTGGTTTTGTTCTTATTTATTCTTTAGATGTCAAAATTTAATTTGCTCTTAGATGAAATAAAATTGATTAAGCCATAATTGATTTTGTCCTTATTTGTTCTTAGATGGCCAGATTTAATTTTGGCCTAATTAGTGTTTGGAAATGAAATATTTCTTATCATGTAATCTTTGTGCTAATTCTATTTTTATATAGGAAAGAAGAAAAGTTTTGGATTTCATATTTTACTAAAACATGATGTTAATATTTCTCTATCATTTTGGGCTATATTTTTTTACAAAACTTTTTCTTCAATTACCGGATGCGCAAAATACAATTATTAGGATAAGTTTGGTAGAAATTTTTATTGTATTTTCAATAATTATTAAATCAGTTTTTATTTTGCCGAAATGTTGAACTAATGGAATAGAATTCTGATGCAGTCTCCCGTGAATACTTTAAAAAAAATCGAATTTTTTATGTATAAGCAACTTCATTTCGCCTCCACTGGAGCGAAATTCTGGCTCTGCCCCTGAACCATAGTTTGCACTATCAGCCTATAGTGATACATATAGGCCGTATCGTATCGGTTTTGTCATGTCACGAGCCGGTACTGCTATCGATATTGTCTGATACCAACATTGGGGTCTCTTTCCTAGTCAATTTGGCATAGAAAATTTAAATGAAAAAGAGACGAGAATGGAAAAATAGTGTCAACATAATGACTCTGTTATGTCAAGACCAACAATGTTATAGTGTGTCGATAAAATTCTTTATTGACACACTGCAACTGTTATCATTTTTCTAAGTTGTATATCTATAAAATTGCAACTTTCATCCATATTAATATTATTCCATTCAAAATAATCTATTGTGGTTGTACTATGTTTAGACTCTAAAGGCAAGTAAATAAACAATAATACTATATGTTGTTTCACACTTGTGAACTATTCAACAATGCTGAATATTGTTCCATTTAAAACTAACGAGAAACAAACATATAATATATAAAATCATGTTTAAATGTGACATTTTTCTAGCTTAAAAAAATGTTGTCGTTATTTTTGGCTTTCCGAAATGAAGAACCTGGTACTCCAATATGAAACAGCCGAAACTGTTGATACTTATGGTGATACTCATAGGAAGGGTACTAAACCGATTCCGGTATTACGAACCTTGGTATAATCATATTTAGTGGCCTTTTCTCATGAAAGAATGTTATGGTTATTGTTATATTTATTGCATATTTTTCATTTTGTTTGTCAGTATTTTATAAATGTTGTCAATTGTGTAGCATTAGTATTTCGTGTCTGCAGTTGAGATTATGTGTTTTTCTTCTTTCCATTGCAGGGAAAAGATGTTATCCTATATGCAGTAGCTTCACTTTGTTCATCCTGCCATAATGCTATATCTGCCAAAGACCCAAATACTCCAAAGGTTGTTCTAAGTGCTATGTCATCAGCATGTATGAAGAAATTGAAGACCTATCGTGAGGCAGCTTTCTCATGTCTGCAAGAGGTAATCTATTTCTTGCATAAATCAACCTTTTAAGAATGTTATCTCATTTTCTGTACTCACACAGATTATTGTTAGAATTTCTATTGGTTTAACATTACATATTTAACTTGCTTTCTTTAACAGGTTATAAAGGCTTTCAACATTCCAGAATTTTTTAATAGTGTTTTTCCCATGCTACATGAAGTTTGCTGCCAAGCGTTCCCCACCAAGCCTATGAATGCATCTTCAGTAACTTCTTCTGACAGATCAGGTGAGAAATTATTGTTGGCTATTGTACGTATCATGATGTGTACTGGGATAGAGCCAGTGTTGGACAGGGGCCGAGCACCCAAACACCTTAAACATAGTACTTAGGTGTCTACACATCCAGGGACGGAGCTACCTTAAGGCCAAATGTTGATCTCCGTGTTCATTAGAAACCAAGTTTAAGGTTGGCCGATATCAGTACTTCTCAGCCACGGAAAAAATAATTTATAATTAGCTTTCTTTTATTGATGAAGTTAGAAGGCTACCTCTTCAATACAATGCTATGCCATAGTATCTATCACATATTTGGTACACATTGAATGGTTTTGAACTAGCAATACACATTTCATTTATTGCTTTGCCTTTCCTATTTGTGGTTGTCAATCTTGTGGCCTAAACGAGAAGTTTGGTTACTTCAGACAAAACATTGATCTTAGGTTCAACTAATTATAAAAAGATACTGAGTGCAAGTGTTATGAAGACATATTAATGCCTCTTGTTTCACAATATAAACCACAAATGACAAACCATTTTCTAACCAGATTTTTTGTGCACAACCAATATGATTACATATGCATATTCCTCTAGAACATAATAAATCAATACTATTTTCAAAGTATTTGGAAGCATGTTCCTCTGGCTTGGCTAGGACCCTGGCACTAGGGCTGCAAATGAGCCAAGCTGAGCCAAACTTTTATAAGCTTGACCTTGGCTTGACTAGTTAATCGAGCTCGAGCTCGAGCCCGAGCTTGATAAGTTTTTTATTTTAGAGCTTGAGCTTGGCTTGAGCTTGTTTATATTGAGCTCGAGCTTGGCTTGGTTTGAGCTCGAGCTTGGCTTGATAAGCTCAAAATCAAGCTCCTTATGCTTGATTTCAAGCTCTTTCAGCTTGATTTCAAGCTTAACGAGTTAGATTTCAAGCTAGTTAGGTTTGAATTCAAGTACATGTAATATTAACAATTTATTTATAAAAATTCAATTAAAAAAGTTTCTTAATATCAATTATTAAGGACATAAATATATAATGCACACAACCATATTGTTAACAAACATACATAAAATTAAAATTCAACAAAGAGCAAATTAAAATTAAAATAACAAAACAAATTGGTAGACTGCCAGCAATGAGGTTCTAAATGAGTTTCTAAACGAGCCAGCATACGAGTCCGCTCGCAAGCTCATAAACGAGCCAGCTTACGAGCTCAAACGAGCCGAGTACTTCTAAGCTTGAGCTTGGCTCGTTTATTAAACGAGCTCAAAAATGAAGCTTGAGCTCGGCTTGTTTATAAAACGAATCGAGCTCAAACGAGCTTTTATCGAGCCGAGCTTCGAGCAGCTCGAGAACGGCTTGGCTCATTTGCAGCCCTACCTGGCACCAACACAGAGGGTTGACCTTTTCTTTGGAGCTTCACGTGCTCCATAGCTGACCTGTATCTGATGGAGAAGGCCTGAAGATGGTGATGGTAATGCATCTCTATTCAATGTTTGTTATTTTATGCAACAGACTTTGTGGTCACGTGCATCTCCGTTAGAACTCGCCATTTTTTATAACCTGATTAGATTGTTTAAGCTTTTCATCTGTCACTCATAAATCTTAGCTGTAGTTCTATTATCATGGTTCTCAGTTTAAAGGTTTCCTGTTGCAGGAGAAGAAAGTGCTGAAGACGTCTCTTTTCTTCTTGACAAAGTTGTCGATTGTGTGACAGCTTGTATTCATGCAGCTCATCTACAGGATACAATCGAACAAAAGGAGAAATTAATAAATGTATTTTTGTGTTCTCTGTCACCTGGGTTTAATTGGACAGGTATCTTTGTTATGACATGATAATTTTTAGACAGTGTGTGTATGCCTGCCTGTATGCTAGTCTGCACAGAGTGTCTTCATTGGTTATTTTATTGTTTCTTCCACTAAGAAGCCTAACTTTGATGATATTTATATTTTATATGCGTGGTCTCCGATTTACCAGGTTTCACATATGTTCTCCGCAATAACTTAAATTGAGTATGTTGAACTCTCAAAAAGACATAATTTTCAACATAAAAATTATACACTAAGAATACTAATTGTGTTAAACACTAGTAGTTTGCACTTCTTTCATCTAACTATTACCTTTTTCTCTCGTACTCTTGCACTAAAGTGTTAGTACAAGAGAGAGCCTTTCTTCTCCACTACGCAAAACCTTTCCGTCCACTCAGTTCTCGTTTTTTTATATGTCAATACAGCAACAAGTCTTTCTTATATTAAAACTGTGGGAAGATATTACAGGTTATTCAATAGGGTTAGTTGCTCTACAGAGTGAGCATTTGTTACTGCATTGTTATCAACGTTTCTGTATGTATTCATTTTTAGCTGTCACTAGTATGGTTAAAGATAGTTACTTCTCTTGTGGAAATGTTGGAACAGTCAAAATGTCGGGGTTTTCATCTATCAAGGGACTCTGCTCCAAGTTCTGTCCTGCTTCTGAAGACACTCCTGCTTTTTCACCTGATATGACATCCTTCATATATGAGGTACGTGCCCATTTCATCCCAGTTTGATTTCTGTATGGTTCTCTTTACTGCTAACTTTTTGTTATATGCTTGTTTTCAGTTGTTTCATTCTGTGGCCCCAAATGTTGTTGACTGCGTCCGGTCAGTGAAAATATCTCAGGTACCACGTGCTTATTATAATGGTTTTTATTTTCCCTCCCCACATATTCATAGAGAAAATGGTCATTTATAGGCTGTTTTATACGGCAAGTTAACATTGCAAGCTTAAGGACCTGTGAAACATGTGCCATGCAAAATATAATGATCTTTTACATTCCATGCTCGAGTCTCCAATAGGAAACAAAAAGACAATACATCTAAATAATTGCAGAGGAGACATTTAGAACTGGAATTCCCTGTTATTCTTAAAGAGCTACTCTCCATTTGGGTTGAACTGTTTTGAGCGGAATGCAAGCTTCATTATGGAGCCTGATGTTTGGATCCCCATAAATAGATCCAAACATATTTTATGGATAGGATCCTCAAATTTTGAATATTATGCCATCTTTTATTTCTTCTAGAAACATTATGATTCCTTCTATACAGGTACAGATCCTCGAGGATCAGAACCTAATTATCCAACTTATATGTATGTAGTAGTATAGTCTCTTGATATCAAGATGAAACCATCTCTCTTACCTTTCCAACTGTTGTATACAGTATTCTTTTCTTGTTTCAAATTAATGCTTTAGTTTGTATTAAAAGTCAAAATTGGATAAATTACAATTTATGAAGACTATCAATATTACAAATCTTTATTCTTCCATACACCATCATCATCATCATCATCAGCATCAGCATCCAAGGGGTCAGCCTATTCGTCCACATAAAATTTGATATTTTGAGAAATGGGACATCTGGGAATATGGGTTGGCGGCTTGGACCACAGATGCGAAATTAAAATGCAGTAAGTGGATTTGTAAGTCGCAGTAAAGGTTGTTAATACATTGCATTAAAGTTCAAATTGGGATCAATTAACATCCCGAAGAAACTTCATGGAAACTTTTTGGAAGACAATAGTTGGAGGTTTTAAATTTGACTCACATTGGTAACTATAGCCAAGCGACTCAAGCCAAGCGACTCAATGTACCTAGAAATTCTAATTGTACATATTTAAACGTAGGTATGCAGTTTAATTCAAATAATACTACGAAGTTCTGTAATTTTTGTGTGCCTATGTTGCATTTGTTTAATGCATAGCTAACCTTGATAAGAGACATGAGATAAATGAAATATATCAAGGTGATCTTTTTTTTCTTTTTTTCTTTTTTTGAATTCCCAGGTCCACACTGCTGCTTCTGAGTGTCTACTGGAGATGTGTAAGCTATATAAAGGCATTACTTCAGCTGAAAGAAAAAACACAGAGTTCAAGGATGAGCTAGTTTATATCATTGAGGTGGTGAAGAGTGAGCAAGCAAAGACATCACTGAGGAAATGCATTACTATTCTAGAAGAACTCGACGAAGCATGTGCACACCCATGATCTGATATAGCATAGCATACTTGTAACCTATTAGTAATTGTGTAAGCTGTATTCTTTTTTACATCTGTTACAGTGGTCTTTGTTAACCTCATTAACATTATTTACATAAAAGTTCTTCAACCAGGAAAATTGATGATCTGGTACCAGATTAGGAGGGTGTAGTAAATATGTTGTCACTGTTTTTGGGTGGGATCTGAGGGTTGTTACAAAGCTGAAAGCTAGTTCATCAGGCATTCTCGTAATTCGTAATCATTAATGATCAAATGATGCACAGTTCTTCACAAGTTTTTGTTATTCCCATGTTCAAGTCGTGTGTTGACACACAGTGGTCTTCCTACCAAGTGGAGACTAATCTGTTACCTTCTGGAGTGTTGAAAAAGTGATGTCGTAACTTGTATGTGATGTATATTTTGCCAAATTACAGTGCAGCCTAGGCTTTGTACAGAGATGTGTAGTTATTGCACTGAAAGAGATTTCTTCAGCTTTATTTTGTTCGTGGGGCTATAAGAATAATTATTGTAATTAAACATAGCTTGATTAATGGTGGACTTACACCTTTAGAAAGTTGTCCAAAATATAGGATGAAGGGTTTAAATCTCCATTGGCCATTTTGTGCTACGTCTTGACCGGTTTCTGCTGGGCTTGGGTAGCCTAGATAATTAAGCTGGCCGGGGTTTGGCTTTAGTGAAGAAGCCTAGCTTAACCCGGACCCGGGTTCCAGATTGAATCTGACGGACTACACGGACAGACAGTAGGGTGACAGTTACAAATTTAGAGTCATATATATATATATATATATATATATATATATATATATATATATATATATATATATATATATATTTATTTATTTATTTATTTGAGACACACACACGTGTGTGTGTGTATATATATATATATATTGAGAGAGAGAGAGTGTGAGAGTTCCAGACTAAAGCATTCCTACATATTTTTGAAATAGAAACCGTTAGATTATCTTTTTTGATGGTTCAGATTAGATCAAAATTTTACGAAAATTTGGATAGTTTTAAGAAGGAATTGTGATTCTCACTTATTTATTCCCAAAATTTTCATAATCACAGTTGTTGGATCTTGGATATACATTTCGATGGTCCGGATTGGTGTTGGCTAGCTTATGAGCTAAGCTAGATTTTTTTGTCCATATTAAAGGGGTTGAGTGGATCTTTCTTTGGTGTGCTCACTAAGGAGATTCAAGGAGAGACCACTACCACTTCTACGAGGACATCTGTATCGGCTCGTAGGTTCTTGCTCCTCAAGATAGAAGGAGGTTCTTATCAGAGTTCCATCGACTTCGTTAGAGATATTATCACCGGAGTTATTCTGTGACCATGAGTGGAAGGTTATTAAGGGTTCCTAGCTAATTGCTAGAGGGGATTTCCATTGTAATATGTACAAGATCAAGATGTTTAAGTGTATGGGCGAGTTTCATGCATCGTATTATAGCTAGAGGGGCATTCGACAGGAGTTGTTGATCAACAAGGTCTTGTCAGGACGGGTCTTCAAGAAGATTTGAGTAGTATGAAGGATTCAGTTCGTATGGGGAAAGCGACGAATGGAGATGTATCGAGTCGGGAGGGTCAGATGTCCGTCCAATGACAGTTGGTTAGTCTTGACGAGGGGGTTGCTCTTCAGATTAGGGTTTGGCACTATTAGGGGTGCCAAAATCTATTTGAGCGACAACATTTTTCAGTAGTTCGATCGAGAGGATGAAGCTAACTAAAGATATGGTATGCACATCTATGTTTCCATAGTTCAAGGGGAGATATTGTAAACCCCCTGATTTTCAAGAATTTTTAAATTTGGATTTTTCTGAATTTTCTGAAATTTTCTGGGATTTTTCTGTAATTAAATTCAGGAGTTTTATTTATTAAATGATTTTTAATGATAATAAATAATATTAAAATATTATGAAAATAATATTTTATGGTGTAAAATAAAAAACTAGACATAGGGTAATTTTCCGGGAATTTATTGGACCCCAGATGGATTTTTAAAGCCCTAAAACTAATTATATAATTAAACCAAAAATAAACCGGATTTTTATTAAATAAACCAAACCAAGTTGAACCAAACCGGGTTTATTTAATTAAACCAAATTCTTAGCGGGTCGGATCCGGATCCAACCCAGACCTGACCTATTAACCCGAAACCCGACCCGCCTTAGTTTCGGATCGGGCCGGATCCGTTAGAACCCGACCCGACCGCCCAACTCGACCCGCTAGCAACTTCTTCTCTCCCGAACGGTCTCCGACCGTTGGCCTCCTCTGCTCCGGCTCCCCCTCACCGGACAACCATCCGCCTCCCTCCACCTCTCTATAAAACTCCACACCCGAGCCCATTCTTCCCTCCTCCGCCTCCGGCGTTCCACCCGACTCCAGCCGCCGCCGCTCCCCTCGCCGTGCCCCGCCCTGCTCCGCTGTTCCCGTCCAGAACCCGGCCGTCCTCGACCCGCAGACGACTCACCCCGAAGCGTCTCGCGTCTCCTCCCCGCCGCAGCTCCGGCGTAGCCGCCTCCGGCCAGAGCCGGCCGCCACCCTAGCAGCACAGCCGGCCGCCCCACTGACCGACGACCCAGCTCCGGCCAAGCACAGCCCTCCTCCGGCGAGTTCCAGAACCCTAATCGAAACCCTAGGTCGAGCAACAATGGACACGGCTGGACACAGGATACGAGTCGAACACGAGAATACGTTATTTTTTAAGCCCTGTTCAGGTACTCGTAACTTTCTCCTCATAGCTCTGTTTTCGATTCCGTCTTTTGCATTGCGTAGCCTGTATGACCCCCTCGGTGCCGTGCAAACCGCTCGGTGCATCGCGTCCTGTGGTGATCGCGAACCGCGATCCAAAAACAGGAAAACCAACGCCCTGTTTCACCCCGGAACTGAGTACGTCCCGCCAAACGGGACGACTTGGTCGCACGCGGTCTTCACCGATACGTGAGCGTCGTTGATACGGACGTGCGGGATTTCGCAGAAGCTGATTCGGATGTGCGTGCACACCGAAATCAGTGCGTATTCGCGGACATCGTCCCGTATCCGACCTTTCTGGTTCTCATTGTAACTCAGTGTACACACGTCGGATCGAGACGAAACTTGCGCTATTGGACTCGTAGCAATACGCTGGTCCTGTGAGCCAAGTTTGGTTCGATTCTGAGAACTTTGACAAAATCCCGTGTCGTGGGCCCCACAGGCTCCACTCGACGGGTGATTTTGAGAACGGCTCATCGGAATTCAATTCTGGAAGTTCCGTTGGGTTCGTATCATCGTTTTTGACTTGTTGACACTAAGTTGGACTATTTTGGAGATCTTTGACCCTGACGCATTTTTCGGTGCAAAGTGGGCCACATGTGGACCCCGTCTTGACCCGAAAATGTCATTTTCGCCCCTGTGTCCAAATTAGACTCAAGGACAGGCATTTCTAGCTGATTGATATGTTCTGGATCTGATGGTGATGTTTGTTTCAGCAACCGGAGTACTGCCTGCAATCTCAGCTGAAGCCCGAGCTACAATTGGAACCGTAAACCCAGGCAAGTGTACCTTGTCATAAATTGCAGCTTATTGATTCATTTTGTTCTCTTGCTTTATTTTCTGTGACTGTTGTAAATGATCAACCCTAGGTCCGTGTGACTTGCTTAGCGTCCAATTATAGTCGGGTGCCAACACCGTACGCGGGGTTGTGCAATGCCAACTAGAGATGGATAACGTGACATTTATATTCTCGTACTTGCCATATCAAGTACGTTATACCCAGGACACTTGACACAGATCATGAGACAGAATCCTCCTGAATATTCAAGGTGATTCTGTATAGGATACAGGTTTATGACTTATACAATTTACAAGCTTAGATTTTATCCTGACTGATTGCATTAGTTTAATCTTGCGCAACATGAACATTGAGAACTGTGACGTGAGATTTCATTGGGTGGGGAGAGTATTACCATATCAAGGCTGAATATATTATATATATTGTAATCTGGATGTGTCCTAGTCTCTGACACAGAGCTTTGGCACCAGTTCTGGCCCTTCGAAAAAATACTGCTATGGTTTCTTGCACTGATCCTGTAGTAGTCTCAGCCTGAGTATGACTAATAACTCTCACTTGCATTATCACTTAGCTGGTTTAATTACTTACCCTATGGTTCCTTTATTTCTATACTGCATTATTTTGGCTTGTGTTTTCTGTACCTTGCTATGTCCCCTGAGGACCTGGAATGGATTATGTCCCCAGATTTAGCAGACGAGATCTACCCTGAGGTGTACGGAACAGAAGCACTAATCGGAGCAGTACCTGAACCTGAAGACGAGGTGATTGCTGAGGACTTCTCCTGAACAACTGCTTCGCCATGCTCAGTCTTTATGGCAAATAGACTTTCTTTCCTGTTTAATTAAACTCTTTATTTCCTGTTTATGAGAACATTGTAACAGACTTAATATCGGGTTGTTTCCCGATTTTATTTACTTTGACTGGTTGTTGTTTAATATTTCTTTTGCTGATATTGCTATCTTTATTCTGTGGATGAGATTAGTAAACCCTGACTATTGTAAAACAGCTTAAGTATGCCCCAATGGATCCATTAAATTGGGTTTGTCCATCAGTGCGTGCTGCTGGCCATTGCCACGTGTCCAGTCCCTTGGTATTTTGGGACTGGGGCGTGACATGGTTTTTGTGGTGGCCCATGCAGGTCAACGACTAAATTGTTCGATTTCAACTTAGGGACCGAACAGACCTGCAATAAGAATAGGATAAATTTTTAGGATCTCATCCACTTGCTTGAATCGTTTTTGATATCTATATCGTATTCGAACTAATTTTTGACTTGCATCTTGCCTTGATTCCTGTGCGCCTCTTATAGTTTACTTTGATGCAGAGTAATGGATTCACAAGAAAACGACGGAACTCCAGCAAGAACACCAATAGGTGATGTAGCCACCTACGGAGAAGGTGAAGTGACTCTATTGAGTGGAGATCCCTCTACTCACCGAAGCAGCCAAGCAGATCCGCAAGCTTCTAGATTTCGGCGTGATGACATTCCACCTCCGCCACAGTTCACTCCACAGATGCCTGTCTTTCCACCAGGGCAAGCAATGGACGGACAACAGATGTTCTAGATGTTCTACGCAATGATGCAAGCCGAACAACAAGTCCAACACGAGGCTCAGCGTCGCGAAGCTGATTACTTGAGGAACAGTCTAGTAAATGCACTGGAGCAGGCCAACCTACCAGCTAGACGGCAACCGACGGGCTCTATCACTGATTTCCGCCAACTGAAGCCCCGTACCTTCTCAGGCAAGGAAGAGCCCACAGAAGTTCATGAGTGGCTCACCAACATACAACATCAATTAGAAGCAGCTGAGCTACCTAGGGAACGTTGGATGACTGCCGTTAGAATGCAATTGACGGACAATGCTCATCACTGGTGGCTATCCGAGGAGACTAGGCTCGGACCAGACCGAGTCACTTGGGAAGAGTTCTCCAGACTCTTTCAAGAGATGTACATTCCGGCTATCGTTCGATCAGAATTGAGGGACAAGTTCAATCGCCTCACTCAGGAAGCTATGACGGTAGAAGAGTACAACGCCGAGTTTATTCGTCTAAGTCGCTTCGCCCCAACATTGATTCCAACAGAAGAAGAGAAGGCCGAGAAGTTTTTCGACGGACTCAACATCGAGTTACAGAAACTAATTAGATCTGTCGCACCAACTTCGTACTCGGACGTCCTTGCTGCAGCTCGACGCATGGAGCGCGTCACCAGGAGAGAAACCAGTCTGAAGCGGCCTTCCCCATCAGCAACAGCCAAAGCACCACAAGAAGAAGCTGCAAAGAGACCTCACCTACACCAACAGCAGAAAGCAGCTACCCCACAAGTAATAGTCCTCTCTACTTGTCACTACTGTGGCAAAGCAGGCCATCTCGCCAGGGAATGTCGACGCAGGTTAGGACTGTGCTTAGGTTGCGGATCCAGACAGCATGCAGTGAGGGACTGCCCTGAGCGTAGAGAAGCACCAAGGGCAAACCAACAAGCTCTACCAGCACCAGGAGGACATCAACCAAGGCCACCCTTGGCACTTCAAGCAGCACCCTACCAGCAAGTCCAGCAACAGCAGAGGGCACCACCTCAAGGACGCGGCCAAGTTTTTGCGATGATTGTGGGAGATGCGCAGAATCATGGCGTAGCTAATGCGAGTAAGTTTTTATAGTTTTTCCGTTTCTAGTATTGCTATAGTTCGTGCCTGCTGGTTCGTGACCCCAGACTTAACCTGATAACTTTAACTTGTTAATAATTGATAACCTAGTGTTAACCTAGTAATTTTGAACTTATAATCTAGAATGTTTTATAAATGATAACCTGATAAGTTTTTAAAGGATAAAACCTGGTTTTCTAAACTGTAATCTTCTAGATTTCCTACATTTGGAAAATTGCATAACTTCCATTGCTTAGGAAAATGATTTTCCCTATGTGTTAAACCCACAACCTTGACTTTTCTTAATCTTGTTGTGTTTCGAATAAAATTTTCAACCGTGTCATCTCTATTGACCGGTTATTCTTTGATTGCGAGGACGCAATCCTCTTAAGGGGGGTAGATTGTAAACCCCCTGATTTTCAAGAATTTTTAAATTTGGATTTTTTTGAATTTTCTGGATTTTTTTGGGAATTTTCTGTAATTAAATTCAGGAGTTTTATTTATTAAATGATTTTTAAATGATAATAAATAATATTAAAATGTTATGAAAATAATATTTTATGGTGTAAAATAAAAAAACTAGACATAGGGTCATTTTCCGGGAATTTATTGGACCCGGATGGATTTTTAAAGCCCTAAAACTAATTATATAATTAAACCAAAAATAAATCGGATTTTTATTAAATAAACCAAACCAAGTTGAACCAAACCGGATTTATTTAATTAAACCAAATTCTTGGCGGGTCGGATCCGGGTCCAACCCAGACCCGACCTATTAACCCGAAACCCGACCCGCCTTAGTTTCGGATCGGGCCGGATCTGTTAGAACCCGACCCGACCGCCCAACCCGACCCGCTAGCAACTTCTTCTCTCCCGAACGGTCTCCGACCGTTGGCCTCCTCAGCTCCGGCTCCCCCTCACCGGACAACCATCCGCCTCCCTCCACCTCTCTATAAAACTCCTCACCCGAGCCCATTCTTCCCTCCTCCGCCTCCGGCTTTCCACCCGACTCCAGCCGCCACCACTCCCCTCGCCGTGTCCCGCCCTGCTCCGCTGTTCCCGTCCAGAACCCGGCCGTCCTCGACCCGCAGACGACTCACCCCGAAGCGTCCCGCGTCTCCTCCCCGCCGCAGCTCCGGCGTAGCCGCCTCCGGCCAGAGCCGGCCGCCACCCTAGCAGCACAGCCGGCCGCCCCACTGACCGACGACCTAGGTCCGGCCAAGCACAGCCCTCCTCCGGCGAGTTCCAGAACCCTAATCGAAACCCTAGGTCGAGCAACAGTGGACACGGCTGGACACAGGATACGAGTCGGACACGAGAATATGTTGTTTTTCAAGCCCTGTTCAGGTACTCGTAACTTTCTCCTCGTAGCTCTGTTTTCGATTCCGTCTTTTACATCGCGTTGCCTGTATGACCCCCTCGGTACCGTGCAAACCGCTCGGTGCATCGCGTCCTGTGGTGATCGCGAACCGCGATCCAAAAACAGGAAAACCAACGCCCTGTTTCACCCCGGAACTGAGTACGCCCCGCCAAACGGGATGACTTGGTCGCACGCAATCTTCACCGATACGTGTACGTCGTTGATACGGACGTACGGGATTTTGCAGAAGCTGATTCGGATGTGCGTGCACACCGAAATCAGTGCGTATCCGCGGACATCGCCCCGTATCCGACCTTTCTGGTTCTCGTTGTAACTCAGTGTACACACGTCGGATCGAGACAAAACTTGTGCCATCGAACTCGTAGCAATACGCTGGTCCTGTGAGCCAAGTTTGGTTCGATTCTGAGAACTTTGACAAAATCCCGTGTCGTGGGCCCCACAGGCTCCACTCGACGAGCGATTTTGAGAACGGCTCATCGGAATTCAATTCTGGAAGTTCCGTTGGGTTCGTATCATTGTTCCTGACTTGTTGACACTAAGTTGGACTATTTTGGAGACCTTTGACACTGACGCATTTTTCGGTGCAAAGTGGGTCACATGTGGACCCCGCCTTGACCCAAAAATGTCATTTTTGCCCCTGTGTCCAAATTGGACTCAAGGACAGGCATTTCTAGCTGATTGGTATGTTCTGGATCTGATGGTGATGTTTGTTTCAGCAACCGGAGTACTGCCTGCAATCTCAGCTGAAGCCCGAGCTACAATTGGAATCGTAAACCCAGGCAAGTGTACCTTGCCATAAATTGCAGCTTATTGATTCATTTTGTTCTCTTGCTTTATTTTCTGTGACTGTTGTAAATGATCAACCCTAGGGCCGTGTGACTTGCTTAGCGTCCAATTATAGTCGGGTGCCAACACCGTACGCGGGGTTGTGCAATGCCAACTAGAGATGGATAACGTGACATTTATATTCTCGTACTTGCCATATCAAGTACGTTATACCCAGGACACTTGACACAGATCATGAGACAGAATTCTCCTGAATATTTAAGGTGATTCTGTATAGGATATAGGTTTATGACTTATACAATTTACAAGCTTAGATTTTATCCTGACTGATTGCATTAGTTTAATCTTGCGCAACATGAACATTGAGAACTGTGACGTGAGATTTCATTGGGTGGGGAGAGTATTACCATATCAAGGCTGAATATATTATATATATTGTAATATGGATGTGTCCTAGTCTCTGACACAGAGCTTTGGCACCAGTTCTGGCCCTTCGAGAAAATACTGCTATGGTTTCTTGATACTGATCCTGTAGTAGTCTCAGCCTGAGTATGACTAATAACTCTCACTTGCATTATCACTTAGCTGGTTTAATTACTTACCCTATGGTTCCTTTATTTCTGCACTGTATTATTTTGGCTTGTGTTTTCTGTACCTTGCTATGTCCCCTGAGGACCTGGAATGGATTATGTCCCCAGATTTAGCAGACGAGATCTACCTTGAGGTGTACGGAACAGGAGCACTAATCGGAGCAGTACCTGAACCTGAAGACGAGGTGATTGCTGAGGACTTCTCCTGAATAACTGCTTCGCCATGCTCATTCTTTATGGCAAATAGACTTTCTTTCCTATTTAATTAAACTCTTTATTTCCTGTTTATGAGAATATTGTAACAGACTTAATATCGGGTTGTTCCCCGATTTTATTTACTTTGACTGGTTGTTGTTTAATATTTCTTTTGCTGATATTGTTATCTTTATTCTGTGGATGAGATTAGTAAACCCTGACTATTGTAAAACAGCTTAAGTATTCCCCGATGGATCCATTAAATTGGGTTTGTCCATCAGTGTGTGTTGCTGGCCATTGCCACATGTCCAGTCCCTTGGTATTTTGGGACTGGGGCGTGACAGATATGGGCCTTCTATGGTGTGTATTGCACATGGACTCACTCTGCATAAGGATGCGGTTGTAGGATAAAGCTTTCATGTCGTGAGAATCGTACCGTTTGCTTGGTTAGGCCAGGCAATGGTTAAAAAGCTCGTCGGGATGGAAGCACATTCCGGTGTAAGACGGAAGTCGAAGATACGCAATCGAGATTCACTTTGAGCATGATGGTTGGAGACTTTTTCTTGGGCACGTTATTGATCTCGAGGAGATATCAGTTATTCAAAAGATGTTATGCATCGTAGCTAGTATCGACATGATGATCAAGCAACTTGAGACAACAAGAGGTATGGGACAGGCTACGGGATTTGAGGGCAGTGACGATAGGGAGTAGAAACTATGTAGCATGGCGACATACATGGAGTACAATTAAGGAGCTTTGGGCCAACACTCTCTTATAAGACCGGAGAGGAAGTTTGTTGTTGAGAATCTAGTTAGTTTAGAGTTGAATAGCAGTCTGGAACATCAGTGAAGACAGTGGATTAGTTGCGGTGTCACGTCCCAGTCCCAAAATACCGAGGGACTAGACACGTGGCAATGGCCAACAGGACCCTCCAAAGGGCAAACCCAATTTAACGGACCCATTAGATTGTATTTAAGCTGTAAAACAACAATAAAGGTTTACGATACTAATCTCATCCACAGAAGATAAATACAATCACTATCAGAATAATCAAGATGAAATAATAATCATCAAGTCTCAATAAAAGTCTCGGGGAACAACCCGATAATGAGTTTGATACAACAGTTCAATAGACAGGAAATAAAAGTGTCTAACAACAACAAAGACCGAGTATAGATAAAGCAGATACTAAGGAGAATTCTCCGGGCATCACCTCGTCCTCTAGTAATGATACTGCTCCAATGTCTGCTCCTGTCCCGTATACCTCGGGGTAGATTTCCTCTGCTAAACCTGGGGACATAATCCGGATTCCAGGTCCTCAGGGGACATAGCAAGGTACAAGAATAACTCAAGCCAAATAAGTGCAATATATAATAATGTATCAATAGGGCAAACTATGTAACCAACTAAGTGATATGTAAAATGAGAGCATCACTAGAGCTCAAGCTGAGACTACTACAAGCTCTGTGTCGGAGAGCCTGTAGCAGTTATACTATGTAGTTATACTATGTAGCGGGCCTAGCACTGTAGTGGCTAAGGCACCGTAATAAATATATATATATATATATATATATATATATATATATATATATATATAATCAACCTGTAGCCTGTGTGTCTCTCCCCACCCAATGTAATCACACGTCTTATGTCCATGACACGCAAGATCATTTCTAATGCAACAAGTCATATGATAGCTATGCATATATATAAAGTCTATGCCACAAATCATGTAACCTATACAGAATCACCATGAATATATCAGGAAAGATTATGTCTCATGAATAGTGTCAGGTGTCCTATGGTATGACGTACTTGATAATGCAAGCACAAAAATATATAGGATCGCGATATCAATCTCTAGGTGACGTTACACAACTCCGCGTACGGCGTTGACATCCGAATCTTATTCGGATGCTAAACAACGTCACACGGTCCTAGGTTGAACAGATATATCATATAAATAAATCAAGGGAATAATATAAAGCAAGTATTGCAAGATTGGCAAGGTACACTTGCCTGGGGTTTGGATTCCAACAGTTGCTTCGGTATCAGCGGGATCTTCAAGTACTCCTCCGGTAGCTGAAATAAACATTACCATCATGCTCAGAATATATGATATAGCTAGGATTGCCTATCCATAAGTCCAATTTGGACACAGGAGCAAACTTGACAGTTTCTGGTCAAAGCGGGATCCACATGTGGCCCACTTCACACCGAAAAATGTGCCAGAGACAAAGTTCTCCAAATTTGTCAAACTTAGTGTCTACAAGTCTAGAACGATGATGCGAACCCAACGAAATGTCCAGAACTGGATTCCAATGAGCCGATTACAAAATCGTCCGTCAAGTTGAGCCGTTGGGCCCACGATACGGGATTTTGTCAACGTTCTCAGAATCGAACCAAACTTAGGTCACAGGACCAGCATAAAGCTACGAGTCCGATGGCACAAGTTTCGTTTCGAAATGACGAGCACACACAAAGTTACAACGAGTTTCAGAACAGGGTTGATACGGGGCATTTTTGACGGATATTGGTTGATTCCGGTGTGCACGCACATCCAAATCAACTTTCGTGAAATCTCACACGTTCGTATTGACGGTGTACACCTTTCGGTGAAATTCACACACGACCAAGTCGCCTCGTTTAGCGGGGCGCACCCAGTTCGAGAAAATTTGGGTTTCAAATAACCAAGCTTTTTGGTCAATTTCACCCGAGAATAAAACACAATCTACAGCACATTAAATTAAACTAAAATAGGGTTTTAAAACTCGGTTATATTATCTAATTAACTGTTCAAACAAAAATTAGAAATAGTTAACAGGTTGCACGTAAAACGGTCGTAAACTTATGAGTTCGGGCCATTTTCTGATTTTCAGAAATAGGATTTTTTTTTCTCCTGTTTTTGCGTCACGGTTTACGACCGACACAGGACGCGGTACCCCGAACTGATTATACGGGTTTTGAGAGGGTTACGCAATGAACGTGTCGCAACAGACCGTTCGAACATCGGCACGACGAGGAGAGAGAAATTCTCACCTGAACAGGGGGTCGGTAACGACTATACGTCGTGTACACGAGGTGGTGCGGCGGCTGGTCGGCGGCGGGTGGCGGCGCTGCTGCGGCTGCTGTGGTGGCTGCTCAGCTGCTGGGTCGGCGGGGGAGTCGTCGCCGGAGGTCGTGGGTCGTCTCTGGAGGGAGCTCGTCGGCGCTGGGGAGGCGGCGGATAGGCTGTGGTAGTGGTGAAGGATGTCGGAGTCTAGTGGTCGGGGAGCCAGGAGTTGCCGGAGAGAAGCTCGGTCTGGAGAGGCGGCGGAGGCAGGGTCGACCGGAGGAGCTTGGGGCGGAGGCAGGGCTCGAGGTTCGTCGGGGTTGCCGGGGATCGTGGTGGTGGGGTTTTTATAGGGATGGCGGGAAGGAGAAGAGGCGCGGCGGTTAATGGCGGGGAGAGGAGAGGCCGGTCGTTGGCGAGGAGAAGAAAGGTCGGGACGACGGTTGGACGGCAAGGGAGGCGGAGCGGCGCTGTAAAACGTCCGGCCGTCGCGGCGGGGGTTACGGGAATTGGGGGATCAATATATCGGGGTCCTAGCGGGTCGGGTCGAGTTTTGGATTCGGGTCCAGATCCGACCCGATCCAATAGGGTTGGTTTATTTAAAAACTATCCGACCCAGATCCGACCCAAAAACTATTTAGTTAGGTTCAGTTCGGTTCAGGATGGTTTAAACCGGTTTAGTCTGGTTTATTTAAAAACTATATTTTTTGGTATTTAAAAATAGTTTTTGGGTCTAATAAATTCCAGAAAAATTACAGTATGTCTAATTCTTTATTTTACACTCAAAAATATTATTTTTATAATATTTTAATATTTAATAAAATCACAAATTTTATTTAATTTCAGAAAAATATTTATTTTAATTAGTTAAAAATCACAAAAAAAATCTGAAAATTTATTTTTTAATTTCTGAAAAATTCTGGTGTTTACATGCGGCGAGGCCAGAACTCGCTTGGAACCAAAACAACATCACTGGTATATTGGTGGAATACCATATATTGCAAGAATTTTCCAACAATTTTTTTGGCACAAATTTGTACGCATTAAGCATATCATCGGCATACATGCAGTATGTCGATCCTGCAAAGTTTTGGGTCATTTAGGATTTTCAGCATAGTTTGGGTCATTCAATCTATGTTTGGATGGTGCTAAGCTAGGTTTTCTTTGGCTTATTAAAGGGGCTATTGGTGCTTAGGGGCTAAGTTAGGTTTTCTTAGCCTTATTAAAGGGGCTATGGTGGCTATTTCTTTGGTTTGCTCATTAAATAGATTTAAGAAGAGTCCATCATCACTTCTACTAAGAGATCCGTTCTCACTCGTAGGTTCTCTCTTTAAGATATAAAGAGGTTCTGATCGGAGTTCCCTAAACTTTATCAGGGAGATCATTACTAGATTTGCCCGATGGGAAACAACTTCTAAGTACGAAATTCTAGTAAGGTTGGAGATTTTGTGAATTTATTGTAAATATTTTCCCCTATCTTAAGAAGTTGTCGAAGCTTGGGCCAAAGAATTCGATGACATTAATTTGTATTCAATCCTTGATATAATAGAGATTGTGATTTGTCCGGGTAACCGAAGGTATCACGAATACACTTACGTGATATGTGCTTGTTTCTTGCATATCAAGTTGTGGTTTGTAATCTTCTTTCTTGTGGGATTTCGGTAGTCAATGTTTCTTGTGAAATCCGATGTACACGTCCCTAAATCCCAACAAGAAGAGATGATGGGTTCCATGACGACGGTGCGTTAATCATTCTCTTCTTCCCTATCAACGAATATTCCCCAACAGCCGATAAGCATGCCAATCCAGGACTAGGGTGATTGGTTGCTAAAGGAGGGCGGAAGATCAAGAGAATGAGGTGGGGATAGAAGGACACTACCAAAATATGAAGAAATAGCGACATATTTAGCGATGTCATATTAAAACGTCACTAATATTAAAGATTTGAGCGACTCCAAAAATAAACGTCGCTATACATCACTGTTGGTGACATATAACGACGTTAGCTACTGTAATTCAGTTTTTGAAAAGAATAGTCGCTATAAGCTTCTTTAAGGTCGCTAAATGTCGCTGAGTTTTTTTATTTAGCGACGTTTAGCGATGTATTTAGCGACGTTACTTTTTTCGATTTTTAGCGACGTTTTTAGTGACGTCTATAACGTCACAAACTTGATAATTAGCGATGTCATAAGTTGACGTCGCTAAATTTTTTAATATAGGTTACGATTTCCCCCTTCTGTCGAAATCTTTCAACAAATTTTCAGAAAATCCCCCCTCTTCTCCCCTTCTCCGGCGAAGTGCCCCCTCCGACATCCTCCACAGGCCCCTACTCCGGCGGATCCCCCGAGTGCTCCCCCACAGCCCCCTACCGGCTCCCCCACAGCCCCCTCTAGCGAACCTCGGGCTTCTCCTCCTCCTCTAGGTAAACCCTAACCAGATCTCTCTCTCTCTCACACACACAGAGATGCACACGACATGACACAGACACAGACACGACACACACAGACACCACTACCAGAAAAAGTCAAATTAGCGACGTAAAAAAATATCGTTTAATGACAAAAACACGTCGCTAATCACTTTTAGCGACGCAATTAGCGACGTTTTACAGAAGTCGGAACCCAGCACGTCGCTGACGGGAAAAACGTCGCTAAATGTCGCTATGCCGACGTTTTTTAGCGACTTAAATGTGTCGCTAAATTAGCGACGTTTAGCGACGCAACATCACTAATTAGCGACGTAAACATACGTCGCTAATTAGCGACTTATATAGCGACGTTACAGCGACGTCTTTAATGACCTGGCAATACTGCCATATCAGCAATTTGCGACGTACAACAACGTTTTTAGCGACGTCATTAGCGACGTATAGAAACGTCGCTAATTAGCGATGTATTTAGCGACGTGTATTAACGTCGCTAAACGTCGCTAAAAACTAATTGTAAAAAAAATAAAAATAAAAAATTCTGAATTGTTTCCAAACTATTATTCCTGCAGTTTATTAAATCACAATCTGTACAAATAGACCCGGAGCAACCCTCCGTTGAATTTCTGGGTTTGCCAACCCCCTTGGGTTGAACACTCAAGACCGGTAAAATAACATATTTAATATGAATAATATAATAAAATTTGAAGAAAAGAAAGCATCCAGCAAATATCATCGTAAAGAATACGACAAATATATATCCATACAATCTCATCCTAAATAATACAAACAATACAAATAACCTAGTATCATCTTGGGAACCTATCTTATTAAACTCCAACCTTAGAATGGACCTAGTATGGTACCAAGAGACCTAAAAATGACCCAATACCTAACCTAGAATCAATTAAACATGTTCATTATTCCAAATCACCTTTATGACATGGAATTTCATATATAGGTCACTTGACTCCAGTCCAGACGCAGATTGGTATTGTCAGCTCAGGACCTCAGGCGATTACATTCTCTGATAGTTTCCATTATTTATATCTACTTTGATTTTGGTTTATAGCATTGTTTTACTTAATTTTTCGACACTATGGATACACGGATTAGTATTATCTGGATTCACTCTCTTGCGACATGTGCATCATACTTTTATGGCCTCTACTTCAGGACTCATTACTGGCATCACTTCAGGACTCACATACTGGCATAACTTACTTTATATTGCTGGCCTCGTACTTGATTTACATGTCAGGACTTGGATTCATTTATACTAGTCGGGGCAGGAA
Source organism: Iris macrosiphon (assembly GCA_036927795.1). Lineage (NCBI taxonomy): Eukaryota > Viridiplantae > Streptophyta > Magnoliopsida > Asparagales > Iridaceae > Iris > Iris macrosiphon. The sequence goes on along the minus strand of JAYESA010000020.1, from coordinate 32,413,695 downwards.
AATACTCGAGTAGACATATAAAATTTTCAAAATCTGGAATCAGCCCTTCTGGTCTAATCAGGAATGATAGCAGTCGCACACCAAGTGTGTGTGATGAGCCGTATTATTCCCTAGCCGTTTACATGTCGAAAGTGGTATTTTAAAACACACTAGTCTAGTGCTTTCTTGCTGGCTTCACATGATACTTGCTGGACACACCATATTTATCTCTGATTAGTTCTCATTTATTTATAGTCTTTATTTACCAAACTTTCTTGATTCACCGTGATTATCTTTCTTGCTTCCTAAATTAACTGTGACTGTATTTTATTCTCTGATTTATTTCTTTTCCTTGCTCATCATGTATTACTTATTATAACTATTTTATAGTCTTTGTTAATTAATTAGAACTGCTATTGGGTTGTACTTTGCTCCATCCTGATTTGATATATTTTTTAGATGATTTCCCAGAGGATGTGTCCTACATAATACGGACCATAGGAGATAGATGGTGCAGACTTGGATCCAGTAGCTCAGGAGTGATTGTCGGGAGGCCTAGCCGGAATCACTAGTTATCTTAGTTAGTTTTCATTAGCATTCTGGTACCGGATTTATTTTCGGCTTATATTTTTAGACTTGAATATTGATGTTGTTATTAAATGTTGTTGTTAATGTTTAGACTTTGTAGTTATGTTAGACTTCTTTGATATCTTATCGTGCTTTAGATATGTGATTGAGTATTATGTTACCTTAATTCTATTGTCCTCCATGTTGGAGATTGAGATATCATTGACAGGTTATAAATTATGGTGTGAGATTGATAGTTAGTTGACCTAGACAGCGTTCTACCGCCGATGTTGCGGCGTAGGCTGGACGTACCCACATACTCGTACCCCTTTACCAGGTGCGGGTCATGACACATTCCATCGTCTTGTGCAGATGTTAACAAAAAATGGTGCTCATAGCTCGTTGGTATATAGCACCTGCGTTCTTCAGACCGAAGGGCATGACGGTGTAGCAGTATAGTCCTATTGGTGTTCTAAATGACGTATGCTTCTCATTTTCAGGAGGCATCTTGATTTGATTATAGCCAGAGAATTCATCCATGAAGGACATGCGCTCGAAGCCACAAGTATTGTCGATCATAATGTCGGTAATCGGAAGAGAAAACTCGTCCTTAGGGTACGTCGAATTTAGATCACGAAAGTCGATGCAGATCCGGATCTTTCCATTCTTTTTGGCGAAGGGCACGAAGTTGGCTACCCAATCTGGATGTTGTTTCTCGCGAACAAAGCCACTAACGATCAGTTTGTTGACTTCAGTTTCGATGGCATTCATGATATTCGGGCAGAACCACCGTTGCTGTTGTTTGACAGACTTGGCTTCTAGCAAGATATTAAGCTTGTGGACCACGATTTGAGGGTCTAGTCCTGGCATCTCTTCATAGCTCCAAGCAAAGATATTAATGTATTCCCTGACGAGCTGTAGTAGGGATTCCCGGTCTTATTCAGACAGACTTTCGCATTATGGTAATCGATCAATCATTATAGTATCTTCTACTTAAACTCAGAATTGTCCATATATGTAATATTTGCTTATGTATATTTCCTTGTTCGTCTAACATGTACTTGCAGAAAAAAATAAGCAAGAGCAGCAATGGACATATGCTCTATGACGGCGAGCCAAAGACGACGTTATACCAGAAGATTTCGTCTAACCGCCTACGACTTATCTGGAGCCTCGTATCCGGGGTTACGCCTGAAAGGGGGCGAAGCCCCTGAAAGGTATTCAGATTCCCAGATCTGGTTATCTTTGGACAACTGCCGTCAAGGAAAAAAATGTCTTCAAGTCAGCAGATGTTTCAGAAGTTTGGTGTAATGGTTTTCATATGTAATCTCTTATTTATTTGAGTATAGTATTGATGTAAGCTGAGTCGCACTGGAAAATCCAAGTACCTATACCCAGATACCTAGTCCACTCAAATAAACCAAAGAACCTATCCACCAAATCAGGCCACATTCATTAACAAAGTCTACCATACTTAGAAACCGAACTCGGGCCGAACTCATGTCGAACTCGTACCGAAATCGGTTACCCTTTTGGTATAAAATCAACCGGTTCAATTAGCTCCTGATTTCTTGGCCCAACGTTCAAATTTTGAAATAATACCTGACTGAACTCTGGCCAAATTTTGTTTGCCTACACACTATAAATAGGATTGGATTTCTACATTCCTACACACTCAACCATTCTCAATCTTTCTATCCTATAGTGAGTAAACCCTCAGAGCCTAAACTTTTTTATCTCCAAGATCAACTCCCTATCCTTCTAGGTGCCAAGTGCGATCTCGGCCTAGAAGTTTATAAGAGTTATAAAAAGCTTGGCTCCATCAGTTTTCTCTTTTCTTCTGTGTGAAGTTCCGAGCCATTAGATCAAAACTCGTGGTGTGTGAAGTTGCGAGACTTCGGAACAAATCTCGTGGTGTAAAGAAGTCGGCAAGCCTTTGAATCAAAGCTTATGATTCACTATTGGTGATTATAGTGGATAAAACTCTGAGCTTGAGTTCTCGGGACTGGACTAGTCCTCTCAGAGGAAAATCAGTATACATCGCAGTGTTTGCGTCTCTCCATTTCTTACTTTATTATATTGCATATACACTGCTAGTTATTTACTGCCTTCACTCTGCTTAATTTTTAATTGGATAGATTATTCTGCTGCACTCTATTCACCCCCTCTAGAGTTGCCCTATGGTCCTTCAGTTGGGCCCACGGTTCTACTTCAAGGATTTCCTGTGGATCTTTGTCGTCTTTCTCAGGGTCGGCTGACCCCATGTTGGCAGACAACGTTTGCTTGAGTATCTCCCCGATACTGACGTCGGAGTCCCAAGCGGAAGATTGTGAAGAGTGGGAGCGAACCTCATCTTCTTCATATGAACCTTCGGGGGTTGTGGGAGGCGTTCTGTACCATAAGCCATGCTTGGTTTTATAGTAGTAATCCTCGGACTTGCCTGTGGGAGCAGGTAGACGCAGGGGCAGCCGTCGGCCCATGCCGTAGTTTAAACCTCGATTATTTTTAAGATCATAACCCATCTTCTGGATGATATGTTTGGCTTGACCGCTGAACCGATAGAGTTATATTTTGCCGGTGTCGAATTCTGGCCCTTATTCCTCCGGGGTAAAGGACGGGAGCATTCAACCCTGCCAAAGATGATGGATTTGTCTCCCCTCTTTCTTGCTGGAACCGTGAAGTAGGAACCTTGACTAGGGAAGATCTGGTTTACTACGTAGGTGGTAGCCACCGGTGTTTGCAAGTGAAGGCCCATACCGTGCTCCATGGACTTACATGTGCAAGTTCGGAGTAGTTCAAAGATAACCCTTTATTAATAAAATAGGGTAACTTCTCTTCGGGGATTACATCATCGAGAGAAGGGACGTTAGCATGAGAAGCCACGTACTCCTCAAGTTTATCTTTCTCGAAAGTTACCCCCAGCGCGAGCGAAGGCTTCGATGGATTCCTATGCAGCTTTATCACCAGGGGTTCAAAATTTGTAGGAGGTGTCGGGGCTTCCCTAGGTGGTCTTTGAAGGCGAACGACCATAGGTGTAGATGAAGTCGGATGTTCCCTCTGCGATTAATTCGGCCTATGAAGGCGAACGACCAGAGGTTCAGATATTGTAGACGGTGTCAAATCTTCCTTTGATAGTCGATTCGGCCTGCGAAGGTGGACAATCAAAGGTTCGGGTGCCTCTCTGTTTAGTCTCACGACAAGGGGAGGGCTATTGTGTCGGGAGCACGTGCCTTTAAATGAACTCTCAAGGGTTCATCTGGTGTAGTCCCGGCCTCTGCCTCATCGTCAGCATCACTGCCACCCTCATCTCGGTGGACTTGCTTGTAGAGGACTGAATCGGAGTAGTAGGCCTCGACCCCTTTAAACGGGTCTACGTCCGCGAATTCTGTCTTGACAGTGCCATGGACGTCCACATACTTTAGACATTGGTGTAGAGTTGATGGCACGATCATTTATTGGTGTATCCAAGATCATCCCAGCAGGATATTGTAGGATACATCCATGTCAATGACGTAGCAAGTGACCTCTCTCTTCAAGTTGTCGATCTGGCATTTCAGACGAATCTTGCCCATAGGGTAGCTTCTTCCTGCGTTGAAGCCACTGACTGTAGTATTAGTAGCTGCCAGCCGATGCATCGGGATGCCCAAGGTCTGAAGCAGACTCTATAGGATGATACTGATTGATGAACCAGGATCGATGTGCATCATGTCCACCTTAATGGCATCGATGTACCCTGTGTAATACAGGAAACGATCATGCCAGTTGTTCTTTAGGAACATATCTTGTTGCGAGAACGTGATATTGGGTATTGCCTCTATGATACTATTACAGTGGAGGCAAACAGCCGGATCTTTAGTTGGCGGTTTGACCTGCGCCAGGTAGGTGTCGGCATTTTACAATACCTCGCTAAGAGCAGCCCAAGTATCTCTGGAGAGCCGCAGAAGCTCAAATAATAACAACTTTGCCGGGTATTGGCAAGTTGGGCCAAGCGTCAAAGTTGTAGGACTTTTCCAGTCCCTGAACCATTTTCTTACGCAATGGCTTGTCGAAGCGTCCCTCTTTTTTGTCCGTTAGTGGGGGTTGAGATGGGCCGGGATCAGACATGACAGGTATAGAAGTTGGAGGTGCATTGATGTCGAAAGCTTCATAATCTTGCTGATAAGCAAGGATCGACCTGATTGTCCCTGTCCAGGCCTCCTCAATGGTGGGAGAAACCATGCGACAGGACTTGGTTTTTCGTGTTTTAGCCTTGACGGCAGAAGGCATTGTTTGCTGCGTCAAGTCTGGGACTAGATTCGGGTGACCCACATGATCTCGCCCTGAGGCATAGTAAGAGGTGTTAGTCCGGTTGTTTGGTCACGAGCTGGGGGAAGTTTGACTACCTCCATTGTTGCCCTTGGGATCTGTATGACTCCGTCCTGGACTTCCGTTGCGAGAAAGTTGCCGAACTGTAGGGATACCATGTTGGCGGCAATTGTTACGTTGTCGAAGTCCAAGGAGAGCGCTTTGGTATCGATTAGATACTGGATGTACCGCTTCAAGGTGTAGCAGTCCCGCGTCGGATGGTGGACGTAGCGGTGGAAGTGACAATACTTTGGGTTATTTAAGTCTACCGCTTCAGGATGGCGTTTGACGTCGGGGAGCCAATATTTTTTTCCCTTCATCAGCATGTCGAAGATGGGCATGACATCCTCATCCTCAAAAGAGTAAATCTCCTTTGGTTTCGAATCTTCCGTCTATTTTTTCTCAGGCCTCTTGGTTACGTTGGCGACCATAGCATGTTTTCCTTTTTCGTCGCGGCTGTTGTTACCGCCATTGTTGTTGTTGTTGTTGGGACGTCTCCCCTATCATCGGCAACAAGGATCTATATGCCCAAGAGTCGGGCGTCCTTGACCTTCTTTTTGGTGCCGACAGCGTTTATAATAAACATCGTCCAGTCTTTAAGCTGGCTATCACCAATCCAGAGGCTGACTGTCGGAAGTATGTTTCTTCGGCACATTTCTATCAGTGTCATTTCGAGATTGCCAGGAGGCAGCCTCAACGCAGCTTATCGAAACCACTCGATATAATTTCGTGCTAGTTCATTTTCTCCCTGGGCAACGTCCATCAGGGAGGACATAGTCATGTCACTTTTCTGCCTCATAGAATCTTTGGAGAAAAAGACTCTTGAGGTCGTCGAACGATGAGATGCAGTTATCTTGGAGGCTGCAAACCAGTTGAAGGCCACCCCGGATAATGCCCCGACGAAGAGCCTAGTGAGGATAGCATCTTTGTGGGGTAGGTGCCCCGTCGTATTTTCGAAGTAGCTCATATACCGGCGAAGAAAGGACTTCCCATCAAATATGTCAATATTGATAGGTTTATACTTGGGAGGATATGGTACATCTCTCTATTCCAGCAGATATGGCAGAGGACGACCACGAAGGCTCCAATGATCGGTAATACCTCGAGACCCTCGAAGCCATGATACACACTATGAGCGAGTCTTCCTCAGAACTACTGGGGGTAGTTCTTTCTCAGAACTATTGGGGGTTACGCAAGCTAGGGACGGTAATCCCCCTGACCTATACAATAATCTGGCATTCCGAGGAGCTAGCGATTCTCAAGGAACAGACACCGGGGGTAGCCACCCTCACCATGGAGACACAGTCTCCTATGCTGGGGGTAGTGTTCGATCAGAGTTCGAGCAGGATGCAGCACTACTATCTCTCCCCGACAACTATTTACCGCAAGAGTCTGAGGCGGAAAGTGCTACGTCAACCATCCCTTCCTAATCGCCTCATGAAAGAACTACACATATGGTAGAGGATGATCATGAAGGCCCCAATGACCGACAATACCTCGAGACCCTCGAAGCCATGATGCACACTATGAGCGAGTCAATGTAAGCCTTTACCCAAGCAGTGCTAGACATCAAGGCAACTGTAGCCTCCCAACCACCAAGGGACTCAGGTCAAGAACTTGGAACTAATGCAGGCTCAGAGTTCTCGGACCTCCCTCATCGCTTCCATATATTCATCTATTGCGGGAGGAGCAAACGACCCTGGTAGAGCATGACGGCCGCCAACGGGGGGAGCGGTTGCATTTGAATCTGCATTAGTTCCAAGGTCTTGACCTGAGTCCCTTGGTGGTTGGGAGGCTACAGTCGCCTTGATGTCTAGCACTGCTTGGGTCAAGGCTTACATTGACTCACTCATAGTATGCATCATGGCTTCGAGGGTCTCGAGGTATTGCCGATCATTGGGGCCTTCATGGTCGTCCTCTGCCATATGTGTCATTCTTTCATGAGGCGAGTAGGAAAGGATGGTTGACGTAGCACTTTCTGCCTCGGACTCTTGTGGTAAATAGTCGTCGGGGAGAGCTAGTAGTGCTGCATCCTGCTCAGACTCTGATCGAACACTACCCCCAGCATAGGAGGTTGTGTCTCCATGGTGAGGGTGGCTACCCCCGGTGTCTGTTCCTTGAGAATCGCTAACTCCTCGGAAAGCCAGATTATTGTATAGGTCAGGGGGATTACCACCCCCAACTTGCGTAACCCCCAGTGGCCGTCCTCTGCCATATGTGTCATTCTTTCATGAGGCGAGTAGGAAGGGATGGTTGACGTAGCACTTTTTGCCTCAGACTCTTACGGTAAATAGTCATCGGGAGAGCTAGTAGTGCTGCATCCTGCTCGGACTCTGATCGAACACTACCCCCAGCATAGGAGGCTGTCTCCATGGTGAGGGTGGCTACCCCCGGTGTCTGTTCCTTGAGAATCGCTAGCTCCTCGGAATATTGGATTATTGTATAGGTCGGAGGATTACCGCCCTCAGCTTGCGTAACCCCCAGTAGTTCTGAGGAAGAACTACCCCCAGCGGCTGGGAGCTTCTTCTTCGAGCGGGTGCTCTGGAAAACACCTTCTGCAGGTCCCGCTGCTGATCCTCCTGGTAGTCGCCTTCGCAAAGCACTGGTAAAGAGCGACGGACTGGAGGTACCCGACTTCTTTCCTCCCTTGGTGGCATAAAGCCTCCGAGTCGAGTAGCATGAGGTAAAGGGAAGTTCCTCCTCCTCTGGTACTTGCACCTTATCTCCGGGTTGTCGCGGGATAGGTTCTTTCTAGTGCAGTCGCTGGAAGGCCGACTGCTTGCTTGTAGGTGTTGCCACTTTGTTGCAGCAATAATTGATAATGATCTTGGCACAGTGATGCCCTGGAGAGGCTATTTCATTGGTCGTCGTTGTTTTCCTCGCCTTGCGCTTGTGATTGATCACATTACGCAAGTCAAGCAAGGGTTGTTCCACCTTTATACCCTTTTATGGGCCCGGAAGGACCGAGCGTACGGGTGCGTAGGTGTTTTATTTGCTCCCTGATCCGGGGTTCATACAAGAACTTTCCTAGGATCGTCAGCGAAAGACTTTTGAGATCGACGCTATATGTTTGCCGCTGTGGGCTGGACGCACGAGGCGGTCTTATATAGCTTCCCATTAGGGGCCGTGTAATGGTTAACGGTGCATGTTGACGGTCAGCTAACTGGACAGTTGCTTGAGCCTGATGAGCTTGCACTGCCCCGGGCTTCTTTGACTTAGCACCTGCGGGTGCGTAGTACAAAGAGTCCAAGTTTGGACTTTCGTCATTCTCGGCGTGCCGCATAGGATCTGCGCCGCATGAGATATGGTCGAAAACAGAAGTTCTGTTGCTGCCAGGGCCGCATGCGGCTGTCTGCCTGCGGCTATGAGCTGGTGCCGCATGGTTAGTCTTATGCAGCCTACTTCTTGGCTGCATAGAATCTGTCTCAGCACCAGAACGTCTGGCATCGTAGTGCTTTCCTCTGCCAGAGTCTGGGTGCTGAGCAATTTCTGCGTCAGACGGGGACGCCGCATAGACGGGGACGTCCTGAGTGTTCGCTTGACAACCATCATCAGCAACAGAGTAAGAGGCGGGAAGCGTCTGCTCCACAGTTGGGCGAGGCGCAACGGCCTTTGCTACCCACGTTCTGCGGGTCTTCTTGGGCTTGGCTAGCCTTGGCGAAGGACTAACACTTTCTTCTGAGAGCATTTGCTCGAACGCTTGCTGGTCGAAGCGAACTACCAGCCTCTTTTGCATTGAGCCGAGTTTGACCGCATCGGACTATGTCACCAACTTCTCATCAGAGGAGAAGGAGGTCCCCAGCAGAGTCGCCATCTTGTTCGCCATTAAATTCGAAAGTCTTTAAGAAAGAACTTGATTTAATTAACAAACAAAAATAAAGTACAAAGAGGTCCTAGAAGACAATCTAAATACAAATTTATTTTCTGGGGGAGAGAGTTAGGAGTGTAGCAACTCTCTTTACTCCGTGGATGATCCAATGCAGAAGATCTTCTCTCTCGCTTGAGTGTAGGTCCGCAGATAGCCAGCCATCCTTTTGTACGGGTATGGTATCCTGCTATTTATAGTCATCCCTGGGCGCACATATGTTGGGCCGCATGGATGCTGGAGGGTGCCACGTGCCACTTCTTAACAGGGTGTAGCTGTAACCGTGAGTAGGTTGAACTGCCACGTGGGCGCTTGTTGAAATTTTCTGTTGCTGAAGATCTGGGTAGTTCTCGTCCTTTGTGGGCGTGACTTAGTCAGCTTGACACATAGTCTGCACTTGGTTGGAGAGAATCACTCTTGTCGTAATAGCAAGATTTAGTCTTCATGGAGTCTGAAACACATTGTGGCCAGAGACGCATGGGACCGCATAGAGTCTAGGATGCATGGGGCCAGGGACGCATGGAGTCTGGGACCATGGGGCCATAGATGCATGGAACCGCATGAAACCTAGGACGCATGGAGCCAGGGATGCATGGGACGCAAGGAGTCTGGGATGCATGGGGCCAGAGACGCATGGAACCGCATGGAACCTGGAACGCATGGGGCCAAGGACTCATGGGACCGCATGGAATCTGGGATGCATGGAGCCGCATCAGGCCAGTTGTGCTGTACACGCGGCGCTGCACATCCATCGAGAGTGAAGTTCTGTGATGACGTGAGATGTTTGTCATTTAGTATGTTCACGTCTTTTGAGGAAATAAAAAAAAATCGTCAGGATTCTATGTCAGAGACGATCCTGCTGACGTGATGCCACGTTAGGTCCTTCTGCGGCCAAGCTGCTTTGGTTGATTTGGACTCATATATGTCGTCTTTTTGGGCCGCAGGGTGACTCTGCCGCCTGATTTGAGCCTCCTTTTGGGGGTGCATGGCTGTTGGACGCATGAACGCGTGCTGCCAAGCTGGCATTTAGGCTTGGCTCAACCATTTTGGGGAGCTTAATCGCCTTCTTGCAGACTTCTTGGGAACTTAACCGTTGATTGCATGCAGACTTTTTGGAAGCCAAACCGTCGGATTCACCCTTTCTAGGTTCATTATTGTAATTATTGCCGTCACGAACCGTCGCTTTCTTTTATAAATACCACTGTCGTGGTCCATCGTGTTCCACTTCGTAAAATATGTCGTCCAAAGGAGATTCTAGTTGGGAACCCTGGACACACGCCTCACTTCCTCGTCCTCTCCTCCCTACTATGTCTCAGTGTTCGGGTATCGGAGGGTCCGGACTTGGAGGGTCTCGTGAGGGACGAGCTTTCGGTTCTCCGCCACTTGTCATGGCATTTTCGTTTGGACGGAGGGCACTGGATGAGAGTGGGTTGTCTGCGGCTGAAAGCTTTCTGTCCTTGTTGGCGTTGTCTTTGGAGGCTCTTGCTCGGCCTCTAGAGTCTACTCCAAATTTTCCTTGCTGCCCGTAACTCCAGAGGAGAGGTAGACGTTGGAATGGAGGGAAGGAGTGCGCCTCCAGTTTTATCGTGCGGGCATACGTTCGCTCCCGGATGTTGCGGATGTGCTTCATGAGGCTTGCGGCTCCTTTGACTGATCGCGTCTTCCTCTTCTTGTTTTTTATTTTGTATGGACCTTGATGGCTACATGTCGTAACCCCCCATTTACAAAATAAACTTTTTATTTTATTTTGATCAATATTTTTTAATGCAGCTCCTATGTCTGAGGATGATAAAGGTGCATGAGGGCCACGTATGCGGTTGGCTGTTCTGGTCGTATAGGTCCCGTGCGGCTCCTATGCGGTTTTCTTTCATATTTGGGGTGCATGAGCTCTTTTGTGGCCTGCATAATTTTCATGCTTCTACAACTAGCCGTAGAAATTTAATTTATTTTTCTGGTGATCGACCACACAGAAAGAGTCACATGAATGACAGGCCAATTATGAGCATTTCACCAATTTATAAGGAAGTTCAAATTATTATTTATTAGATTGGGAGTGATGGGTAAATTACATGTATTTATATTAGATGTCGCATGTTTTTTATTGCCAGTTAAATGATAAGATCTTAGAATTTGCTAAAACAATAATCTATTCTACTATATAATGCCAAAACTAGGCTTCACCGTGAAAGTTTTTCGTTCCAAAAATACCCTTCATTAAAAACAATAATTAAATATGTATTAAATGTATGTATGCATGCATGAGGCAACTTGGGAAATGATAGTTAATAAAACAAAATATGCATGCATGCAAAGTAGGCACATTAACCCAAGAGATAAGAGAAAAGTTTTATATTCCCGTCATTTAATTTCTCCCAACTTTCATGCTCCTGCCTATTATATTTCCACCTATAATAAAATTAAGAAATTGTCGGTTGCTCTTTTAATAAACTATTTTTTTCCAAGTAATATGAAATACGTGCAACGCACGTGCGTATATACTAGTACATGATAAAGAATATATGATCAGGTATCTATTATAGAAATTTGGTAAGAAAATAATTGAGATCTAATATAGAAAATTAATGACAACAAAATAGTCTTCATCCCAGTGAGACCAATGCAACATATACAAGAAACAAATCAATAAGGAGATCTGAGTAGACATCTACGGTGCAGTTTAATAGTGGCGTTCTATGTATCATTCCAAGTTTATCCCATGTTTAGGCCATGAGAATTGGTTTTATTGTAAATCTTTATTATTAGTATGGAGTCATATTTCTATAATATGATATTATCGTTTGGTGTGCTTAATTATTTTTATTATATTTGTGCTAGCTAGAATATATATTCATAATTTTTCTTTTGCTTCATGTTGAAGGTATGGAAATACGAAATAAGAAAAATAACTTGGATATGTGTTTGATAGATAGTGCTACAACACATACGATTTTGAAGAATCAATCTTTTTTCTCAAAGTTAGTATTTGACAAGCATAAAGTGTCAACAATAGTTAGACCAGCCCATAAAATTGAGGGTTTTGGAAGAGCACACATCATGTTACCTAATGATACTCAGATCAATTTGCAGAATTCGTTATATTCAAGCAGTTCCAAAAGAAATTTGCTAAGTTTTAAGGATATACGCAGAAATGGGTACCATATTAAAACTCGAAATGATAACAAAAAAAAACATTATGTATCACATCTAGTTAGGAGCAAAAAGCTCATATTAGAAGAATTTTCTTGTCTTTCGGTGGGCTTGTCTTACACCACCATTGGTATAATTGAATATCATATGAATGTGACAAAACATAAAGTAAATGACCATGCCATGTGTATTATTTGGCATGATTGTTTGGGTCATCCGGGACAAACTATGTTTAAGCAGATCATTGATAATTCTTATGGACATTTATTAGAAAATCACGATCTTGGCTTACCGAAGAATCACCTATGTGTTCCTTGTTCACAAAAAAAAATTAGAAGTAGACCATCTTTTCTAAAAGTTAAGAAATAATCTCATATTTTCTTGCAAAGAATAAAGAAGATATTTGTGGTCCTATTCACCATGTTAGTGGTCCCTTTAGGTATTTTATGGTACTCATAGATGCATCTACTAGGTGGTCACATGTTTGTCCATTGCTACTCGAAATCTTGCATTTTATCGTCTTTTGGTCCAAATTATTAAACTTAGATCTCAGTTTCCAGATAACACGATTAAATCAATCAGACTTAATAATGTCGTAGAATTTATCTCACAAGTTTTTGATGATTATTGTACATCATTAGGAATTGAGATAGAGAATCTTGTTCCCCATGTGCACACATAATATGGGTTACCTGAGTCATTTATTAATTAAACATCTTCAACTTATAGCTAGACCTCTACTAATGTAATCTAATTGCCAATTAAGGCTTTGGGGAGATGTTATTTTACATGTATCTCTAGTTAAATTTAAATCCATTGTCTACCATATTTTTTTACCTATACAACTTGTTAGTGGTAAACAACCCAACATTTCTCATTTGAAAAAGTTTGGATGTGCAGTATATGTCCCAATTCTACCTCTCAAAAGAACTAAGATGGGTCCCAAAGACGTTTGGGAATATACATTGGTTTTAAGTCTTCTTTTATAATAAAGTATTTGGAACCAATGACTAGTGATGTCTTCACTGCAAGATTTGATGATTCTCAATTTGATAAGAGAGTCTTCCCGTCGTTATGGAGAGGAAAGCAACAAATTATTCATATAGAACAACCCATTGCTAATGAACGGCGTAAATTGACATAGAATACGCCTACTCTATCTCATCAAGATCCAAGAACTCCACAATGTGATTACGAGACAAGAAGAATGATACATTTACAAGAAATTATAAATCAATTATCTGATGCATTTTATGATGCCACAAAGGTAACTAGATCACATGTGTCAACTATGAATGTGCTAGCCAGAATTACTGTTCTAATTGGACAAAATCCAAACAAGGTAGTAAATGAATCTACTACACATCAAAAGCGTGCTAGGCTATAGGTTCCAAGGATAGTGCTCCTAAAAAAATGAGAGCTAATGAAACAACTTGTCCTGGTAAAAGTTCGATAGTGGCTGGAACTCCATAAACAAATAATGAAGATGTGCAAGTTTTCAAATTCACTGAAATGCCTACGGAAGCCCCTAGAGTGGCACATGTACCTAAAAATGAAGAGATCTCGATAGTCCATGCATGTTCAGGTGAATTATGGAATAAGAAAGCACTTGTCATCGATGACATATTTAGCTATGTAGTAGCTACTGAAATATCAAAGGGCAATGATGATTGTGAAAATGAACCGCGTAGTATAAATGAATGTTGACAAAGAAAATATTGGCCAATGTGGAAAGATGTTATTCAAGCATAATTAATTTTTTTAGAAAAACGTAGTGTGTTTGGACCTATAGTGAAAACACCAAAGGGCATAAACCCTGTTGGTTTTAAATGGTTGTTCATGAGAAAACGAAATGAGAAAAACGAAGTTGAAAGATATAAAGCCTGACTTGTAGCACAAGGTTTCTCTCAAAGACCTGGAATTGACTATGTGGAGACATACTCTCCAGTTATGGATGTCATTACTTTTAGATATCTAATTAGTCTCGCAGTTTCAAAATCTTGATATGAGATTTATGGATGTTGTAACTGCATATTTTTACGGAGACTTAGATACTGATATCTATATGAAATTTCCAGAAGAATTTATAATTAATGCCAGAGACTAAGTCAAAGGGCATGTGTTCAATTAAACTTAGATGATCATTATATGGGTTAAAATGATCCAGAAGAATATGATATAATCGTCTTAGTATATATTTGACTAAGTAAGGATACAAAAATAGTCAAATTTGCATATGTGTCTTCATTAAGAAATTCGAGAATGGATTCTCTATAGTAGCAGTATATATGGATAATATAAACTTAATCGGGTCTCCTACAAAATTGGAGAAAACTGCAAACTATTTGAAAAAAGAATTTAAAAATGAAAGACTTGAAAAAGATAAAATTTTGTCTCGGTTTGCAAATAGAATGTAGTTCCAGTGGAATATTAGTGCATCGATCCCGTTATATTGAAAGGATTTTGAAACGATTCAGAATGGACAAAACACATCCACTAAATACATCTATGGTTGTACAAAGTTTGGATTTGGATAAAGATCCATTTCGACCAAAGGAAAATGAAAAAGTACTTGGTATTGAAGTACCGTATTTAAGTTCTATTAGAAGCACAATGCACAAGACCAGATATTGCAATCTATGTTAATTTATTATCTATATATAGTTCTGCACCTACACTTAGACATTGGAATGGAGTTAAACACATATTGAGATATCTTCGTGGAACAACTGGCATGGGATTATTCTATACCTGTGATTCCACTAATAATTCTCGTCTAGTTGGTTATACAGACTCAGGTTATCTTTCTGACCCTCATAAAGGTTGCTACCAAACAGGTTATGTGTTTATTAATAACCATACAGCTATATCTTGGCGATCAACAAAGCAAGGTTCAGTATCAACTTTCTCTAACCATACAGAATTAATTGTACTACATGAAACAACAAGAGAAAGTGTGTGGTTGAGATAGATAATTCATCATATAAGAGAGAATTGTCAGCTGCCAACAGTTACAAATGAGCCGACAACAATATTCGAAGATAATGCGTCTTGCATTACCCAAGTCAGAAAGGGATTCATCAAAGGAGATCGAACCAAACACCTTCCACTAAAGTTGTTTTATGCACATGAGCTACAAAGGACTAAAGTTATCGAAGTCAAGCAAGTAAAATCAAATGCAAATTTAGCCGATTTGTTCACCAAGGCACTACCAAAGACCAAATTTCAGAAGTTGGTACACGGAATAGACATATGATGATTTAATCATCAGACCAACTAGTTGTTACAGATCCATTGTATCGAGGGGCAGTATGGTTTGTAAAGAATATTTGTAAGTTTGCGCGTTGTACTCTTTTTCCTTAACTGAGATTTTTTTCACTTGTTTTTTCTTAGTAAGATTTTAATGAGGCAACAAATACGCATACACCATCGACTAATTAATGGTGAACATCCAAGGGGGGGTGTTGTAAATATGGATTACTCACTATTATTATTTGGATATAATCTATGTTTTTTGGTTATCCACAAGCTATGTCTTTTGTCGTTTCTTCTTTTAATTTTTATCATGAGGTTAACCTCCATTATAAGCCTATATAAGGGGCTCTTCTCAAGTTGATTGAGACATGGTGAATGAAGAAACAATTTTCTCCATTTTTCTACTTTACAATAAAAGCTACATTATGCCCACACTCAATGACTCAAATAGGATAGCTTGAAAGAGCACCAAAATGCACATTGAATCATTAACATGAAGCCCCTAAATGTAGTTAAAAAATGCTGACTCTTATACTACGATGGCAGTGGCCATTACAGGTAGTTTCTCATTCCACTAAACATGATCGTTTCTAAACATGTGCAAGATATGCCATTGCACGTGGCCCCAAAAACCGGAAGGCCCCAAAATGTTTAACCTTAGTATATATTACTAATATGAAATCTCCATTTTTAGATTTATGCCTCCTCATTTTTTATAAACTACAATAAATTTAAGCCTATGTCCACCTTGGCTCATGTTTATCTAATCCTTGATACTAAAATCTCAGGAAAAAAAACATAAACCACAATATATTTGATAGTTTTGACAGGACCTACACTTGGAACAGACAAATTCATTGCTTATCAAGATCAATGGCTTATGTTAATTTTACTCACACCAATTTGCCTAGATGAGTTGTTTATCGTTTGGTCCCTTACTAGAGCTAATTCCTCCATATTTTATTTAATTGTCTCAACTTTTCCCTACAAATTCCTCAAGAGTAACAAAATAATGCCAAGTCAGTGCCAGTGAAGAGCAAGACTAATGTCATGAAGACACGACTCCTCGTCTTCAGTTTGCTAAAATTAATTCACCCTCCTCATATCTAACATGATACATGACATGGGACACATGACACAGGATAATAGAATTAGGGTTATATTGGTCGCAATAGACAAAAAAAACTTGGTCAATAAAATTAGGGCTCAAACCTGGGAGAGGAGGAGGAGGAGTACGAGAAGGTGCTAGTAGTAGTAGTAGTAGAAGGAGGAGGAGGAGGAGGAGGAGAAGTGTTAACATTGACAGAGCAAGCCGAAACAACGTCGGAAAGAGGGAGCCACGCGCGCGGGGGAGTCCAACGTCGAGAAGCCGGAGCAGTGTCGACGTCGAAAAGCCGGAGCAGTGTCGACGTCGAAAAGCCGGAGCAGTGTCGACGTCGAGAAGCCGAAGCTGGGGATGCGGAGGAGGATGAGGAGTTGGGGGTTGGGGATGAGGAGGAGCAGTGTCGACGTCTATATATATATATATATATATATATAGAGAGAGAGAGAGAGAGAGAGATGAGAGGGATAAAAAAATCGAATAAAAATAAAATTTTGATCGGCCGCATTTTTTATAATACTGGACGACGGACATGCGATGTCTCTGTTAGTCACTAAATAAAATATAATAGCGATCAGGCTTCACTATACCGTTACATAGTTTTTTCGTGTTGTTCCCGTGGTTAGTCGCATAAACAGGTGATGTCTCGACGACGAACCGACGATGCTTACTTAATTAAAACAGGAAATACCTATTGTCGGTTGTTTTGCTGACGCATAATCATCGCTAACTAGTGACGAATTACATCCGTCGCCAATATGCCGTCGTTGATTTATAGTATTTTAGTAGTGGGTCGCACTATTGAATGTTTAACTCAAGAGCCTCAGAGGGTTGTGTGACTGTTGAGATCAACATATAAGCAAACAACAGTGCCAATAGAAGTCACATTCTGAATTGCTTATGTAAAAACTAAATAACCCAAGTCACACAACCCCCCACCATGCAAAAATAAATAATCTAAATCACACAACCCTCACATATTTTCGTTTAGTTTTAGGATCTCGTATAATATTAAAAAAAATACGTTTATATCTCCATTTTGGACGGTCATCCAAGTCAGCCATCAGAACGAGACCCAAATCATATTCTGAATAATATAAAGACATAAGCACAAAATTTTAATATCATACGAGAACCTAAAACTAAGTAGCCCTTTTATCTACACTATTCTCGTGTTCCAACCGAAAAACAAACTAGGAATTGATGTAAACTGAATCGTTAGATCATTATTCACCAGTGTAGCTTATTGTGGAAATTGTGAATATTCGTTATGTCCATTTCCATGTATCATCTGAAGAAGCTCTTTTGCAATTTATTTCCCATATAAACTCTTAAACACTTGTAACATGAAATGACACGTTGAAATAACTAGGACCGTAAGCCTGTGGGTTAGTCGCCCGATTCACAATTTTGGCAATCCAACTGACATAGTCCGTTATGAAAATTTAGTTGAATTCAACCTACATATCCTTAATGACCAAACACTTCAATTAACCGACTAGATATGTCGGTCAGTCGGTTATTTCGATTAAAATCGATAAATAGTCTAGCTCGATTAGGAATAAAGTCATAAAATGTTTACAACACATGGCTTAGTACAATTTAGTCCAGTAGAGGTCTTATTATATGATATAATTGAGGAATGGATTTGATAATATATCTATTTGTTTACCGTTTTGCGATTCCTTACTCTATTACTCTATGAGGTATATGAATACTTAGAAGGGGAGTAAACACGCAATAAAAATAGGTAGCTTTATAATAATGCCCAAAAGTTTTCAGACTAAGACATGCGACCATAGGATATCAAAGTGTCGGAATGGGTTGAAGACGAAGTTCAACAAGTACAACGACATTGGTGACCCCACTCATCACTTGACGACTTTTGCGACGATTGTCGTGGACTTGGCTCTTCAAGATATTTCAAAAAGGAATCATACTCGAAACACCGCGATTCTATGAAAAGAAGGACTGTTTTGTCCATCACTTGACAACTTTTGTAACGATTGTTGTGGATTTGGCTCTTCAAGATCTCTTCTTCAAAAAAGGAATCCTACCCGAATCACAATCTTGGTTTAGTTCAATGAAATCTCCTAATAAAATATAAAATAACACTCACAAGTGTCATATAATGTGAAACATATAAATTCAAGTCAGTAGCTAGAAATTATACCTCAAATTGGTCACAAATATCATATGAGTGCTGCTTTCCTTAAATCTTATTGTGAAGGAGAAGAAGTCTATGTACGAAGAAAATGGATATGCTCGTGTACTACGAGGAGAAAGGGCCTTAGGACTAGAGCTTCTTTAGAGTAGTTGACAATGTCTATTCTTTTAGTCTTACAATTAAGCATAAGTAACTACTGTTGTGCTGTGCTTAATTTCTTATATTTTCACTATTGATTCCAAGTCCATACAAAGTTGGAGGGTTATGTTGGTTGTGGCTACCTAGCATATAAAATAAACTATAGTTTTAGAAAATCATTTTAGAATTATGTGTAAAGGATCTACTATAAAAGTTATTTATTTATTAAGAAAATCAATGTAAATATCTAGAGAGAGAAAAAGTGATTTAGATATGATTTACATTTAATTTTTTGCAAGTCTAATATATGATTTTTTTAAAAAATATAATCTAATCTAATTAAAAGTAATCCTATACAATCTAACAAAATTAAAATTACTGGTTTAATTTATAACTTAAATTTAATGTAATAAAACTGAATCATATAATTTAAGGGCAAGCTAAATTTAAAATTTTTATGTGATTTAATAATATAATCTTATCCTAAAAAACAAGAGAGACGTTACATAAGTAAGAATTACATAAGTAAGAAAGTAGGAAGAAAAAAAATAGTATGATTGTTCAATTTTGTTAGTGGTAGTTCAATTCTATTAGTTTTGGGATGTGTTATTTGTATTTACCTCCTCCCTCTCATTCCTAATTACTAATCATGCACCACCAAAATTTACTTTTATTACTACTACCCTCCATTTCTTTAAAGTTAGATATTTTTAGGGAAGGAGAATAAATACAACTAACTCAGTATGAAGGAATGGATGAGATAGTAGTAGTAATAAAAATAAAATTTGGGGTAACAAAATTAGCAATTATGAATGGTGTGGTGTGTGTGTTGGATCTCGAGCCCAAGACGGGGCCAGCCCCGAATGAAATGGTTGGTCTAGTTATTGGTCAAGCTAGTTTGTGGTAGGGCCCGGTTTGCAATAAATTTAATTAACCGTCTTAAAAAAGGCTCTTGATAAAGGCACTACAAAAATGACTCGGGGCAGCCCAAATTTTCACCATTGATAATTACAAGTTTGGCACTCCTAAAAATTACTCACCTGGCTGCCCACTTTCAATTATTATTTTATAATCAGGACTGTCAAAATTTTGACAGTCCTAAAAATATATGTAATTTTTTAGGACTGTCAAAATTTTGGCAGTTCTTCCAATTGGTAGGACTGTCAAAATTTTGACAGTCCGAAAGGGAGGGCTACGCGAGATGACACGAGGGCTGGACTGCGTAGAGGCCGGAAAGGAGGACGAGACGGAGGAGCGGGAGAGGGAGGAGGCGACGAGGGAGTAGGCGGAGGCGCGAGCGCGGTGGAGGACGGGGCAGCTGCTGCGCGCAAGGACGGCGGTGGAGGACGGGACCGCTGCTGCGCGCGGGGGCAGCGGTGAGCGGTAGGGGCGACGACGAGCGGTGGAGGACGGAGCCTGTAAACCCCCTGATTTTTCAAAATTTTAAAAACTGGATTTTTCGCAATTTTCTGGATTTTTCTGGGATTTTTCTGTAATTTAAAAACAGGGTTTTAATTTTTTAATAATTTTTAATTGATATTAAATAGTATTAAAATATTATGAAAATAATATTTTTGGATGTAAAATGAAAAACTAGACTTAGGACAATTTTTCTGGAATTTATCGAACCCACGACCCCTCGGCTGCCGCATTCTCCGCCGCCCGCCGTGCGCCCAGCCGGCCACGACCCCGCCTTCTCCGCCCAGGCCGCCCCCGCTCGCCCCACGACCGCCACGCCCTCCGCTCCGCCCGGGCCGCGCCCCTCTCCTCCGCCCTATATAAATCCCCCCCGCCGTCTCCCAGCTCCACGAACCGCCACCGCCACCACCCGCTCAGCCGACGCCGTCCACCGCTACCACCGCTCCCCACCGCCTCGTCGCGCCTCGCCGTGCCCCTCCCTCGCCTCGCCGCGCGCCACCGGCCGCCGCCTCCTTCCCCGACAGCAACAGCAGCTCCAGCGCCGCTGCTCCGGCCGCCTCCGGCCGCCCCGAGACCCCTCCGCCTCCGCCGAGTGCCCCCAGCCCTCCGCCTCAGCAGCCCGGCCGCCCAGCCGCCGTCCCCGCCACCGGCGAACCCAAACCTTAACCCTAACCCTAGTTTCTTCGAATCCGACACGTGTCGGACACGATTCGAACCTCGGTTTTCAGGCCCCGTTCAGGTGCGTGTATTTTCTTGCTCGTAGCTCGGATTTCGATTCCGTAAATTACATTGCGAAGCCTGTATGACCCTCTCGGTGCCCGGACAAACCGTTCGGGGCATCGCGTCCTGTGGTGATCGCACACCGCGATCCAAAAACAGGAAAAAAACAGACCCTGTTTCACCCCGGAACTGAGTACGCCCCGCCAAACGAGACGACTTGGTCGCGCGCGGTCTTCACAGATACGTGCGCATCGTCGATACGGACGTGTGGGATTTTGCAGAAGCTGATTCGGGTGTGCGTGCACACCGGGATCAACGCGTATCCGCGGACATCGCCCCGTATCCGACTTTTCTGCAATTCGACCTAACTTTGTGTACACACGTCGGATCGAGACGAAACTTACGCCATCGGACTCGTAGTGATACGCTGGTCATGTGGGTCAAGTTTGGTTCGATTCTGAGAACGTTGACGAAATCGCGTGTCGTGGGCCCCACAGGCCCCGCTCGACGGGCGATTTTGTGATCGGCTCATCGGAATTCAATTCTGAAAATTCCGTTGGGTTCGTATCAGCGTTTATGACCTGTTGACATTGAGTTTGGTGAATTTGGAGACCGTTGACCCTGACGCGTTTTTCGGTGCAAAGCGGGCCACCGGTGGACCCCGTTTTGGCCCGAAACTGCCGTTTCTGCCCTTGTTTCCAAATTGGACCAAAGGACAGGCGTTTCTAGCTGATTGATATTTTCTGGATCTAATGGTGATGTTTGTTTCAGCAATCGGAGTACCGCCTGCAATTCCAGCTGAAGTCAGAGCCGCAATTGGAACAGGAACCACAGGCAAGTGTACCTTGCCAAACCCTGCAGCTCGCTAATTATTTTCTGGATTTAATTATGCAATAATGGACAAGTAAAGCTTGCCAAATCTCAGTAATTCTTGACATAGTGTTTTAATGGATTTCTTGTGGAATTAAATATAAACATGTTTTAACTGCTTAACCTAGGAAACGGGTGACGTGCTTAGTGTCCGATCATAGTCGGGTGCCAACTCCGTACGCGGAGTTGTGTAACGTCACATAGACATGGATATCGAGACCCGATAATGCTCGTACTTGTCTTATCAAGTACTTCAGAACCCAGGACACTTGACACTATTTCATGAGACAGAGTCTTCCTGAGACATTCAAGGTGATTCTGTATAGGATGCATGTTTTATGACATAGACTTTACATTCTTGGACAATTGATTCATAGCTATCAGACTTGCTGCATTAGTTATAATCGTGCGTGACATGGACATGAGGCATCGTGGACATGAGACGTGGGATTACATTGGGTGGGGAGAGACACACAGACTACAGGCTGATATTATATATAAAACATAGTATATAACATAGTGTAGTTCATAGTTATTGCCGCTACCGGCTCCCCGACACAGAGCTTGTAGTGGCTTCAGCCTGAGTTCTAGTGCTGCTCTCATATTGCATATCACATAGTTGGTTACTTAGTTTACCCTGATGATTATTTTATCTGCTGCACTGTATTTATTTTGGCTTGTATTTTCTGTACCTTGCTGTCCCCTGAGGACCTGGATCCGGATTATGTCCCCAGGTACAGCTGAAGAGAACTACCCAGAGGTGTACGGTACCGGAGCACTCCTTGGAGCAGAACAAGAAACAGAGGACGAAGTAGTGGCCGAAGATTTCACCTGAGCACCGGCTTCAGCTACACAGTATTTACATTTTAAGCATTTCAATTCCTGTCTTTTTTCCTTAAATGTAACAGAATATTTCTCGGATTTGTTTCCCGAGATAACCTTATTTGATATTGCATATTTATTTCCATTGCATTATTTCTGGCATTTAATCTGTGTTTACCCTGTGGATGAGATTAGAAATACCTGAGACTTGTAACATCTTACTGTTAGACTACAACTTAAGCATGCCCTGATGGATCCATTAAATTGGGTTGTCCATCGGTGCGTGCTGCTGGCCATTGCTCACGTGCTCAGTCCCTCGTCATTTTGGGACTGGGGCGTGACAGAGCCGCTGCTGCGCGCGGGGACGGCGGCAAGAGGTGGGGGCGGCGACGAGCGGTGGAGAAGCGGGAGGGGGAGCAGGAGAAGGGAGGTGAGGAGGATGGACAGTCCTAGTAAAATTTGGACTAGCTGAATAAAAAAAATTTATAACTGGAGTAGCATCAATACTGGACTAGCTCTGAGTCTACCTTGTAGTGCTTTTATCGTAAGCCTTTAAAAAAAGGGAAACCGTTCTTTGATTCGTCTGAACCCTACCTCGATAAACCCTAATTTCTTGAGCCTCTCCTCTTTTTCCTTTTATTTTCTTCTATCCTTGTCCTTCTAAATCAGAGAAAGAGCCAGATCTCCAATCCTTCGTTCGAATATGTCTCAGGTTTGATCCATGTCTCTCTTATCGATCGATGTAGTGTCGCTGGGGTTAGGGTTTAAATTTGGGATCTCCGTCATATTTGATCGATCGGTTGATTCAATATTGTGTTCGTTAGGTTTTGTCTTTGTAAAAAAAAGAATTCGATTCTTTGTTGTTGAAAATAGTTAGAGGAACATGGAGATGTGGACTCTCGAGACTTGTTTCAAAATTTCAATTCTGAAAACCCTCTTCTTCTTCCAGGTGAATATCCGGAATGCTTCTGCTGGAAAGCGTGCCCGCACCGATGGTAAGAGTCTTCAGAAAGTATACTTCTGTGTGATTATTCAGATGTGTATGGATGTTTAGAACTTCTTGAAAAAAAATTCAAACATGTTCGATATGGCAACACTACTTTACGGACATGTCGACACAGAAAAGGCTCCAATTTGGGGATGTTCAACTGTATCTTGGAGTCTCTGTGGGTCGTGCCCAAGACATGTCCCAAAGTGTCAGTGTTACGAAGAAGTCTGTGATTCCTAGTTAATAAGTTAGGATATAGGCCAGCTCTACATCCTTGAGTTGATTCTATAATCAAACTTCATCTTTTAGGTTTCCTGATTGAGTTGCATGCATGAACTTGCTAAATACACCTAACTTGGTTCCTCCAAATCTATGACTAGTTTGAACTGCCATCTATTTTGTACCTTGTGAGGTATAATGAATGAAGTTCTACAATACCATTTTGGGGTGAGTTTATAGGAGTAGATAAATTATATTGAGAATAATTAAGTTGTCTAGGAAGTAGGAAGTAGTTGGTTCAATGGGTCTTGCCGGTGCGGGAGGATCCCACGGGAGGCAAGATGGTAGACTGACGGCGAAAACCAAGATGTGGGTAGGCTGCTAGCTGGGTCGTGGATGGATCAGGAGGAGCTCGTCAGATTGCAGGATGATTTCGTCAAAGTGATTGTAGAATTGCGACTATAGGTCCTAGAGCTGTGCATAGGGATTGGCCGTCGGGGTCCGACGACAACTTAAAATCTGGCAATAGAGGGTTGGGAAGATGGCTTTGGATCTGGATTGGGCTTATGGTATAGCACTATGGTCGTCATTTGACTGTGGTGGTAGTTGCAACAGAGGAGCTTGAGGAGGCGGTGGAAAGTTGGTCATGAGTTGCAGGAGTCTAGCTCTGGAAGGCAGATCTGGTCATGGTAGCAAAAGGGAGGACATGCATGAGCTAAGGGGGACTGTGAGTCTGCTGGGCTCAAGGAGGAGCTAGGATGGTGGTGAAGAGGGGGTTACTTAGGATTTAGGTGGTAGTGTGGAGACGGTGGTGATAGGAATTTTAGAGTGCTGCAGGGTGGCTTCTCTTTTGGGTTTCAGTAAGGGAAGACAGAGGAGAGAAAAGGGAAGAAGATGAGAAAAAGAGGCTATGTGTTGGTAAAGATGATGTTTGTCGGGAAACGAGGCTAGGATTTGCTAGGGCCTTAGGATGTGGGCTAGGATTGAAAGTTAAAGGAGATGAGATTTTATTTTTCTGTGGAAACTTCATTTTGGTAGAGAGCTAGGTCCTAGATGAACCATGCTCCAGTACCATGTAGGAAAACGAGAAAAATTAGGATACAGATTCATTGAGTGCTTTGAATGTATAGTATATATACACACTCGAGAAAATGGGCACGTCCTATGCACGCACATCAGAATGAAAATATAAATTATAATTGATTATGCAACTTGCATTTACATGCAAATGTATTAATTTTAAATTTTATTTCAAAACTGTGGGGCTCCTCATTTTTCTTCTGATGACGAATGATGATTTTTAACCAGATGACAATTTCAAAATAGATGTTCTGCGTGTGTTTGTATATATGTGTGTGTAGGTATGCTTTCATATTAGAGAAAATGGTGACGTGCATATGCACATGCGTCAGAATATAATAATTGATTAAACAACATGCATGCATATATTTTTTACTACTTTAGCATGCGTGCGTTTACATGCAAATGTTTGAAATTTAAATTTATTTCAAAATTGTGGGGCTCCTCAATTTCCTTGTTGATGATGGACAACAACTTCGAATTAGTTGTTGTGGGACTAAACATAGAGTACTCACAAAGTATAACACTCTTAACCATGGGTGTGTTTAAGTTGGTTTGGATGTGTAACAACAACAAAGCCTTTTATCCCAGTTTTTCATGGTCGGTCTTTTGAGTTTTCCCCCCTCCTTTGTTGCTCCTTTAAGATCCTTTTTTCTCCTAATGTATAAGTCTTTTTGGCGGATCTTATAAGTAAGATCCCATTGTCCTATTTGTTGCATCTATTGGTCTTTGATGCACATAGTAAAGCCATCTAAGATGATCTCTCATCTTAAGTTAAGACCACCTCCAACTTCCCATGGATAGTCATTCCTTATCTTATCTTTCAGTCGCTTGCTACTCATCCATCTAATCATTCTCATTTCAGTTAGATACTTTTTTTGGACATCATGTTACTTATTGCCCAAGGTTCCAATGAATTAAGCATGGACGGTCTTACATCCTTTCTTTGAACTTAAAGTTGATATATATTTACTTAATGTAAATTGTTTGAAGTGGCCACTTATGTTTCCCATTACTAGCATATTATTAGTTATATCATATTTTCGATTTCAGTACTTATGTTCCTATGATATTGAACCCCTATATATTTGGGGGTAAGCAAGCCTACCAAGCAAAAGATGCTTTTCACTACTAATATATTATCCATATTGAGAAGTTCTTTATAAAAAATTTGCTAGGATGTATACTATTATTTAAACCATGGTTGCACTATCGGCCATACTGATATGGCTTGGAATGTTCCGATACGACCGCTACCGCTACTAAATGATACCGACATTGAGAGTCTCTTTCCCAATCAACAGAAAAAATTGAACGAAAAAGACCAATCAATAAGGGTGTAAAAGCGTAGTAAGATTGTAAAAGGATGTAAATGAATAAAACTTATTTATCGCATGTAAACCAATCAACAAAGGCAACTATTATTTCATTCATTTTCAAAACTACGAAAAAGCAACACAAAAATACTTAAAATTACACCAAAATGTATAAAAAAAAATCTAAAATTTTAATAATTTTTAATAGTTATTTGCTTGTTCATATGAAGGGTCCGATACCGACGATACCGATACCACAAACCTTGATTTATACGTCGAGTATATATATTCAGAAACACCTGTCTCCACAATTTGGACAATTTGGCTTTGTTATCTACTATCCACTATCAGTAACAAAATATCTTTTAAGTTATTACATATATCATTATTATGCATGTATTAATTACTTATATTAGCCCTTGGCAAGAAAAGTTTAGCTAACTATAATGCAGAGTTTGTTAAAGAACCAAACTTATTGGCTAAGTCGTTCTTTTCATAATTTGTCAAGCTTTAAGGTTTGTTGACAAGCGAGATCAGCATATGCATGGGATAACGTCCCCGTACTAGTTATCTTTTTATTTTATTGATGAGACATCCTTGACGTATAATTTCATTGGCCTTGGTTATGATCAGTGTTTTCAAAAACGTTTGCGGAGCGAATTTCGGGGCGAGGCGTTCAAACAAGGTCCCAGTACTTAAAAATATGTAGGCTAGTCCTGTGAGGCCAAATTCCCAGTACTTAAAAATATGTACGCTAGTCCTGTGAGGCGTAGGTTTTCTTAGTGGGTGTGTAGGTTTCTTCCACCCTGCTGTGCGTGACTTGCGCCCAACAGGTATGTTGTAATATATGCTTCTTCTTTTTTCTTTTCTTTTTTTTGATCTGGTTAATAAGTGGAAGGCCCACAGCCCACTCCTCACTCAAGCCTAATTAGGGTCTTCAGAGTCTCCAGAGCCCCTCTCCCTCTCAACGACCCTCTTCTCTCTCACCTCGAAAGCACCTCTTCCCCCTATCGAGTTAATAAGTGGAAGGCCCACAGCCCACTCCTCACTCAAGCCTAATTAGGGTCTTCAGAGTCTCCAGAGCCCCTCTCCCTCTCAACGACCCTCTTCTCTCTCACCTCGAAAGCACCTCTTCCCCCTATCGACATTATTGCCTTTGCTGACGTCGACTACCCCCTTCCTTCCACTAGATCCAAACCTTGAGCACCCTCCCTTCTGTGAGAACCAGATACTCATTCTAATCCTTTTTTGTTTTTCTTGCTTTCCTATGCTTTTTTTCCTCTACTTTTTCTTTTTTATCATACATTTCTTAATCAAGTTCATTAATTTTTCTCTTCTTTTTCATCTGTTTCTTCATATGTTTATTTCATGTTTTTCTTTGGTTCCCTAAAAGCGATGAGTAGTGTTGTCACTGTCGTGTTCAAGTATTAGAGCCTTCTGATTCTTAACAATGGTTTGTAATATGTTTGATGACTCTTATGGATTTGGATCATTCACTTAGCTTATGTTTTATTAGTAAAAATTTTCATACCCAAAAAACTTATGCCCCATGTCTTGGGACTTACGCCTCGCCCGGAGAGGGCCAAAACGCCTCTTCTTGTGCCTTCGTCCTTTAAAACATTGCTTATCATTATAAATGATACTGGCAGTAAATTACAACACAAAACCACATCATGGCAAAAACAAGTATATCTAGTCACATGTGTTATATGGCAAACCTATCCTGAGCTTTATCCAGTTCAGAGGGTTGATGTCAAGCACTGTTCTAAAAGGCGGCCGCCTAGGCGGCGCCTAGGCGTCTGGTGCCCGCCCGATGTCCGCCTAGTCCACCTGACTCTCGACTATACATATTTTAGGATTTTATGGACTTTTTCTGCAATTTTCAGTAGGTGTTTTAGATTTAATTTTATTTTTTTGAACCGCCTAGATCTAGGCGGCCGCCTGGGCAGCCGCCTAGGCGGGCTAGGCGCTAGGCGGAGGCTGTCCGTCCGCCTAATGCTTAGCGCTTTTCACAACCTTGATGTCAAGTAGACATCGGTAATGATATTATTTCACTTATATTTTTATTTCATTTCTTGGTACCTGCATGTAAAATTGATATTATATATTATCTAAGGAATGTGTAAATAGCTCATGAAATCTGCATCTTATAAAGTTCAATACTTTAACCTTTTCGACATTGGTTTCCCCTTTTAGATGGAAAACTGATACCCATTACAAGTGTCCAAGTAGTTCAAATCCTAGCCAACTATTTTTGAATTCCAAATGCGAGATATAAATGTCTAATCTTTTTGTATTCAGAACTGCTTCAAATGTTTGTTTTTTCTGCACCCGTCTTATAAGCAAGAGTCTGGCAACTTAGAAGTTGATTGATTTGTTAAGCGTACAAATGGGATATGATTTCTTTCTATGCCTCTGTATAGGTGGTCGCCGAGAAGATGACTGGACGTGTCCCAGCTGTGGCAATGTCAATTTTTCATTTAGGACAACATGCAATATGCATAACTGTACCCAGTCAAGGCCAGCTGATCATAACACAGTAAGTCATGTCTGGAGGAAGCACATTCATGTGGTAGTTTTGTATTCTCACTCTGCAAATGTTTGCATACAGTTTTTGGCTTTCCGTGTGTAGGCTACTAGGGTTTTATGATGCATGCTCTCTTGTTGGCATGAAACAAATTATATGGTATAAGCTTATCTTACTAATATGATGAAAGACTAACAATGATTATCATGCTAAAACAATTCCAATCGTCCCACCTATTTTTTCTTTCATTATATGTACACTTGTCAAAGTTTTGTATCACTTGCTGGAACATATATCTTTAAGAATTTTACATCTCAACAAGTTTTGTAACTTTTGTTGATGGAGCTTTAACGGTTTCTGTTACTTCGAATGGAATCTCCGCCTGATTCACTTGACATAGCTTAACCGAAGTTTACTGGTTTCTGTATAACTAGTGGTTGAATTAAAAGTAAGCATTCTATTCCCCTTCCTTCATCAAATTTGTGGTTGAGTCATTAACTGGGCCGGGAATCGGTCAGTAATCTCTTTTGCATTTCTTATGATTTACCTGTGAATTACTCTACAATCATTAGTCTTGAAAAGTTTGGATAACATGCAATTGTGTCGTGAACTTTCTGGCATCCACCAGGATATCTTTTGCTTATACTTAAAAGTTCGATTTTAGAAGATCCATCCTTCTTGTACATGTTTTTTCCCCAATAAAATAAACTTATGCTAGTTTCTTATGTTTTTTTTTTGAATAAGATACTACTCTCGATACCTGTCCCAGGTATGCAGGACAGGCTTGTTGAAATGGCCAAGAGGCCAATGATCGATTGTCTTTTACCTGAATCAAACAATGAAATAAGAAAATTGGTCTCAAATTCAGTTGATTAACGATATGCTACAACTTTGACCTAAGTAGCTACATGGCTTTATTTTTGCTGTCTATGCATGCCTGTCTAATTTATAGAGATCCATTCAACCTAGCCGAGTTCGACCTAGTTGTACTTGGTGTCGAACATCTGATGAGTGACTTTTGAATTATTCTTCGAATTCTGTTAAAAAAGTGATAACAACAATGCAACTTTTTTGCTGAGTTAAAGTTTAAATGTGCCACAAAGAAATACATGGCCTAATAATTGTAAGTTTGGAATTAATATATTTATATATTAGTTTTGCATATCAATGGATTATCTTATATTCATACATGATGAATAAGATATCCATTCATAATGAATTTTATGACAAAGTCAATCTCAGTTGTATATATTATTGTCAAAATTAACTATTCTTTTTTTTTTTTGAAGTGGGTACCTCTCGTTTGAAGTTTATTGCCAATCTTCATATACATTTGTATCTTTAACAACCCATTTTATGTTTCAAATCCTTTAAGGAGTCAGTCTTTCAACCCAATTTCATGAGTCTTTCATATCCAAAATACTTCTACAACTGCACCCTATAGCATGTGTGTTGGAGTGGAGGGGGAGGGCTTATGTTTAACTTAAGCTAAGGATAGTTAAATCCTTGCTAAAGCTATATCCGGGTATGTGTTAAAATAAATGAAACAATTTCTAATCAGGTATGCAATGCTGTGATTTATCATGCTATGACATCTGTCATGATGGTAGTTTCCACGATATAAATGTAAGACACTTTAAGGTTATCGTGGAACTTTTTTTAGTTTGGTTACATATTCTGATTACTTGTCATCATCTTGCGACAGAAGTCTGCTATGAAGCCTCTCCAAGCTCCTTCAGCTTATGCGTCATCAGCTGGCTATATGGGTCCTGGTGCTCCTGGTGCTCCCTCGTCGATGTACCTTGGTGGTTCTCCATATGGATCATCTCTTCTCAATGGACCTTCGCTATCTCCATATAATCTACGGTATGCAGGTGGTTCGGCTTATCCTTTTGGTTATGGAAGCCGCTCTGTTGGCAGTCCGTATGGACCATTGCACATGCCTGGATCTCCTTATTCAAGCGGATCTATGATGGGTCCAGGTATGTTTGGAAGACTTGTCTAGTTTGTGGACAAAAATCTTGCAATCACTCTGTATGTCTAAGTTTTGCCACAATTTTCATGTAAGATTTAAAAGTTATAACATTTTATGTACTTTTTTATTTGGAAGCTTGTGTTCTGAAAAAGAAAACATGGAAAGCAGATGTAGCATAATCTCCAGGAATGAAATATGCATAGCTAATAATTTTGCATAATTGGTTCGAGACTAAGTTTGTGCACCACTGTTATTTCTGCTTTTATTTTATGTTGACCCAATATTTCCTATGTTTTTTACAAAATAAAACCAATAAGTCACTTCTGTTTGTTTCTTTTTGGTTTTATTTCTAATTTGCAAAGTAAAACCAAAAAGTTACTTCAGCATAATTAAAAACATTTGTATGCTTCGTTAACTGATTTATTCCTTGTGATTTAGGTGGAATGTATGGCATGCCACCTGTGATGGACAGGTATGGCATGGGAATACCTATGGGGCATGGAGCCATGGTAAGTTAACTTACATTCTCTTTGTTTCTTCTGTCAAGGTACCTTGTTTGGTTTCTTGACACTTTTACATGTTGGGATGTATGACATTGAAAATCTTGCATCTTTTCATAGGTTATTATTAAACCTTCTTAAACTGGTACTCTATTAAAGCTTAATGTTATTTGCGGTTTCATGAGCCTCTTTAATTTTGTACAATTGTGCTTGGATGCTTCTCGTCTCTGTTGGTGAAACAAACTTGATATTTTAAATTCTGCAGGGACCAAGGCCAGGAGCGTTTCCTGAAGAAAGCTCTCAGAAGAAGGCTGCAGGTTCATGTTCTGTAGTGTTGATATTTTGTAGTGAACTTATTTATGCAGTTGTTTCTTTTGTATATGCACAATGAAATTCGTACTTATTACAGGTGCAGGACGTGAGGATGACTGGACTTGCCCTACTTGCAGTAACCTTAATTTTGCTTTTCGGACTGTTTGCAACATGAGGAAGTGCAATACACCCAGGCCTGGAAGTCAGGTTTGAGGAGATATTTTTCTTTTGTTGTGAATTTGTTTGTTGGTATCGGTTGTTTGTTGTTGATCATGGAAGTGCACTTGTTCTTGCTGATTGAAAAAATGTCAACAGTTAATTTTCTTTTATGCCAAATGCATGAAGTATGTTTTCTGAGTAGACGAATATTCATGGGTATGTTGTATTAATACGGATATGAATAAGGACACAATACATATACATGGCAAGGACATTTTCAAATAGGTACAATTCTAAACACCTGTTGCATGAATACGGACACGGAAATGGGTATGGACAGGATACAGGTACAGAGACCATTTTCCGGTATCTGTGCAACATAGGTTCGTGGTAGCTATTATATGATCCGATAGCTGATCTTCCTGTTTTCATAGTGAAAGAGATTTAATATTGTAGCATAAAATGTGCACGTGTTGTTTCCCATTTTCTCTTCATTTGTAGTGTCTTATTAAGTGAACTTCACGACATAAGTAGATAATAACAGAATAATTAAGTATAAGTTACCATGTTTTTTTGATTCTTCACGATTTGCTTTGATCAGTCCACCTACCGGAAGGAAATTGATGTGCTTCCAAGGAAGTAGCTGTGACTGAGGAAGCAAACATAACCAAGGTCCAAGAAGAATGAGCAAAGTGATATCGCATCAAAAGAAGATATGATGGCTAGGAAGCATAGGCCCTCCTAACATCTCTGTCTGTGTCCGTGTCTTCTCATGTCGGATGTCGGACACTTATTGGACACACCACTAAACTCCAAAATACACTAGGACACACCAAATTACGTGTCCGAAACAGGTGTCATATCCATGTTCTTGCAACATAGGACGTTGATATTGAAATAATCTAGAAGAGCAGCGATAGAAAACCATAGAGTGAACACATAAGTCAGCCCCAAGTGGCTAGAAGATGTCATTATATGCTAAAGGATCTAGTTTTCTTTTAGCTAGGATCTTGGAAAAGTAGGTTTGGAGCATGTCATTATATGTTGAAGGATCTAGATTTCTTTTAGCTAGGATCTTGGATAAGTAGGTTTGGAGCAAGGTTCACACTATCAATCTGTCTTATCGTTCTTATGATTATCGATATCAACGGTTTTGATAGTTTAGATGGTTTCATGTCAGAGTTTCATAGTTGTTTGTTTCGGGAAGTTAAAAACTAATAATATATTATTAGACAACTAAGAAGCATATTTGTACATTTAGGCATAATTAAATATGTTATTTGTTACTTCTTGTTATTTTGAATAGAATAACAACATTTGTTGAACAATCACTCACAATAGGTAATGTTGCTTATATTACTTGTTCTAAGACAAAGTACTCTTGCAGTAAATATCTCCTCTTTTGTAGTCTAATTGTCTGATACTAGAAATGAGATATAAGTAATGAATTCCACGAGGTGATCTATAATATAAACATTATATATTATTATATGCTATGTTGTACTGGGCGCTAGGCGAGGCGACAGCCTACCTGTCTCGCCTAGGCGCCCGCCCAAGCCACAAAAGATATTTTGCAGAAAAAATCTGCGAGTGTAAACAATACAGTTATAATGTTATATATAAGATATTAAGAAGCAACAACAGATGTATAAAAGAACAGTTGATAACTAATATACACAAGTAACGAGAACAGTTGATAACTAAAACAATATGCAATATAATATTAATAAGCATTAACCAAATAACCAATAAGCAATATAATAAGCCTAAAGTAAGCATTAAGCAATATAATAAGCATTAACCAATATTCAATATCAAGTAATAATAACCAATATTCAACAACTGCTTAGGCGTGCCTATGCATTCCCCTGGTCACCTCTAGGCGCCCGTCGCCTGACACGGGGTTTTCTTCTCCAGGTCGAGACGGGCTTCTCCCAACCTGCTCGCCTATGCCGCCTAGGCGTCGCCTGTCACAACATAGATTATATGTCAAATAACATCAAAAGTGTTGGTTTCAAAAGATGGAATGTGTCATAATTGTTGTCATCTTCCCTTCCCCGTAGAAGACTTTAGTCTCCTCTGAAAGCCCTGACCATGTAATTCCTCAATGGCATCCTCTCCACTAGGGAGCTCATCCTTTTCATTAACAGTATCAAAGGATAACATAGAGCTAGAAGACGGCTAGAACCGAATCATAAGGGGATTGAGAGAAGAAAGATAAATGAACATTGCCCGCAAACAATCCATTTGAGAAAGAAAACAGTCAATTCATGTGCACCTTCAATAAATTTAGTCCAAAATGTCATTTCCCTCTACGAGGGTATCCTAGTTCGTGCAGTTTT
This sequence comes from Iris macrosiphon, assembly GCA_036927795.1. Lineage (NCBI taxonomy): Eukaryota > Viridiplantae > Streptophyta > Magnoliopsida > Asparagales > Iridaceae > Iris > Iris macrosiphon. The sequence continues at coordinate 32,379,882 of JAYESA010000020.1, read as the reverse complement.
CATAGTTTGTCCCTTTAAATGGTGGTGAAATGTATAACTTGTACAAATCTTTCTTTTTTGTGTTTCAATTCAATCAGATATATTCGTTTGTAGAACTATTACTCCATTGCTGTCATTTCATATCTAGATATGGTCATAATTATTTTGGCTCCTTGTGTGCCACTGATATAGCACCAGGTGGATTGTTAGCTACTGTGTGCAATCCTTCAGAATACATTATATATAGGAAAACCGGAGTGTAGGTATTTATAAAAGTATTTGCCCGAAGGAGTGAGCCTAGAGTCTTGTCAGTTTTAATTAGCTATAAAGGGTAAATATAAAACATTCTTAAATCACTCTTCTACATAATCAGCAACGAGTGTCAAATAACATATTTACTCAGTGCTATTTTAAAAGCGTCAGTGTGCAATCTTTATGTGTACGGTGTCTCAAAGTACCTGTGCAAGAACAGCTTCATGTTGGCTGTTTCTTAAGCCAGGATGCAGTCATGTATGGCGCCAAGTGTCGTTCTGCAGAATGTCATATAGCAACTTTACTTTTTAGCTTTAGTTCTGTTTAATAGGTCATCCGATATATTTGTATCTCAAAGTTTATTTTTCTATACCACATATACCTCCCAACGGACTGGTAATAGAATTTCCGTGGCCAATCACCTTTTGTTTTCACAGACATACCCAATATAATAACGAGGTACTTTATCGATGATGTTTTTTTAATCCTTTGTACTCATAATACATGATATTCTGTTTTTAACTTTCAAGCGGCTTCTCTCTTATATTTCACATCAAACTTCTGCAGGGACCTATGTTCGAGAATTCCAAGGGCTCCAGTAAGTTACCATAATCTTTTATCTTTTTTGTATTCATGTGAACTGTATGTAGCTAGCAAGTATCTACTCATTGAAACTTGTATACCTTATGAATTATGGAATGATATCCATGATTATGTTGAAAAGCACTCCACTTATAGCATGTTATGATTCTCTTGATTGTTTGTGATGGTTATTGCAGAACCTAAAATGCCAGAGGGCAGCTGGACATGCAACAAGTGTAGCAATATAAATTACCCGTTCAGGACCAAGTGTAATCGGCAGAGCTGTGGTGCTGAAAAACCTCCCGAAGAAAATGCATCTAATGGGCTGCCAGCTGAAGAGGATAATCAGGTTTGATTTGTTTTTTTTATAGTCATTTTTTATATGGTTAGTTCTATCATATTTGCATATTGGCTCACTATTTGCGAAATGCTATGAACAATTCATATATAGTATTCTAAGAGGTTTAAGGCTTTATTAAGGCAGCATTTTCTTGTTTTTTGTGATTCTCTTGAAGTCCATTTCCATTCATTGATTCATCACTGTGCTAATGTTACAGTGAGTCCTAAAAACTAATGTGGGTGGAGAAGGTTCAGAGTCCTCGGCGTCACACATGAATATATGGAAAGGTCAGTTTGTATTGTGTTGTCGTGGCAGTTGTTGAGTTGCCTCCTCCCACTTGTGATTTCGGTTCAGTCATTGTACTAGTGGCACCTTATCTTGTCAATTTGGAACTGGTACCTTGTCACTTTGAGTCAGATTTTCTATTCAGGGATTGTCATGTGTGGCCTGTCAGGTTTTGATGGCTTTCACAGGTTTGTTATGTATGGTTTGTTACTTCAGGAACATGGTTTTGCATAAGTTGGTTTTTGCATGTGAACTTTTGCCTGCCCTATAGATAATTTCTAGGCTGTCGAATGAGTTATAACCTTGTTCATTCTAGATGGATCCACTGTTTGTCACAGTCACAAGTTCAAAGTCATGACTTGGTTCAATTGGGTTAGGCTTACCAGTTTTCTTCCTATCTAATTGTTATGGCTTCTATGGTTAGAACATCCAGAAGCTTGAACTGAAGTGTTTCTGTCAGGCAAGTGTTTCAGTGTGTATTTCAGTGTGTATTTGTACCATCCTTCTTTTGGCTTGTGTTTCAGTGTGTATTTGTGACTGAAGTGATATATCATGAGAATTTTGAAGGATATATATATATATATATATATATATATATATATATATATATATATATATATATATATATATATTGTCTAGTATAGAGTTAATTCTTGGGGGAAAGTTTCAGATGTTGCACCATTTAGTGTAATTTTGACCAGACTAACCTCCCTTATCCGAGTCGGTCATTGTATTTTTACCTTTAAGGTTCTTAAGCTTGTAGTTCATGTCTTAAGCTTGTAGTTCATGTTTTGAGATTCGCAGTATCAATATCGGACCCTTCCTACGAGTATCGGGATCGGCGGTATCGGTACTATTGGCTGTTTCAGATAGGAGTATTGGAATTTTTTTGGTATCAGAAAGCAAATAATTATTAATAAATTATAAAGTTAGAAAAAAAATATTTTATATATTTGGCCATAATTTTTAGTATTTGTGTTGTTTCTTAATAGTATTGAAATTGAATGAAATAATAGTCACACCATTAATCATTGGTTTAGCTGCTATAAATAAATCATGTACATGTTTTTACATCCTCGCTGATTGGTCTTTTTCATTAAAAATTCTCTACCAAATTGACTCGGAAAGAGATCACCAACGTAGGTATCGGTACCAATCGTTATCGGATCGGGATATACCAAACCATAACGGTATCGGCCGATACTGCAAACTATGATTTTGATATGGGCTGTTCTATTGAGATGTTGGAATTTCATCTCCTCTTTATATATATATATATATATATATATATATATATATATTAAAAACAAATATTGTAAAGTTGGTTAGGGATGGTTCTGAAGGCGGATTCATATGTAATTGTTGATCATTTGATAATAGAATACTTGTTGCAAGTATGCCCCAGCAACGAAGTATTGTCCATAAATTGTATTGCAGCTTCAGTTAGTGGTATCTCTTCTATTCATCCTTTGCATTTCCAACTTCCCGCTCTTTGTAGTGGTATCTTTTCTGTGCACAGTACTGTGTCTGCAACAGTAGAATAACCTTAGACCATTCTATATGATGTACAATTTTTCCACATTTCTTCTTGTTTACACTTGCACTTTGGTTTCTTATACGCTACTTTTGCCACATTTACTTGCATATATATATATATATATATATATATATATATATATATATTAAGATCCTCACCTTGTTGAGTTTGCTATACATTTTCCTACTCTAGTTAATCTGATATCTACAATAGACTATGTCTGGGTTTGGGATTGCTTACATGGCTAGGGGTGATTTTCGGTCAGTTCGGTTTGCTTACATAGCTAGGGATGGCTAGGGGTGATTTTCAAAACCCGAACCGGACTTTTCGTAACTGAACCAAATCGGAATTTTGTACAAAACTGAATCAAACTAAACCGAACCAAAATGGTTCAGTTTGTTGGGTCGTTTCTGCTTGTTTGGTTTGGCTTGGCTTGGCTTGGCTTGGCTGGGCTGGGCTGGGCCTTACATAATAGGCCGGGGGCAGGTAGTATAAAAAAATTCCGATTCAATACTACCTAAATTTGTATTTACACGCAAGCATCAAAGAGAATGAGAGCAAGAAACACTACTATCCTCCTTAAAAGACATTTTCCAATGACCAAGAAGAAACTAATGAAACAGGAATTTTTTATTTTATTTTTTGACTTCCCGGGATAAAGCACGGAGTCCGGTGTAACGTTCGGGACTTTTGTGCACACTGCATTGTATGCCATTGGGTCCACTGTCCTCTAATTTCCACCATTTATAAATGGAAAGAATAATACGTCCTTGTGGCTCGATCCACCGACCTTCCGTCACCCAGTTGAGATTTTATACCTTTTATCGGTAACCACAAGAGTCACACCAGTTCGGTATGAAACAGGAATATGTTCTTCAATTTCAAGCAAACTTGACTATATGTCCAACTATTAACACATAATTTCTACAAACAAATTAATATGCAATTGCAAACAACTCAGATCCCACATTTGTGAAGCCGGGAATTTCTGGTTTAAACTTCCAAACATCAACTATGAAAACGGAAAATACCACAATTTTATTCAGTGAACATTCACAAGATTCACTACCTGAATTACAAAATTTATAAAATTAACAACTTAAACTGGGTTCAGAACAATCTAGCCAAACTCCAACTGATGATCACAGTCTAGATCAGGCCAAGATAAACTCTCTCAAACACAAAAAATTACAAGGAAAAAAGTTCAAATAAATAGAGCAAAATGTAGATCTAGTATCTTTACGAGATGCAATGTGAAAAAAGAAGAACAAATCATATTCAGTCAAATATTAGACAAAATGTAGAAATTACAAAGTTCAATGAACCAAAAATAGGAGATTTAATGTAAATGTAATGGCAGATTTGAATTTTTTTGGTTTTTAAAATTATTTTAGGAATATTTTAGATAGTGATCATTGTATTTCTTCTATCACTTATGATTTAAGCTATTTTTGGGATAAGCCTTTAAAGATTGGTTATATATATATATATATATATATATATATATATATATATTTATTGAGAGTATAATAGTTTGTAATGCCAAAATTCTATTTATGAATTGAAGAATGAATTGAGAAATCTATTTTTGGGTTTCTATAGTGTAATATGCCAAAATTCTATAGTGGATCTATCTTGTCTTCTTCTCCGTTGTCGACATCGAATTGGATGTGTTCAAGTACAAAAGCCCCTCCGTTGTCGACATCGAATTGGATTTGAGTACCAAAGTCATCGAGATGTGACGCAATTCCTACATTTCAACAAAAAAGAGAGGGTATTTTTGTTAATTATCACTCGATTGTTTTGTTTTTGCATTTATATTATAATTTTTGTAATAAATTAATAATAGTTGATTGTTCATATCATCATTTAAAGCTTCCGTGTCCAATTTGTCATAAACCTCCAATTTCATACTAATCCTATTTTTTCTGATTTTTTTTTCCAAAATCTCTAAATTCATAATTTTCATACTAATTGTATTTCTCTTGGATCTTCGACCCACGTCACAATCACTTTAACAAAAGAGAGAGAGAGAGAGAGAGAAAAGAAGTGCTCGAGGAGCTTATTCATGAATCTGGAGAACAAGAGCTGCAGATGGAAGAATACTTTGGAGAATTCGGAACTAGTCATGCTGGAAAGCAAGAGGGTTTACTCTAACGAGCAGCCAGTAAGCCCTAACTCCACACTAATTTTCTCTCGTATTGAACTAGGGATTATAACTTGAATGAAGGGACGCACGATGGAGCATAACTTTTTGATCCAATCCATTAAAATTTTCCTTGTTGAAGGAAATATGAATAAGCTAGGGACAGCATACCTCTGTTCAAAGTAAGAACATCCCAATAGACAAGAGAAATTATTCAGTGGGACGGGTTCATCACGTGGCAGTGATAACTAATGAATGATTTTTTTTTTTTTTTTGGCTTTTGATATTACATCAGTATATCAATGAACGGATTCACAATTCACCACTGTCATGTGGTGATTCTATCCCATTGAATAATTTCTCGATAGACAGACAGACAGAAGATAAGTGATTCTTTGGTTGGGTGGGGGGAATCATTTTTTTTCTTATTTTTCTTTCCTATGGAATCATTTTCTTTTCCTCACACCCAAACATAAAAAATGAATTACTTTTTTTTCCAAATGTTAATATTCCGCAAACCAAACGTGGCCTAAGATTTGATCAAGTATTGCACTCGCTAGTGAAACTGTACTCCCGCTTGTGTTGACATTTCTTCATTGTGCTGTTTTCTTCTCTTTGTAATGTATGGATCTTTGTTAGTTTCCTAATCAAGATCCATAATTTGTTTGTTACCTGCTGGCTGAAAAGAATTTGCCAATGTTGTACTTGACTTAGTCTATGAATGGATCTAATGCTTGGATTGTGACCCAAAAGATCAATGTGTTAATTGGGTCCGACCCACAAGTTGATGCGGGTTGGGTCCGAAAAATAGGCCCGAAAGTCCGACACATTGAATTAACCGAACCTATCCGGTTCAATTCCAGCTAATTCGTTCGACCCGTTTCGGTCCGGTCGGTGACCCAGTTCGGACCTGGTGCCAACCCAATCCACCAAAACCTCTTGATCCCCACAAAGATGGCTGAATATATATATATATATATATATATATATATATATATATTGTGGATAAGTTACCATAATCTCTCTATATTATTGTTAATTAAAATGTTTTGAGGGGTATTTTGATAATTTAGCCCACTAACAGTCATATTTGGGGGATATTTTTACCAAGATACCTCCAATATTATGGATGTTTTTAATCTATTTGAAGAATATTTTGGTCATTTTGTTGAAACATATATTCTTATAATAACTATATTTTAAACGTATTGGGATAATTTGGCACCCAATTTTTTTTATAAATATGACATAATTTTTACCACAACAATTTTTTTTCCTCTCTTGCAATACTAACAAACAAACAAATTTTTGAAGGCTGAAGTAACAACTTTCTACAGATGTGAAGTAGATACTGAAGTGCAATTTTCTGGAGGCTTTAACTTGATAAACCACCACAAAGCTGTAAAAAATTCTAAAGGTTTCAAGTAATTTTTAATATTAAAAAATAGTTTTTCTCTTCTTTTTTTATTACTTAATTCCCTTCCCCCTCTTTTTTTTGTTGGAAAATTCTCTTATAATTTTTTCTAAAATTATTTCGTTTAAATATGGATCATAATGATACTACCAGTTCTAACCATTCCTATAAAGGTGTTTCAGAACAATGTTACAATTATTATAATAATTTTGATTATGGTTATAATAATGTTAGAGATTTTGTACCATCGAGACAAATGTTACCTCCAGAAAAGTATGGATGTTAATGTTTCAACTAGAAAAAAAAATCAATTTTATGGAAATCTTATGATAAATTATTTGGCTCCAATAGTGAGAGAAGTTTCAGATCTTAAGACAAAAAATTAATAGCTAAAGTTGTACAATGCAAAAACTACACACAAAAAAATGGAAAAAAAAAATGATGGTGCAGACACATTAAAGAGACTATGAAAGTTGTTATGGTAAGGACATATTACAAGCTAGACAAAAAGTTAAATATCGGGGCTCGTGGATTTTTCGTAGGAAACTTTATTTATTCTGTTGCTTGTAACAAAACAGTGATAACAAAATATATTATTTTTGATGAACAATCTTTTACATTTTGTAAGAGTGAATCATATTATGATTATGCAAGTACTATTAATTTTTTTTATACTAAAGTTTCTAGATCCACAAGCTGTCAAAAACTTTGAAAAAGAAAAGGCAGTTTTGAAAGAGTTTTGTAAATGTTAGTAAATTTTTTTCAACTTCTGATATATGGGCTAGTAAAAATAATTATCATTTTATTTGTATCACGATACATTATTTAGATGTAAAATAGGTTTTGCAAAAAAGAAATATTTGTCTTGGATAGTTGGAATTTTTACATACCGGCTCTACAATCAGTGGAGGTATAATGCAAGTTTTACGTGAATATTATGATATTCACAATATTTTTTTTCATTTTTTTTTGTAATGTTTGTAATAACACGTCTTGCATTAGTATTTTAAATTTTGAATTTTTGTCTGTACTAGAAGGACGACTTTTTCATGTAAGATGTGCTCGTCATATTATTAATTTAGTTGTACAAAAATGTCTTCATTTTTTTTAAGCAAATTTAAAAAATATTAGACCATATCTAATTAGTTTGAATACTTCTGCAAGTAGGCAACAAGATTTTAAAACGTTATGTGGACAATATGGTATGATATTTAGGAGATTTGTTAATGTTGCATCACACTACTTATTTAATGTTAAAATCTTGTATTAAATTTAGAGATGTTATTACACATTATAGTAATATTAACAATTTTTGATTTTCAAGTAACTGAAAATGATTGGTTAGTTGCTAGTTCAATTTATGAATTTTTAGAATTATTTTATGATACTACATGTATTTATCTTGAGTTTATTGTCCAATTTCTCCTTTAGTCTTAATATAAATTATTAACATGTCTCATTTATTTTCTAAATATAGAAATACTCTCGGTTTTGATTACGCTTCCAAAATGGAAGTAAAAATTCTAAAATATTGACATGAAATACCTCATTTATATTGTCTTGACTTTGTTTTTTGATCCTAAAATTAAATTAGATGGTGTATTTATATTGTTAGACTATTATTATGACAATATGAATGTTGAGGTAGGTAGCTTAAAAGTATAAATTAAAAAAATAGATACTCTAATTACTTTATATAAAGAAAAAGTTGTGTTAAGCAGACCCTGTACAACTGTTCAAGATATTAGTAGTTCTGGTTTAATGTCTAATTTATCTCATGCTAAAAGTATATTATAAAGAAAGAAAGAAAAACGATCTTCTCTTCCAACTCAAGAATTTTCAATGTATTGGTAGCATCGGAATCTTGTTTTAGTACAGGTTCAAGAATGTTAAGCAAGAAGAGTAGCATGATGTTGCAAGATATTTTGGAAGTTTACGTGCGTTCAAGATTGTATTCGTTTGAAAAAAACAGACTCAATACTTAAGAGATGAAAGTGCCGACATTAATCAACATGATTTTTAGTCTCTTACTATGGACGACCCTACTGAGGAGGAGTTGAGCAATAAAGTAGATGAAAAATTTTCTTGCAAATTTAATGTAAAAAAAATGTTTACTTTCATTTTTTTTAAGATGTAAAATAAAATTTTAGAGATTTTAATTCTAATTATATTAATAAAATTTATCTTAATTCTTTTCTCAAATTTTAAATTTTTGAAATTTTTTATATCAAATCGGGCAAACCTGGACCCGGCCCTTAACCGGCCTGAACCTGGCCTGGTTAGATCGGCCCACCCTCGACAGAATCCTAATCCGAGGCTGGGTTCAGTCTCTTGCTTCTCCGGTCCGGGCTATACCTGTCCGCCTCTTCTCCGGTATGTCCAGACCGGTCTAGGTTCAGTACCCTGTCAACACTGACCTGGACCGGCCCAATTAACACCTATACCAAAAAAAAAGTTTTTTACTGTGCATAAGCCAGCTGTCAATAATGCTTAGGGACTGTTTGGATCGCGGAGGGTGGGATGAAAGTGGCACTTTCACATGAAAGTTGTAGTCCAGTTTAGCACTCGCAGCAGCAACCGAGCGGTAAGTGTCATGTCGCAGCAGGTGGACAGTAACTCCTCTTTGGTTTTTTAGGATGACCAGTTGCAGCCAAAAATTGGTGGAAGTTAGCTGTAATTCACCTCTGGGCGTGTCCGGCCGCATTAGTTAACCGGTCGGAGTCGATACGGTGCTCTAGTCCGTCGACGGCGGTGGAAAGGAGACAAAGCGAGCTCGGGCGATCGACGACGGACGTCGTGGCTGTTTCAGATCCCGGCGACTAGACCAACAGCGGTGTCGTGACAGTCGACGGTGGGCGTCGTGGCTGTTTCAGATCCCGACGACTGGTCCGATAGAGGCGTAGTGGCGATCGACGACGGGTGTCGTCGCCCACCGGCTCCTCGAGCACCCTCTCGAGCCGTCGGCGGAAGTCAAAGCCACCACGACGAGCTTGCCTGGCAAGAAGCGGTTGTAGGGAGGAAGTCTGGATCGGATTTTTGGAAACAATTTGGTGCCGGAGGCACGGAGGCGACGAGCGCGCTGTGCACTGCAGAAAAACTCTCGAATAAAAAAGAACTCAAAATAAGGAACTTTGTAATATGGATCACTAGTGTAGTGAGGGGTGAGCATTTGGTTCATTCGGTCCAAAACCGAACCGAATAAGCAAAACCGAATTAGACCGAAAATCTAATAAACGAAACCGAACCGAATTGGATTATAACCGAACCAAACCGAATCGAATTAAATCGGTTCGATTCGGTTTATTCGATTTTTCAGTTTATTTGTATTTTCTTTAGTAATTAAATGGAGCAAAATATTATTTATATATATATATATATATATATAGGAAAAATCAAATATTCCTCCAATAAGTAAAATGCTGAACTGTTACAAAATATTACAATAACAGAGATATTGCTCCAGTCAATGTTACAAACAGAAAAAAAGTTTACAACAGATGGACATAACACATTCCAACAATCTGCACTTATTTTATGTAATACACACTGTATAAGCAAAATAAAACATCTTCATGATTTCATCATTGATCATCAAGGTTTATACACCTACAAATCAATTTGACACTAGCTCGATTACAACAAAACAACAAAAGTGAGACAATCTAATGAAAAGAAAGAACAAAATATTTGTGAGTTGGCATATTGAAAAGTAGCCCAAGGAGAAATTATACATAAGAATCTTCTATTAGCACCACAAGATTGGAAGTCCAAAAACATTAAGGAATGCAGCACTGAACATTGAGCAAATGAAAAACATGATATAGAATAAGTAATAGCACGATATAAAAGTTTTGGAACAAGAACCCAATGTTTGTTTCAGCCCATGTTTCTATCATGACGAAAATCTTCCCTTATGTAACCTTTGACCTGTAGCTAGCAATATCTCAAGTCCATCAATACCCAACAACTACTTCTAAATTTTTAACTACACAGGTAATTAAGTATGATTTTCCTTGGATGGCCTTCATGATAGTAAACCAATACAAAATGTCAATATGAAAAAGAAATGTAAAGAATTTAACTCTAGAAATAAAGGCTTACCAAATTGGACTTGATAGAATTTCAACATCCAACTACAGAGGAAGCGAGGCAGCATTAATAGAGTCTAAAGACTATGATTCATAACTCAGGTAGAACATACAAAAGTACACACAATGATGGATCGAAGAATACTTACCAATATCATATTGTTCAGGATTCCAACTTGGAGCAAGAGATAACCCAAATCCTGCATGATGGAGCAAGAGAAAGTATTGTTTGAAGTTTTTGAAGGCTCAGATTGGCAGGTTGTGCATCAATAGATGCAATGTAGTATCTGTCCACTACTCATTATTGCCATCTCATCATTGCCCAATATCTTCATATTTGTTAGCAAATTATCTCATAAAATAAGTGCAGTGAAGTACAAATTGCATAACGTAGAATTTATCTCATAAAGTGCATAAGTGAAGTGCAGAATCCAGATTCAGAACCCAAAATTTATCACATAATCCAGAACACAGAATCCAGATAAGCGCAGTGCAGAATCCATATTGCATCATCCAAAATGCAGTGCAAAATCCAGTATCCATAAAACATAACCCAAAATTATAGAGTGCTTAACAGTTACAAACTTATAGTCCAAAATAATTGAGTGCATAATCCGGAACCCAGAATTCAGTGCAGAATCCAGATTGCATAGTTACAAAGAGTCCAAAATAATTAGAGTGCTTAACAGTTAATAGTTACACTCTATTCTCTTTAAACCTCGCTTGAGGTTGAGACCACCGACAATTGACTTAAATCTATATAAAAAAAAAATCACAAGTCAATATTTAATCTTCATGCTATGAATTATGAAATACAACACAGTAATAAAAAAATATACATTTTTCAAGTTGATCTAGGGATTCTAAGTTCTCTTCAAGACTAGTGACAATAGATTGATTGCGACCCGATCGAAACCAATCTTGTAAGCAAATGAGACCTTGAGCAATCTTAGGTGTCAAAGAGCTCCTAAATGCATCAAGCACCCGACTACTGGTACTAAATGCACTCTTCGAAGCTACTGTAGATATCGGAACAGCTAACACATCACGAACCATTCTAGAAAGAATGGAAAAGCGTGGTGAATTAATCTTCCACCAAGCCAAGATGTCAAAATTTGGATTCTTATCTTCATCGGCTTCGGTGAGCTCAAGAAGATAATGATCCAACTCTGACTTACTATAACAACCTCCCGTTTTTATTTTATGGCTCAAACCTTCATCATATTTTTCAAGTTAAAAAGTGGTCGATCTTCGGCATTTGAAGATTCAAGTATATCATTAGTAGTTGAAGAAACAACTGTAGGTGCATAGATCATTTTGTAGGCTTCAAACATAGAATATGAAACCACTTTCACCTTCTCAATCATGGTATCACCCCTTGATGGGCCATAAAGTTGACATAGCCACCATTCTACATATGGAATCTTTTGACGTGGGTCAAAGAGTGGTGCAATGAATATAATCATATTCATCTTCTTAATGTCTTCCCAATACTTGTCATATTTATCTCTCATTTTATCCGCCATCATAGACAACTCAAAGTCATCATTGTTCTTAGCATTCTTTAGGAGGAAGTCAATAGATGCAATCTCTTCAAAAAAATTGTTAGAAGTGACATATAAAGTGGTCGAGACACGTAATGTGAATTCATAGAAGTGTTCTAAGAAAGTACACAACCTCCTCACATTTGACCAATCTTCTTCACTAGGAAATGAATTCTCGGCCTCAAGTTCTCTCTTGAATATAAGGTCTTCGTCTTGGAATCTCTCAAAGGCTCTTTGAAACCTTTGTGTTGTGTCCAACATCAAATATGTTGAATTTCAATTGGTGCTCACATCAAGACACAATAATTTCTTGCTTTCTATCTTTTAGATTTGGGCACAATCTTTAAACTTTTGAAACCGAGAAGGAGATTGTCTAACGTAGCTAATAGCTCTTCGGACACGAGCAACCGAAGAAGACATCATTTTTGACCCATCAACAACAATAAGGTTTATAATATGTGCAATGCAACGCATGTGTAAATACTTGCATTGAAGAATGCTATTCCCCCGTTGTGCAAATTTTTTGCTTAAGTAAGCAATAGCAACATCATTAGAGCTAACATTATCAACGGTGATTGTAAAAAATTTATCAATTCCCCACTCAATCAAACACGCTTCTACATCTCTCCCAATAGCCTCACCTTTATGATTAGAAATCGGACAAAAGTTAATAATTTTTTTCTTCAATTCCCAATTATCATTGATGTAATGTGTCGTAAGACACATATAGTTAATCTTTTGAATAGATGTCCATGTGTCCATCGTAAGACAAACCCTTTGATTGAACTCTTTGAAATAAGCCTTCAACTTAGTCCGCTCATAGGTGTAAAGATTGTAACAATCTCGTGCAACTATCCATCTTGACGGTACATGAAACATAAGACATGCACTAGAAAGAAAAATTTTGAAGCCTTCACCCTCAACAAACCGAAAAGAAAGTTCATCGACAATTAGCATATAAGCCAATGACTTCCTTACGTATTCTTGATTAAATTGTCAACTTGTGATGGTTGACTTGCCTTTCCCAACACATTGCATATTCAATATTCATTGGGAAGGACCTTTATGCTTTGGGTTAAGAGAGCAAACAAGCCAATGATTTTTAACCGAGGAGGTCCTATTAATTACAGGATGACAATGATATTGTTTCTTGCAGAAGTTACACTTTGCTTTCGGATGTCCGTTATCAAGAAATTGTCTAAAGTCACTTCAGTACACAGCTCTTTTTTTACCAATACGATTGTTTATGACCTTGAGCTTAGAATTTGTTGTCGAATTGACACAGGGTCATTTGTGGCTTGGGAACTTGTCCTCCCCCCCCCCCCCCCCCTAACCTCAAGCTCAATAGGCTCTCTTTCATTCGACATCTAAAATAAAAAAGAAAACAAAAAATATATTACAAATCTAAAGCAAAATCAAAAAATAAAACAAAAGATAAGAATACGCACATTGCATGAGTATGATGTTGATGCCATAAATTTCGACTCATTGAATAAAATAAATGACCTATTAATTAGTAAATATCATATAAGATATAGTTTTTGTAAACACACAAGAAAGTGTGGTTTTACTTGTTCTTAAATCTTAATAAGAACTTATCTGTTCTTATCAGTTAAAAATATTCAAAATTCAACCAAGCACTAAACAAAACAAGAAATAATGTCCTCATCAATATGCAAAAGTCCAAGTTATTCTAGGATATGTTCTTATCAGTTTGTATCCCTTCATAGTATACGTTCTTATCAGTTAAAATATTCAAAACTAACCCAATCACTATGGAAAAAAATAATGTTCTTCTCAGTATGCAAAAATCATTCAAAAATCAACCAAGTACTAAAAAAAACAAGAAATATTGTTCTCATCAAAAAAAAAAAAATGTTCTTCTCAGTATGCAAAAATCATTCAATCAACAATAATGTTCAGATTTTGAGACTTTTAGCCTATAGGCAAACTGGCCATTGCGCGCTGCGACATATGTGCAAACTAAGCATTATAAGCAATAATTTGCCCTGCAAGTGCAAACTGCAAACTGGACACATATGACATATATATTCATTCCAGAGCACACACACTCAGATAGAGAGAGAGAAACTCAGAAAGAGATAATTCTTACAGCGATTCAAGCCAAGATAAATTCAAGCCTCCGAGATGCTCAAAGCCAAGATTTAAACCAAGAATCCAAGTTCCCAAGATCTGCAAAATTCAAAGTTACAGAATAGGAGAACACTTCAGATTGTTGAACATGCATACATTTCAAGAATATACATACAGTTCAAGAAAACACTGATTTTTTAGACTACTTTCTAATTTTTTAGATTACTTTTTTTTTCTTTTTTTTTTTCCCTTGTTGCTAGCATAAAAAGTCAAGGTTTTGGTATTTAAAGAGAAGGATGCAAGGAAAATTCTGACTTGACCACTGTTTGAAAACTTAATAATTACGAGAAAGTTTAATTTTCTGCAATCTCTGCATAAAAAAAAATTTGGACTATCAAAGGGTTTGCTTTACTCTTCATATACTCGAGTAGTGCATTATTCTTTAATTTTTTTTATTCACCGTCAGTTGATATTAATGTTAAAATATATTATTCTACATGTTAAAATAAGAATTATTATTCTATTTACAGTTAATGGCGCCTAAAAACTCTAACATCGATCCAGAATAGCAGCGACATAATCGAATTCTATGAGAACTGCCACATTCGAACCTTGTATAAGAACATGTTATGATATTATTATATTCCACTTGCACCATTAAATAGTTTCAATTCTCTTGGTATGAAAAAGAAGCAAAGATTAGTTTCATTTATGACACTAGAAGCTGGGTTATTTGTCCATTTTATTGCCAAAACAAAAATAATTTTAGGCTGACACGTGATAACAGTGAACATTACTTAAGTTTTTGGTGGCCAGTGGGTGTACAAAAATGGACTCTTTGACTGTGATTTCCTTATGTAGGTCAACCGGGAGTTGACTTCCATTTCAATTTCATCCTCTGAGAGGCTCTTTGGCCGAATCATCTCTAGGTCAAAGTATTAAGAATTGGTGGGAGCAATATGATGTTTGATAATAAATAGCTTATTATGAGGAGAGATACAACAGAAACCATCTGGTATAGGAGGAATATAATGGTTTAGTCAGGTATCTTGTTCTTAAAAAGAAGTGGAAAGGGATGTGCCAAAACAATTCGGACTGAAATATAGTTAAATTATTTAACAAATCTTAATTAAAATATATTTAAATATTTAAACGAAGTGCATGATATTATCTAACTTACATATTCAAAACTATAAAAAAACACATCTACAACAAATTCTAATTAAAATATATTTTAAATAATTTAATTTTTTTATATAATTTTTTAACAATTTTTTTTGAGGTAACTAGTATTTGTAATTTGTTGTCATCTTTGGCTGGAATTCGCTGATTGTATTTGATTTAATTAGTTAGTATCTTCTTCTTCCTTTTTGTGCATACAGTGAGAAATTCATCTTTTCACGTGGTAATAGCATCCATGATCCTCTTCACTCGTCAATTTCTCTTCCAGCAGAGACACCTCTTCGTTGCTTCTCCTGGCTCTGTTCAAAGTTGTTCGTATCGATTTCGGTTATGACTAATTTTGATTCGGTTTCGATTTTAAAATTTATTCAATTTTAACTACTTTTGTTTGACCGAACGCTCATCCGTAGGGTTGACCAGTGATTTCGATACGAACAGCAGAAACAAGTTATCCTCTGTTTGAAGTAGGCAAGGAGATGTGGAAGGACTTAGGAGGAGATATTTTCTCGAGGCAATGCTCTTAAGAGTTCAAAGAGATCAAGCACGCTTTGGCTACTACTATTCCACAAGAGAACATGATTGTTGCACTATGTGCATGGAATTTGTTCAGCAAAGAGATCGAGGTTGAACTCTTCTTGGCCGCTGTGATTCCTTTGAAAACTACTCGGTCGTAGAACCCTCGTTTCAGCACCAGCTGCTCTAGCTTTGAGTACTGGTCCTATTCCCACACTTGATCAAGCTTATGCCTTAGATTTAATAATAGCAAGTGTCTTTTTTCTTCTTCACTAAATATATCAGTTGAATCTGCAGCTTCAATAGCAAATAATAATAATAATAATAAGCATCTCCACAGTAGTCTCACAATTTCTCTTTAGCGCTAGAAGATTTTGGCTTTCAAGCAATCACGGACAGATTACTCGTAACTTTTTCTCATGGTGACCAAGTGTTCTGCAATTCCAGTTTATGTTAACAAATCTAGTTATTGCAGAAAATTGTCCAAATCTGTCACCTAATCAACGTCGAGCAATATAAAAATAAAAATATTCCTCCAAACCATAACTCCTAATGTAACAGCCAACGTGACCGTATATGTAAGAGTTTAACATGACAAATTTTAAATTTTATTTATTAATATTAAAATTGACATTAACATTAATATTAAAAATAACATCAACATTAACAAAAAAAATTGGTGATTAATTTTTTGAGGTTAAAAGTTGCCATATCAACTATGCCACATAATACTGAAGGAGTGGTTTGGAAGAACACGACGGAAAGATTAATAGCATTACTCAGAAGAAAAAGTGCATTATATGCGTACTTTATGCAGAACTGTAAAAGTCTGACCGCTTCTCAATCATCATCCTTTGTTATTCTGATGGCTACAACTTGAACTTGCAGCCAAGGTTGTCGGCGTAGCAGATTAAAACGCCAGTTTTGGAAATAAAACATTGATTGGATGGTGCTTAGCTTTTGTTGTACCAGCCAGTTAATTACATGCCTTCGGTTAGTAGACGTACAAAATATGAGATACAAAGGCCACGTAATATCAATATAATGATGCACAAAAGCGCACACAGCAAGTAGTTCTCTTTTGAACATAATCCATATGTTTCTTAGTCTAAAGAAAGATATTGCGGGAAGGTTTCACATGCTGAGCAAAATTATACACACCGAAAATGTGTACATCAAAGCAAAATAAACCACCATTTATTCTCCAGCCAATAGCTTGCGGGTTCTGATTCGAAGCCATGCAATCGTTGCGCAATATACCTTAAGAATATGCGGATAATTTTAGTGGTAAATCAATTCATGCTTTAATTTTTCACACCCAGCATTAAGCAGGAGAAATGGTAATGTTGTGTGATCATGGGGGGAAAAGGGACTCACTTCAGGTCTTAAACTCCAGAAATTGGCCGTCTGGTTTTGAAAGCATCTGACTGGAATCAAAGAAGGTTGTCTCGTAAGGAGCCTTGTGCAATTGAAACTCCTGATACTGGCCCCTGTTGCTATGGAGGTCCAATGGCAATACCCGCGCTTGCTGGGGCAAGGACTGCTCGTCCTGCCAGAATCCTGATGTTGTGTTGACTGCCTGCGCTGTAGGGTTAGCTGCACTACTGTGGCTTGCGATCGCAAATTGTGCAAGATTGGTTTGCATGGGGTTAGCAGAACCCCAAGAATCATTTGACAGAAGAGAGAGAGCACGCTGAAGCTCCGGTGTTCCGTTCATGTTAGAAGAAGTGACGGATGTTTCCAGACCTGAAATGGATAAACGAAATGAAAACAGTAAAGCCATTTCTTTTATAACATCTGACAACCACCGTTTGAAAGCGCACGATAATATTATGACGTATTTATGCCACATCATTATAATATTATGACGTATTTATGACACATCATTTCTAGAAACTATACCATCCTGAAAATTTTCAGAAACCAAAAGCCAACGTACACCAGAAAGATGCCAAACCAACTGTTTATCCTACAATTTAAGAGTCGACTAAATGAATCTACATTGGCTTTCTTAAGAGCTGACTCAGTTAAATTTCCCAATCTCCATCAGTTTCAACAGCTTCAGTCGTCCAGCTTTGTCTATCCCTCCCTAGTAGAACCAACAACAGATCCCATCACTCAAAATTGATGATTCTAATGATGCTGCACATGTTGTAAGCATATCAAACTATTTCATTAGCCTAAAATCCTTAACGAAGATACCTTTAATCTCCCACGAAAAACTCATTTCTTAGTAAATTCAAATTTGCTAGTTAACTTTATGGTGCATCTCGTTTGGTATGACGATATATGCTTCTTTTCATCCAATAAGTGTCTTATGTGCAAACAAAATATTTCCAGTATGTTGTTGTAACATAAACTACATAAACCCTTCCAACATTCTTGAACATTTCTCTAGAAAAGGAAATTCTTTTCAAGCAAGATTTTCCCTGCCACATTTCTTTAGATCAGAATCAGCTACCTTAAACTAATGTAATATCAAGTGATCTCGTTATGCACTCAATCGTGAACCCAGTAATTAATCAGCTTACAGGATAGATTAACCGCATTTAGCAGCCACCTAAAAATTCTGCTTAATCTCACTGACTTATCAGATAATAGAAGCTAATTAGTTGACCAACTAATCGCCTTCTTTTCTGATTTTGAGAACTGCCTTTAGCATTGTTATAAATAAATTTTGACTGAGAAAATAAACAGAAAAGCTAAATGAACCAAATGAGCTCACATAAAAGAAATGATGCAGCAGACATTGCAAGAAACAAACTGCCATCATTCACTGTATTCACTAATGCAGGGCAATAATCCAAAATTGACCATCCATAGTAAACAATAATTTCAATTACTAGGGAAATTGTCATGATATTCATATAAAATGTGCTAACCAAAAGCACAACAAAAACTAACAAGCCTGTAACATGAGAAAGGGTGGCCAAACTTAACATCCCCAAATGCAAGGTAATAACCTAAAATATAGATCCAGACTAAAAGCAAGAGAATATTAAAGGCTCTTCATTATGTGCTCGGTCCATGGCTGGTTACTGATTAATCCGATTACTCGGCCTGTTAATCACAATTATGATGCCACTTGGAATTCTCAATTACATGAGCACCTGATTAATCGGATTAAGCAGTTGATTAATCTTACTCAGCCGACTAATCAAATTAGTTCTCATTTAGAGCACTGGCTAGAAGTGCTAGTTGAATAATGGAAGAAAATGAACAAATTCTTTTGTAAATTCAAACCATATGGCCGTTTAGTATGAACAAGAGCAGACAGCAAATCATCACGATTTCAAAAAAGAATTCTCTTGTATAGCATAAATTAGGAATCTTCGTATGCGATTATTCATGGAAAACACTGTACCACATGACAGATCAAAACAAGTATGGTTAGCTAGTTGTTGGTAGTTCAAAGAATATGTGCGTCGGACGCATTTATATTCTTTACACTATCTTATACAGCTCAGGAACTTTAAAGCTAATCATCGACCTAAAATGCATTTAGAATACACTGGACAAAAGAGAGCACTTCTCCATGAAGAAATCCTCCATCTGAAAATTGGATCAATATACAGGAAGAGCGGAATAACATGGAATGAAGACTAATGAAAATGACCAAAGGCAAGGAATTTCACAAGAAAAGCTAATGAAGCTGTGTATTAGGGCTGCCAACAGATCGGGTGCAGGTCAGATTTATGTAAAACCTGAACCCTGCCCAAAAGCTATTCGGGTCCTAGTTCTCTATCCGAAACCCGACCTGAATGTTATTCAGGTTTTAGTTTAAACACCTGGATGCGACCTATACTGAAAATTAGAAGAAAAAACACAAATTGTCCAATGTTTAAACCTGTACCTTTGATATAAATGACTCCTGTCTTTACCAACTATACTAAGACTCACTTATGTATATGTAAAGAGAATTATATATCTATAAAAACCCGAAGCATACCCGATTTTTTTCACGTTTCATATTGTGTACCCGAACCTGACCGAAAAAACTTTCGGATTCTAATTTTTACAACCAAACCTAAATTTTAGTCAAAATTCAGATTGGGTTATCTTGTTATCGATTACCATTGACAGGCCGACCATGTATGCATGAGAATTGGTATTGTTATCGAGAGAGTATAACCAGTGTACTAAAAAATATCGGGTTTAGGCAGCACCTAGTGCCCGCCCAATGCCCAGCTAGGCGCACGCCTAATGCCCTTAGCATGTCCATGTGCCCGACTATATGCAGGTTATTTGGAGTTTATGGTCCAATTTTCAGCATTTTTACCTTTTTTGTGGACCACCTAGAACTAGGCGGTGCTAGGCGGCGGGTGCCCGCCCGACTACCGCCTAGCGACTTTTACAAGCTTGAGTATAACGTGATTGGCAATATATATTATGCAACAAAAAGATTAGCTACATATAGGTTAGAGACATGATTGGCTAACCATTGGCAAGAAAAGCTAATGATTTTGGAGGATACAGCCAAAGTTCAAAACCTCTGGTTTGGTTTCTTCCCATTTTCGTGACTTTCTGCTTCATGAGCTTTGGCATTCAGAACTATAAAAAAGTGTAAAAAAAAAAAACCTAGATTCATTGTCCATGTCATTTGAAAGGTTCAAAAACCCGTTTCAGTATTGGTTTTAGATCCTTCCATTAATTGTTGGTTTTTGCAGTTTTGAGGGGTTGTGGTGGTTTTGAGCAGATTGGTTTTGATAGTTTCGGACCCTCCGATTCCGATACAAATCAGCCAAAACCTTGGTTATTTGGTTTTAGTTTCAGTAAAATAATGGTTGTTACAGAATAGTATTGTTCTGTAATCTCATTGCTTTGATTTGCTTCAATTAGATACAACATACAATACATAGGGGGTCATTTGGCATGACGCTGAGGCTGCACCCTGGAGGATGCGAGCTCGAGTCACGAAAAAAGCCTCTCCGTATTTGGTGTTAATGCTGCACATATGTTGCACGGACATGGCAAAGTGGTGTTTGTATGTATCAAGTCTGAGTACTCTGAACCCATATTTGTGTCCGAATCGTGCCAACATAGTTGACTACTTACTATACCTATCTGAAAATGCATGTATCCCATGCCTGTATAATGTCCTAATGTATTGTGTCAGTATATGTGCACATAGGCAGGGAGTTTCAATGCTCTGACAAATCACTTTTAAATACGAAGTACTATACAGCTCTAATTAAATATTCAAGAACAAATTATTGTTTGGCATGATAGTTGCATATTTTACTCGAGTATAATAATTTTTCTTATGTAGTTAATATAGTAATTAATAATATCTCAAATTTGTGTTTTCGTAAGGTATGGGTTGAAGCCTGCTGCATAATTAACATATTCTATCTTTTAGAAACTTTTAGATTAATTATCACTATAATATATTATATATATGATATTTGAACTCCTGTTTTGAAATAAAACCCTCTAAACGACTAATGATTTCATATGATAGTTGAGTTGCAATTAATACAATAGCCAAATTTCAATTTTACATGGAGAATTGCATGATAGTTGCAAAGACTAGATTGTGATTGCATTCCAGTTAACTTTTAGTATAATGCCTTGTTATGCATAATTTGGGCCCAAATTGTACTCACATTGTGTGAAGAATAACTGGATCAAACTTAAGCTCAAACTAATTTGTATACTTAGTCTGGGTTTGGGATTGCTTAGTGGAGGCTGCTTTAGGTTATTTTTCTAGGAAAGTGTTCCATGGTAGTTTGGTAACAACTTCATCAAAAAAATTTGAGAAAGTTCAATTTTGGGCCAGCTTTTGACAACAGCCTCTCAACTTACTGTCAAAAGCTGCTTCTGCTGTGGGCTTTTGAAAAGCAGCAGCTATCCCAAACCAAGCCTGACTTGGAGGCTTTGCCTTTGGTGGGTTGGATAGCTTTCATCATCATATCCACATTATATTAGGATCTTTAAGCCTAACAGGTTGGATCTAGATAGCTTGAACAAGATGCACCTTGCTCCATACAATGTGCTTTTATAATTTTCAGGTCTAATCTGAAATTTTGCAGCAAGCCGGCAAAAGAACTCGTTTTGTGCCTATTTGAACACCTTTAATCTATTGGGTTCAATCTGGATAGTTTCACTTCTACCAAATCCAAACTCGACCTATTAGATCCACGTGTGTTCAAGGGTTTGGAAGCCACCCTAATAATCTGGGAAGGTGATGAATGGTACTAGATTAAACAGAGAAGTTGATGGCTTTGTGCTGAATATGAGTTCGCATAACCAGTATCAGAATCAGTATAGGACCCTTCTTAATCGGCAGTTTTGGGTCGTTTTCAGATTTTTATAGTTTTGAATAGATTGGTTTTGGCATTTTTTTTGTATCTGGTATCTGCCGTTCTTGAACTATGAAGTGGTCACCAATGCCAGCTGCACCATCCCCACTCCTTGTAGCTGCCATGGCTCGAGGTATGTTCCTCTTCTTCTACATTCTTCTCTTTTGTCCCTCTGGATTAAGGCTAGACACCCCCCCCCCCCCCCCCCACCCCCACCCCTTTATACACACATACATATTTTCTCATTTTAAGGCATATCTAGTCCATTTTGTGGTGCTTTCAGCTGTCTAGGTCAGTTTTGGGCAAAATGTGAAACATCAAATCCTATCCTAAAGTCATGTCCTTTTCTGTTGCCAAGTGTCACACTTTGCTGCATTTCTGATTGGTCCTGCTGAAATCCTATTCCTGAAATTGGTATGACTGGTTTTTGAAATTGTAAATATACTTACTATTTTTAAACGGTTACCTTACAACGATGACATTTAACTTTGTAAATAGGAAATGCTACAAAGTTGTAAATAGACATACTACAAATGAAAGAGTTCTCCACGTGCTATCCTAATGGCAATGATACAAGATGCGAATACCTTCTTAAGTATCCCACCACCCCCCCCCCCCCCCTTTTTTTGTAAAATTTTTGTGCAAAGGTAGATTCTCCAAACATGCAGAAATAGGTAATTTCCGATTTGAAAAACTAAAACATAATTGAGTGGGAAAATCCAAATTCGTTAGTGAATTTGGAACGCTAATAAGAACTTAGCTTTTAATTGAGGTCAGCTACATGAATTCTTTCTTGCATTCAGGTCTTACGTCATATTCAAGTGTCATATCTTTCTTTACAAAGTCAACCCATCTTCATTTGGTCTACCCCCTAGCTCTAGCAACTCCTTTTACAAGGATCCTATATTTTCTCCTAGCCGGTGCATATATAGTATGACCAAACTACCTTAAATGATTTTGCCGCTGCCTCAATTGAAGCCACCTCTAACTTACAGTATATGCACTCATTTCTTCTCCTACATCTTGTTGTTACAACCTAGAGTCAATTAGTATCTAAATGATATTTTTGAATTATGAATGCTCATGACAAATTTCTTAAGTTGACCTCAATTGTCATATTGTCTACACTCAACATGCTCCTAAAACCACCCTATCCTTTTGTTGCTATTTGGTTGACATTATGTTATGATGGTATTAAAAATGTGTCAGTCTATTCATAATTATCCCTCTCAAAGCATGTCTCCTATAAGCCATAGTAATGGGTATGAACACACTAAGAAATAATCTAGATATCATGCTTATGACCTATCCCAAAAAATGTTCAAAATGACTACTAACTACTAAGTTTCCCAAAATATGTAATTTGAACCACAAATTGGAAGCAAAGCAAGAACACGAACTAGTGAAATGCTACAAGAACTAAGGAAAAGTGGAATGCTCATAGCCTATGGGGTCTAAGCAGAGATCTCATCAAAGTATTAAAAATATTGTAGGGCATAGAACCTTTCCTACCAGGAAATATGAGAAAAGTGTAATACCTTGATTGAGGACCTCGGCAGTGGTTCCCTTGAATGATAAGAGCTTGTCTAACTCGTGAGGAATTACGGGCAAAGTATCTGACAACTGAGAGTTAGAAAAATTCAACTGTCCATCAATAATACTTCCTGCTTTTGCTGACTTGATCCAAGACCCTTTTGTATTTGTAAGACTGAAGCCACAAGAGTTTTCCCATGTGGAGTTTGTTGTGGGTCTCCCATGACCAAATGGAACCCTATCCAAAAGAAAATTCATCTGGTGTGTATCATCTGCATAGACCAACACACATCCACTATCAATAAAATATCTTTAGACATCCGCTCCATAGAGAAATGTAAAGTTAATTATCGTTCTCTATAGAATGTTAGAAAGCAATCATGGCCGTCATAAAATTGTATTTATTGAGTACACATAATTGCTAAGAAAAGCCAAGGTAGTCCACGACACAAGGCGCACTCGAGGCGCAAAGGGTCCATATCGCCCGAGGCACACTAGAGGCACGCGTCCGAGCGAAACGAGGCACAAAAATAAAAATAATGACAATATACATAAGTAAATAAATAAATTACTAATGTAAGAAATAAAACCAAATAACATATTTAACCCAAAATAAACATGTTAAAATATAACAAAGTAAACTACTAGAGCAGTAATAGCAATGTTACCAGGATCGTGGGTCGCTTTAGTACGTGATACGGGTACGGTACCTCAGCCGATACGCGGTGCGGTGGAGGTAGGCTTATTCGATACGCTATTTGGGGTCGCTGTTCATTTTTATCTTTGTCGTCTTTTGTACCATATACAATTATATAAAAGTATACACCAAATATCATAAGTTCATAACCAATGCCATCAAAATCCAAGTGAAGGAAAGCATAGACAATATTCTTGTAACTAAACCAAATATCATAAGTTCATAACCAAAGCCATCAAAATCCGGGTCGCTAAATTTGACGAACGGGTCGCGAACGCACCCCATTCGGGGTCGTTGGCCCCAATTCGTGGGACGTAGGGGGGTTGACAAATTAGGCAACTATGAGTAATAGCATTAGCAATCAACAGAACTAACAAGGGTTTGTATTCTTTCTACCACGTTTTTAGTAAAATTTAGTTTGTCCAGTTCAACTGTAACCAACTTTGACAATCGTGGAAAAAGCTACCTCCCTCCCACTTGTATGAGGTAGTTATTCCCATGCCTCAAAAAAAATTTTATATAAAAAATAAAAACTATAAGGCACCTAGGCGTGCCTTTTCTTTGTTGCGTCTTGCTGAAAGGCGCATCTTGGGTGCGCCCAGAGAATGGCGCATCGCCTAGTGAGGCGCAACTGTTGATGCCTTTCTACGAGGCGCGCCTTAGGCACGCCTGAGGCCTGTCTTTGTCTACCATGGTTTTAGCTGTCCAAGTACATAAGATACTTAAAAGACGGGATAATGTGAACAAAACCAAACTCCATGATAATCAAGTTTGCCAGAAAAATAGATGCTTTGCTAACCAGAGTACTATATATAGATCAGGTACAAATCCTGTAGACTAATATCATCAAATTTACAGATTAGAGTTTATTACGGAAACATGAAACTTAAGACGACTGTCAAACCCTTAAGAAAATTGATACTTTACATGTCTATAGTGATCAATAAGAAACAACCATACACAGAAGTTTATGCTAGCAGATCGATTTCAACATATATTCGCACAAGTACTTATAAAACCAAGCATGATTGTTCACATTATAACCATGTGAATGTTGTAGCATTTAACTCTATATATAATATCTACACAAATACTGACTGAAGGCAACGAGTATAGGGTTAGAGGAGAGGTTACTAGTTTTATTTCCTCCAAAGTTGATGATGATCGTGATTCATAATATCTCTGCGAGATAGCAAACGATGAATGACCTTGGGAAGAAAAACAGAAATACAAATGGGTTTCAAGAATCATTTAACAACCTGAATAAAATAAGATTAATATAAGAGAATCTGGAAAGAGTAAAGAAAGGTGCAAGTGCCAACAGTAGCATGAACAATATTAGAAAAACAGGGAGGATTTCTGAAGGTGGAGAGTATTTATCAAATGATAGAGGTATAAAGCAAAGCTCTCTAGAGTCTAGACAGGGCATGGTGCTAAAGTCTCACGCGGGAGGGGAACCAGCTTCACTGGTATTCCTTCTAAAGAAAAAAAAAATCTTTAAAAATAGAGGAAAAGAAACATGGAAAAGATTTTCTTCGCGTGAGTACACCAAAAGACGTGTTCACTCGGCCCAAATGATACTAAAAGACCCTAAATACTAACTAAACGAAAGTGAAATTAAATCCTCAAGTCTGATTTCAGAATGCAAGATAATTCGCTGCGATGAATTTTTAGTAGTATGGTGTTTTCATATCACGCCGTACCTCGACGCACACATATCGAAACACATACTTTATTTTGAACAAGAAAATAACAGACAAAATGTGTATAGATAGGATTGTTTGTAGTTGCTAGATTGCACCATGGGGAGCGGAGAACATTAGAGTCACACTGGACGAAATTTCTGCAATATAATTAACAAACGAAAGCTAATCAGCAGTCCTTCTCTGTAAGGCCTTGAGAAGAGGGTGTGAGTTTCCTGTGCTGGACTTGCTCCAGTTCTACTTAATCGGTCTTGAATCCGATTAAAGTCCTTAATCCGATTGTGCATCGAGTCAAGGTTCAAAGTATCGGTATCGGAATCGGTATCGGATCATTACTACGAGTATTGGTATCGACGTTATTGGTAGTATCGGCAGTTTCGGATCAGAGTATCGGATTTTTTGGTATCGGAAAGCAAATAGCTATTAGTAAATTATTAATATTTTAGAAAATATATTTTATACATTTAGGCATAATTTTAAGTATTTCCAGTGTTGTTTCTTAATAGTTTTGAAATTGAATGAAATAGTAGTCACCCTTGCCTATTGATTTACATATGATAGATAAGTTTCTCTCTTTTACATGTTTTTTACAACCTTACTATGCTTTTACACCTTGATAATTGGTCATTTTCGTTCAAATTTCTCTGTGGAATTGACCGAAAAGAGACCTCCAATGTCGGTATCCGTCAGTATCGGGTATCGGTCGGTATCGGTATCGGCCGTATCATATCGGTATTGGCCGATACTGCAAACTATGACATCAACTAAGGTACCAAACTCGGTCGAGTTTCGATTATATTTAATAATTAATATGAATTTTGGTCCACAACCTACGTAGGACCAGACTAAGCATCGAGTCAAACCTTAGCAACAACCTGGTCCCGGGTTGATGGGATTATTGTTGAGACATTAACCAAGTGTGAGATCTGAAATGTTCTCTAAATTGCATATCATGTAGATTGTTTGCACTTGTCTATGATACACGGATCGTTAGGATTATAAATTAGAACTTAGGTTACAATATTAACCCTAAAATACATGAACTCTAAATCCTAATCATTGTTCCTCGAATCATATTTGATTCATTTTATCATACATCATTTTCATTGTCGTTTGCTTGGGGTTGCATGTCTTTAATGACCTAGTGTTTGTTCGTTAGGTAAGGATACAATACCATGAGACCCCGTCACACTGTAGCTTGGAGGAGTCCGGAGATCATGATTAAAGACTAAATGATTACATACTCGTGCTCAAGACCTCATTTTGGCTTTCGACTGTTTTACTTTTCATATTTATGTATTATTATGTATGTGATGGGTATCACACTTTTTAGGGAGTATTTAGATAGACCTTGTATAATTAGAAGTTTACAACATCCATCCAGATGTTGTAATAGCAAAGAATTATTTCCCAGATTACTCTATCCTGGATCTTACGGACAACAAACATGGATACGGATAATCGGGTATTCGTAGGTCGTGTAAGTTGGGATGTTTGTTAGGTACTTTGCTCGTCATATTCCGAGAGCGGAGTGTGACACGTCTTTTGGTGGTGGCCATGAGTGTCAGTAAATATTGCGACTCTAGGCTCTAAGCTCTAAGTTCTCTCTATTGAGGAGAGAGTCTAGAAAGAACCTTGGAGTGAAAATGATGGGTAGTATTGTCTAAGTTTAAGGATAGATCATTAAGTTGTGTTGCTAAGTGTGCTTAGTGTCTTTAACCCTTGTACGTTATCTATTAAGATTTATCCTTAGAATGCACATATCTCTTAGAACTTTTATCTTTAAGTTATTATTCATAGCACCTATATTTTATCTTTAAGATCCATATATAAGATTCTGACCTAGATCCTCGTGTGTGTAGGTGATGGAGCGATTTGTACAGAGTATGTTGTGGGATCATTGGGATGGGGAGCCAGAGGAGCATATGGGGTTATCACCGGTTCGCACGAGATGTTTGGCACTTATCACTGGATAGTAGCATGATTGTAGTTCCAACTACAAAAGTAAGGATCTGAAATTCCACATATACATTAGTGAACAAGTAGACCAAGATGTTCTCATCTTCATTCAATTATCAATTCACCATTTCTTTCAGTAAGTTATTTAGCAGCTTAAAGTGCAAGTGCAACTTAACAGAAAATCTTTTCATTATCTCAAAAGAAAAGGTTAGAACAATTTTTTCATACAAAATACAAAAAATATCATGTCATCAGAACGAAATACTCATGCTCTCAATTCTTCTTGAAGTCGTAAGTAATCAAAATATGTGGCCGTTGGTTCTTTAGGTGGAAAATCATAATGCTTAACAAATAAATCACATTGGATAGCACCAAGGGGTGGTCCATTGGTACATCTGGAGGGGAGGAATGAGCGTAGGCGCAAAGCCCACCCGGGCTAGAATTTAATTAGATGGGAAGGGGTCCTGGTGCTAATAGCCCAGGATAGGGATGTTCCTTAATGACTGGCCTTAATATAAATATAAAGCATATTAAGAACTGTTGTGTGATCATCATAGTTGCCATCGAGGAAGCACAACGTACCAAAATTTGTCATGTCAGACACGTATTGGACACAATCGAGACACTCCCAAATAAACTAGGACGCCTGAAAAACGTGCCATATCCATGTAATCCCGTCCTTACGTTGTCATGCCGTATCCGTGTCCGTGCAATATAGTTTGCCATCTACAGTAAAATTATAAAAGTAGTAAAATTATAAAAGTTAAGACACGACTACTATGTGCCATAGAAAGAGTGCCAACAGAGCAAAAATACCAGAGATGCAATAAGAAACCAAAAGATTTGAAGAGAATTATAAATAGAACTAGTATTGGCAAAGTGACGAAACCAAATTTCGTAGCATGGTTGGGTTCAAGGAGGTTCAATGAGTATAATAGAAATGCGTGCCGACCCAATTCTGACATAGGTCGGGTGTACTGTTCTTGAAATAAAACCCAACCGTGTTATAGACATGGTCATGGACTCATTGCACCAAACAAAGGTGTAAATTAGGTATACTTACAAAGAATCTATAAGGTCTCATATTTTTTTTCTGGACTCTATCTTGTTAAAGATGTATGAAGTGCTCAAGACCATGAAGGATTCTCATTTGACTGATTTTTATCATGGGAGAAGTGTCTTTAGATCCAGAAGAAAAAAATGGTATGGTTACCATTCATTGCTTTATCCACTAAATTCACTATTGCTACTTATAAAACAGCCATCCCCCCTTATAAACTCATCTTGACGTTTTCCTCCCCTTTAACTGAAGCCTGCAGGTATGTATATATTATTCTATTTAGTCGCATGGAATTGAAATCCACATCGAATTTCAATGCATGGGACTCCAGCATAGTAACCTGGTACACCAAAATACCCGATGAACCACGTTCCAGTACAAGTACATGGTACACTTTCGATCCGGATAATTGTGGTACGCGATCCAGATCACCAAATTTCACATTCCAAATCCCTATGTGTTATTTTCCCACTTTTATGAAGTTTTTGACCTGTTGTTCTGAAGTTTTATGAAGTGGAACAGTTTCCACCACGATTCAAACTTCAAACTTGAATTTTAACCGTTGGATGTCAATAAATGATTGACTAGTTCACTTTTCTAATGTTTATTATGAATCTGCATCAAGAAAGAATAGTTGTTGGATCATTAAAAGATGCATAGGTAAACCTCAAAACAAGCAACAAACTAAAGTAAAAAAAAAAAAGAGAACCTTATGTTAACCAAAATATTTTAGAGAGAAGGTTGATAACTCAAGGTCCTAACAACCATATAAGATGTAAAATTCTATATCTTATTGCTTGAAAGTTATGAGTTCCGAATTTCTATGTTTTATGGAAGGTTTTTCTTCCATATGATGGACTTAGTTATATATTAAACTAAAAACTACTACCAGCACAACTAGTATTTTAAAGCGTACTGTAAACTGAATTAGCGAACCAACTAAGCCTACCCCCTCAATACTGAAAATAAATACTAGTGGCGTTCCCGTTCCCGAATGGGTACCATAAACCAGGACTCCAGGTAACTATGGACTTCAGTTGCACTTTTGTCTTTTGGTCTGCACGAATAATTCATAGAATTGTATCATCCTACTTCTTCATCAAGACTTTATATTCCAGAGAACTCGGAGGATGCTCCTAGGTTGCTTGAGCTTAAATTGCATGGCCAAAAGGTAGATCTATCACCTGCCTACATGTCATCTAGGTCTTATGGCATGCCCCTCTCATGCTTATAGCCTTAGCTAGGAATTTTGGCATTAGATCGACAATTGGCCATAAGAACATCAAATTCTTTTATGGAGCTTTGCTATGGCTCCATAGCCTACTCCATTGTGATTGGAGAAGGCTTGGATGATGCTGATGGTGATGGTTTGCATGAATAACTCCTACTCTTATATTGGAAGATCCATGTGCGCCCCCACAAGATTATACATGATATGAATAAGATTCAAGGAATTGGTCTTCACATGATTGTTATATAACTCTATATCTCTTCTTTAATATTTTTTAAGTACATGGAAATCCAATTCCTCAATCCCAAGCAGCTAAACAACAATTTTAGAACATATACTAGAACTCGAACTTCAAGATTCAGACCAAATCTGTAGGAGTTGTTTGAAAAATTTATAGGAAAGCACAATTTTCCTTTGTCCTGACACTTCAATATTTGTAAGTTTTTATCAGGTTTCCAGTATGTGTTCCAACAATTTTTCACCTAAAATCAGAACTTAGCATCGATGTTTGGAGTAAGGAATGCTATTAGTAAGAGATTCATATGCAAAATCCTTTGGTTAGTGCATCCACAAGAGAAATGATGTCACTTGTCGGTGGCATATCACTTATTTCATGATGGTTGAGTGTGAAAAAGGATGATAATTACAAGATATGAGCATTACCAAAGAAGGGTGAACAAAGCCTCGAAGAATTGAACGCGATAGTGTCCCTTTGAGGTTTGCGTCTACGTGCATTATGATCTGATAATCGCCTCCGGCAGCTCCGCTTTTTCTGATCAAACTCGGATAAATCATGGAACCTTCAACAACACAAAAGGATACCATTTTAAAAAAGTAAATGGTTAATAGCAGCAGGTTGTTATAAAAAGATGGTCTAACTATTTAAAATAGATATAGCCATCAGTCCTATTAGAGGTATTTGCAATTATGTGGATTCTTGTTGGCCACGTAATTTGAAGCTAATTATAACAGCAAAAGGCCAAAACTTCTGGAAGCAGAGAATTCTCATTACTTAGATGCATCAATTTGCACGTAATATACAGGAATGAACTCCGAAGAAGATACAAATTATGCTTTAATGTAAATGTTAAGTTGATCAACTAAAGCAGTAGAAGGGTTTCACCTGCTACATTGTTGACAGAACCGGCGCTCCCGACCAGCAACAACCACCTTGGGGGATTTAGAATGGTTTTCGCAAACCCGATGCTTCCGATGGTAATCCTTGGCGCCAGTCAGATCGGCATTACAACCTTCCACTTGACAATAAACGCTCTGCACGCTCTGACTGGACATCCTCGTCTTCTTGACCACAGAAGCAGTAGACGGAGCCACCGAAGCCGAAGTAGATGAATTCTTAACACTGTTCCCAGCACAAACATCTTCAAAGTAAGTTCTCCTGCCAAGCTTCAGCCCGATCAGTGGCTCTCCGAGACCAACTGTGGCGGCAACAGCAGGAGAAGTTCCTCCCTCCTTGGAGGACGAATCGATGGAGGCCGAGACGGAGCTCTTCGACGACCCATTTGCCAAGCCCGAGCCCGACAAAGATCCGTTTCCAACGGGCTTGGCGGCTGGACCCAAAATTGAAATCTCACATTCTCTCCCACCTAAAAACCCCGGGGTTTCCCAGTCCCACGGCAAGGGGGACTTTGCGCTCCAATCCATCCCCAAAATAAAGCCCTAGGACGGAGATCTCATGCGCGAAATTCTATAAATTCGGAAAAAAAAAATGCATAAAAAATTCAAGTTTTTAGTAGGGTTTTCAAAGTGAGGAAAGTACAGGAAAAAAGTACACATTTTTATACCTCCAAAAATCATTCCTTTGTTAGCTCCCGATTTCAAAAACCAAACCCTAATCCCAGTGAAACCCATCATTGTCAGATCATCACTCACTCCATAGATCTATATACTGCCGCCGCTGCTGTCTCCTTCGAATCACCATAAACTCCAACTTTCCATTAAAAACCTCCCCCAAATTAAGACTGGGGTTCCTTCAATTTCACACTTCACCTCAAAATTTCACTGTTTTACCACGTGCCCACCAACTGTTCTTGAATGACTCAAAAAGAGCAAAAGGAAAAGGGAACTTACGAATACGACAACGTGATTTCGAGTGAGTAATTGATTTGGGTATGGATGGTCTCGTTCTCTTTTATGCTTCTTCTTCTTCTTCTCCGCCACCACATGGGGAGTCTCTGACACCGAAACCCTAGAATTTTAGCGCCAAAACCTACGCGGATTTCGTGGCTGGAGAAATTTGGGGGAAATAAAGGAGCCTCCTTTTTCCCAACTATATCGGGAAAGTGGAAGAAAAAAACCATGTAATTTGTACTTTCGGCAAAAGAGATCAATCATTTACCTAGTTTTATAAATAAGCCCCTGAAAATCAAATAATTGCAACTATTGACTTTTTTTTATTTTCATGGAAACAAAAAAGCAAGTAAATTAGGCGGTTCAAGCATACTGAAATTCATCAATATTTACTTAATTTTGCAAAACTTATGTCCTTCTTTTATGCAAAGTGGTTAATCATGTATTTTATTTTTTTCCCAACTGTTAGGATTGGTGTGGGTTTATTTCGTCCAAAACATGAGATGGTGGATTTTTTTAGAGACTCAAGTCCGGACCTCCAACAAAAATATTTAAGCAAATAAATTCATATAATGATAGGCTTACCTCATTTTCTTTAGTTAATTTGTAATTATTCCAATATTCTTAGAAAATTACTTAACAAAATAAAACAACATTTATTAGGGTTCATGTAGCAAAAAATTCCACCGGACCACCAACTACGGATGGTTATCACGTATCCATACAGACCAATTATATTATTTTTAATATAATAAGATTGTCATATAACATTTTTAATCACGATGGAGTTCGTTTATAATTTTCAAAATATGTGTTATACGGATTTTGGTATTAGATGGCATCCATCCGGCAGAAATTTTAGATTTTCACTAACAGTATATGAAAAATATTTTATAATTCATTATTGTCTTTTAAGTTCGTTTATATGAACAAATCATTATTAGATTGAACATGTTCATAAAAGCCAATAAAAAAATTAAATTGTACGTATACAAAAGAAAGTATTTGTCGATGAGGATGAGGGTGGAAGGTAATTATCTTATCACTTCTTTAAAACTTGAAACAGAACTGCACGGGTAAAAAAAAAAATTGTAGATGTTAATACTCCAATTATGCAGCTTACAAATAAATTTTTTTTAAACTCTCATCGAGATAAGAAAGCAAGTAAAGCCAACAATTCAATCGAATTTAAATATATTAATATTCCATAGAGATGGCTAGTCTCATAAATTCAAATGTTCAATCTCTATATCTATTTATATTTTCGAAAAAATTCGTTCAACATGTAAAAAAAAACTAAGAACAAGTTAAAGAGAACTTGTACTTTGACATTGAGATTAATTTGTTGACTAAAGGTCCTTCTCTCTGTTTTTTGTGATCATTATAGTACTACCAAGTACACTACTAGAAATATAAGCCTTATATATTCTATTATAAATAAATATATTTTTTTGGCTTTTTGACAAAAATATCAGCTTTAAACTTGGCTAGTATGCAATGGTTGAAATTTTTATTGACCTAAGTCGACAAATTCTAAAATTTTCCATCTTTAGTGTTCCAAATGATCGATCTATAAATCTATTTATATTTTCGAGATAACGCGTTCAACATAAAGAATAATACTAAGAAGAAACTAAGCTTGTACTTTCACATCGAGATATATTTGTTGGCTAAAGGTCCTCTTCTGTCCTTTTGTGATCATTATAGTTATACCAAGTACACTAATAGAAATATAAACCTTATCTATTATATTATAAATATTTATTTATTTTTGGCTTATGGACAAAAATGTCATCTTTAAACTTGACTAGAAATAGTATGCAATGGTTGAAATATGTATGGACCAAGTCGACAAACTATAAACTTTCCCATCTTTAGTTTACATCGCATTAAGTAATATCCTCCTATAATTAGCAAAGTGTATGTTATTAATTACTAAGTAATTAAGTAATAACTCTCTTTCTGTACTGTTCTTTTTTTTTTTTTAACAATAGAGAGGCCAGTGACACGCGGACAATGAAGGGCTGCCAACCGGGGTCCGTCCGTTTTCCCAGGGGAAGAAGTGTGGTCAAGTGTGTGGGGTTTAGGGTTAGGTGGCTGTAGGGGTTTGGTGCGGTTTGATTTAAGGTGTTTGGTTGGAAGGAGGTGCAACTACAAGTGGGATTTTGAATCCAACTTTGCACTGATCAGCCCAAATTACTGTTCAGTTTATATTGGATGTACCGACATGAACTTGTCATTACCAGTGGTTGTAGTTGATGTCGACTACTTATTTTTTGTGGAGAACTCACTTTTGACATCTGCGTTCTTTGATGCGGATGTGGGAGGAAGCTTGATTTTTTTTTTTTCCATTAATTCGTGTAAGCCAATTTTTTTGTTATTAATTCATAATTATTATTCATATTGGTCTGTTGGTTACGATGGA
Source organism: Iris macrosiphon (assembly GCA_036927795.1). Classification (NCBI taxonomy): domain Eukaryota; kingdom Viridiplantae; phylum Streptophyta; class Magnoliopsida; order Asparagales; family Iridaceae; genus Iris; species Iris macrosiphon. The sequence goes on along the minus strand of JAYESA010000020.1, from coordinate 32,344,928 downwards.
AGACTTTTGTGGGAATGAACACGGTTAAATTTTTTTTTTTAGAAACTTAGCTCATAATCCGATAAAAATGACATATCAAAAAAAATTCTTAATCATTATCCTTTTTTTTTATTCCCAAGCATGCACTTTTGTCATTTCATGCACTTATGCATTTACTTTTTAATTAAAGCCATCAATAATTAGTTATTAAAAAAAGTAAATGAATTCAATTTTTATGACATTAATTATTAATATTTTTAAATTAAAAAGTTAAATAATAGTATTAATAAATAATTACTAACTATGTTAGATAATTAGTTATTTTTGTTACTGCTATAATATATTTTTCATTTTACCCTCTCTTATAGCCATCCAAACACTGGAAGTATGAATTTGATAAGTTCCAAGTTACAAAATATTATCGATACAAATATTGAAACACACTTTTAGCAGACAAGAACTAGAATAAAACTCAAAAGTATACGCATTTTACTTTTACTAGACAAAAAATCAATTTGATACTTCCTTACATTTTCAAGCAACCAAACAATCCCTAAGTTTTTGAGATTTAGTAATGGATTTTGAGTTCCTTAACTATATTTGATAAGTCTCGAATTTAAAATTTGGGGTGGCAAATATGAGAGATTTCAGTTTTCCACAGTTACGAAAAATTAACACCAAAGGCCTTCCTTTGAATTTTTTTGCTTTCCTATTAATGTTGGTTGGGTACATTCATAAAAAAATTTAGACAACAATACATTCATTGACACCATGTATTTAAGTAACAGTAGCATCATGAAATTAATGAAAGAATATTTTAAAAAAATTAGGAATACCAAACATTCATCCAAATGCCACCCTATAGTATTATTGGCAAGTATAAAGTACTTTACATGTTTCTCATGAGAATTGTGGAATTGTGCTACTAAAGTGTGATATTAGCTTTGCTACTCCTTCCTAATCACTTCTAAGTGTGAATTATTGAATTCTCAATTTGGTTTATGTAAGGGTCTTTGGTTTCCATGAAGTGGGTTTTGTAATGCTCCGCATTCGCACGGTACATTCCGCTGAGTATGATTGCAACAAGACAAAAGTTTGGTTGTATTTCAATAAGTTAGATTTGGGAGCAAGTATTGATTTGAGTTGGTTTCATGTTCAGATCGTGTGCGGAGTTCAGTAGGATCAGAGTATCGTCTCGCATCAGGCTGAGGCATGGATGTCATCAATGGAATCGGTGTGTTCGTTCAGAGCAGTACAAAGATAGCGGGAATAGAGCGATAATATCGTCTTTCTTAATCCGATCGGGTCGGATAATTTGGAGAGCACGACATGCTCGCACGGTTATACCATTTGAGTAGATTGTGCTTCATATCGGACCACAGATTCAAGGAATCGGCCGTATCGGCAAACATAGTGCTTAGCGAATTCATACTTGGTGAGTGGGCTCTGTGCCTTCTCCTATACTCTTTCATGTCTAACAATTGGAACACACGTAATGTCTTGGATACTTGAACTAGAACATGAAAAATATCGTACTATGGCGTGCATAGAGTGTGCGCTGTTTTGATGAATATAATTTATGGCGTTGAGTTGAGCTTTACGATTTAGACCAGTGAGAACACACCATCGAGCGAGCGTGCATTGCGCACGAGTATCAGGTTGGGAAGCTTCGTCAAGCGAAGCATGCAATTGTTGTTCGAAATCGGGCAACTGCATCAGAGAGGGTATTGTGCCATTGTTGGATCATTTTGCCACAGAAAATTTGGAGCGAGGTGTTGCACTAATCGGAGTACTGTGTTGAGAAGCTGCATGGTGCTTATTGGAGATAATTCAAGAATTATGCATTGGGCTATAATTTCATAACGATTATGGAAAATTTGATAGAACGGGTCGAGTATTGTATGGTGGGGCGAGAAGGCACGTTCCTCGTCGTACCTATATTTCATCGTTGCATAGTCACGGACAACCTGTGCACAGGGTTTAGTAATTTCGCGAATGGGACAGACATGTGTCAATGGAACTTGTGTCGATGGAAGTTAAGTTGTGATCGAACTTGTGTCAATGGAAGTTATATTGGATGAAGAATGAACAAGTAATGGATCGATATGTTGAGAATAACGAACAGAATGGGACGATAAGGCAACAATTGAAGAAAAGATAGTGAGATAGAGTTTTTCGTTGAAGCGATGACCAAGTCAGTTGAGCAAATGTTAGAATTTGGAAGAGTGTTGCGGAACAAACACGATAAGAAAATTGAAGAAAATGAGTGCATGTGATGCAGACCAAGTATTAAAGATCGGATAAGATCAGCCAGACGGGAGTTGAATATCAAAATTTTGCTCATGCGATTTAGAAGATTCGATGGAGTAATTGTCGATGCAAAGAGTTGAGCATAAGGAATGGATAGTTGGAGCATGCGCGCGTGAGCGATGGATGTGTCGAAGAATAACGAGCAAGAACTATAGAGTTAACCGATGTAAAGATGCAGTTGGTCGAGCAAAGAAATATGTTTGATTTTGAAGGTGCGATGCAATGGAGTCATAGAAACTCAAAGGATTCGGATGTTAGCGCTCGAGAAGTTTGACTCAGAGTGTAATGAACACAAACATAATGAAATGGTGCAACGAAGTGGGCTTATATAGGGATTGGCATGCAAGTTATCGAGACCTTGCAGACGTATCGAAATACAGAGAAATTAAGACGATGCTAATGAATGGAATGAGAACAAGGATCGCGACAGACGGCCCTTTGAAGATAGCGGAACAAGAAGACGACGTCGGAGTAAATCACCGTACCGCTCAAGCGAGTTGGACGTGTAGTGTTGAAGCATGGTTGTAAACCACCTAAAATTTAGATAATGTTATTTTAATAATATTATTATAATTGTAATCATTAAAATAATTTCTAGAATTTAGAAAGCCTTTAGTGTAGTCTTAATGCCAAGAATACAATACTAGCTTTTTCTTTCCAACCAACTTTGCATAATAGGCTTAGCTGAGCCAAATTAGGCTTATGGCATGTATGTCTTACATAATTTTACAAACCTACACTTTTTTGATCGCACAACAATCCGACATTTTTTGACTCAAAATATGACACTTGGATAATTTTCTGTTGCGATCAATTTAGATGAGCAACATGAACCCAAATTTTGACATTGACTTTTATAACCCCTAGCCTAATACGACCAACTATGCACATGTCATTAGTGTCACATTTATTTGAGTCCCCGTAGGTTCTAAAAAAAATTCATATAGAAATACAGTGAATTTTAATTAGTCAAAAATGACCATTTTGATTAATTGCACCTGACCGAGCCCGAAACCCCAACTTGAACACTCAAACCAATATGTCTAACTCATGCACAACACCATACACCCATCCCCCAGCTTCCTACTCACAAAACGCCATTTTTCTCACATAAAATCCTACTTTTTACCTACTTTTATTTTAATTTCAGCATAAACCTATTAATAGCATAACCCTTTGACCATCTTAACTAACTTGTACCATATGAACACTCATATGGAGAGGGGGGGACCGACCGCAGACAAGGAAGAGGGATTGGGTTCTAGGGGGAGTAACATATGGCCCTTGTTTTTTTTAAAATCCCCAACCTTTCACCTCTCCTCCCATTCATTACTACATATAACTATTATACTCCTAAGGAGGTGTAATCCCCATTCAGCCAACTCCAACCCAACCGAACCTCCATCTCTCTCTTACTTCCCCCACTCGGTCATCACTTTCTCCACCTCAACGGAGCCACCACGACCTCAATGAAGCCACCGCGACCACTGGAGCCACTGTAAACCCCCTGATTTTTAAATTTTATTATTTAATTATTGGTATTATGAATTTATTAAAATTAAGGAAGATTTTTTCATTATTTTTAGCTAATTAGAATATATTATATTCATGAATTAATAATTATATATATTTAAATAATTAATAATATTACACAGAAAATATATTTTTTGGTGTACAACTATTATTAGAGAATTGTAGATTTTTTCTGAAAATTATTTGGGATTCAAACCTATTTTTTAATGGCTATATATATATAAACCCTAAACTAAAGCAAACCCGAACCTAAACTAAACCTTAAACTCGAACCCACTCGAAACCCACAGACCCGAACCCTGCTACAGTAACCACAAAGCCCCGCACCCCTTCCTCTCCCTGGAAACCCCCACAGTCGATCGCTCCTTTCCTCTTCCCTGTAATCGACCGCCGACCGCTCTTTTTCTCTCCCCGAAACCTCCTTCACACCCCTATTTATACAACAGTAGAGCAGACCACCACTACCAGCATCTCCTCTACCATCCAGACACGCCGTCGACCGCTGTCCACCGCCGACCGACGTTGACGAACGCCGCCGAGAGCAACCGCCCAGAATCATAAACCGCATAACAGTGAGGTACTCTTCTTCCCACCTCTGTATCTCCCTACACAAAATACTAGCCTTAGACATAGTATTTTTTCAAGAACTTGCCGTTGATTGACATCATGAGCAAGTCACCATTAGGTTTTGCCAGACGGTAGACGCCGTTGGAGAATACAGATTCTACGATGAATATGAATTCCCATTTAGGTTGGAACTTGTCGGCCGTCTTGTGGGTCATAACCATCGGCCTTCTTACTGTCAAGATGAGGTCACCCACTTAGTAGGTTCTCTTCTTAACCTATTTGTTGAAGGTTCCTGAGAGGCGCGCTTGGTACAGCTCAATGCGCTATTGAGCTAAGAGGCATTTCTCGTCAAGAGCTTCTAACTCTTGTAGCTGTCAGCGGTGATTGCCGTTGATGGTTATCCAGTTGGAGAGAGCCACTCGAAGCGAGGGAATTTGGACCTCGAGGGAGAGGACCGCTTCGCTCTCCTAGACCAAGGAGAATTGCTTACTGCCAGTAGGTGTCCGGACCGTTATGCGATAAGCCAAGAGACATTCATCCAGCTTCTCATTCCAGTCGCGCTTGATTGATGACACAAACTATTTGAGTAGCTTTATGATGGTCTTGTTGAATGCTTCCGCTAGACCATTTTTTATTGGATTATAGGCCATTGAGGCTATATTATGAATTTAGTTTTTGTCACAAAATCGATAAAAAATATGACTAGCAAATTATGGACCATTATTGTGGATGATCCTCCGTGGCAAGCCGAAGCGATATATAATATGACGTTTGACAAAGCTGATCATGTTTGATATTTTGACTTCAGCGAGCGGTACGACTTTTACCCACTTGGAGAAGTAGTCGGTGATAGCCAAGATGAACCGATATCCCTTCGATGAAGATGGACTAATCGGCCCGATAACGTCCATTCCCATGCTTCGAACGACCAAGACGCAATAGTCGGGTGTAGGAACTTCGAGGGTTGGTGGATGAAGTAAGCGTGGATTTGGCACACTTGGCATTTTCTTGCGTAGTTGACAGCATCCGCGACTGTCACTATCATATTTTCTAGGAAAGGGTATTTTGGTTATTTCATAATTAATTAAATATTGTGCATATTTATTATTTATTTATTATTAGCATATTAGATTTATTTTGGACTTGTGTAGTGGACCTAACTAGTTAGTTTAGATTTATGGACCCAACATTTAATTTTAGTTAGATTTGGGCCCAATAGTAAGCCCATTCATTAGGAGGATAAATTAATTAAGTTAAACCCATTAGACTAGAACCTTCCCTCCTTAATTAATTTTTTTATGAGAGGCCCCAAGGAGTATTTTAGAATTTATATAGTAGCTTGAGGGAGGGGGCAAGTAAGGCCTATATAAAGGGGATGCAAACTCTCTCTTCATTTTTTATTCTAAATCTAGATCTAGAATTTTTTTAACCAAATTTTATCAAATTCCTACCAAATTTTTACCCAATTTCTTTCCAAATCACCATTGGAGGCTAGTAGAGCAAGGATCTACAAGGAGAAAGCAATGATCTATAAAGAGAAGCAAGGATCTATAAGTTGAAGGCTTATTTTACTATTTTTGGAGGTTTTATTAGGAATCCATCTCCCAATAGGTACAATTCAATTTTCTCCTTTAATTAGATATCAAATATGTGATTTAACCATATGGAACCATCCCACATGCATAGGCTACCCATAGGAATTGAAATTAGGTTCATATGAGACCTATAGAGGAAGTTATGTGTATTTTTGTGTCAATTTTAGGAGAATTCCGAGATTGACACATGTTGTGTTTGTCAATTGGTCAATTAGACTAAATTGACATATGTTTGCTTGTGTGTGACTCGTGTCGTATCCACAATTGGATACGTGTAGGCTGTATCCCAATAATTTGATGATATGTGTTGATTTGGGACTTTTTTTTCGACATGGGACTTTGTGCATGTCATATTTTGACACGTATACGTAGATATATAATTGACTCTTCGTATTGTTCATATTTATTATTTTAGACTTGCTCGTGTCCTTCGGGATACATTTGGTTGTGTGGTGAACTCGTATCGCAAGCGTATCATAGATCTAGTGTGATACGGTACGATGCACTCCACGTGTTTGTTGCATTGCATTCCTAAATTCAATTTATATTATTTATAGCTATTAGTAATTTGTAATAGTATTATATATGTATATATGTTGATGTTTATATACGTATATATGCATGTGTATATATATAGATCTATTGATATGTACTTATATGTATTGGTGTATAGTTATTTATATATCTATTGTATTATGTATGTACTTGTGTATGCATGGTTCTATATATGAAGTATGACATATTTATATATACATGGATAATTATCTATATGTATATGTGTTATATTCATATGTATATATATATTATATATGTATAGATATGTGTTGGTGGTGTTTGTATATATATACTTAGAGAGGGGTATATATGTATGTGTGTGTGTTTATATATATAGATAGATATCTATATGTAAGTGTGTATGTTGTATATATATATATATATATATATATATATATATATATGGTTATGTTTGTATGTGTATATGTGTATGGGTGAGTGTATATATAGGGTAACACATATTGATATCTATATAGATTGTTATATATATATAGATGCGCGTATGTGGTTGTGGTTGTGTGTGTTTATGTGTGTGAGTGGAGGGTTCATATATATATATATATATATATATATATATATATATATATATATATATATATATATATATTGATATATGATTCATAGGTGTTTGAGTGTATATGTGTATGTTATATAGATATACATATGTATATGTATATGTGTATAGTTATATACTTGTGTGTGTATGTGTATATACATAGATATAGGTGTGGTTGTGTGTGTGTGTGTGAAGGCAGTGCAACGCAGCGAGACGTGTAGCAGCAGCTGCAGCAGCAAGGCACACAGCAGCAGCAGCTTCACAGCGCAGCAGCAACGCAGCGTGTACCAGCAGCAGTTTCACCAGCAGAGTCAGCAGTAGTGCAGTTTCTGTAAACTCCCTCACCCAAAATAGATATTTTGTGTGTATTTTATATTATTATATTTATTATAGATGTTAAATTTTTTTAGAGTATTCTCTTAGTTAATTAGAAAATAAATGTCTTGATATATTTACTTATATAAATATTTATTTAGAATTATTTTAGGTTATTTTAGATTTTGGAGATTTTCTAGAATTTGTGTAATTAAAACTTAGGAAACATAAATTTTTAGGACTTCCATGATTTACTATGAGACCATACTTGAATGTTGTTACTACCAAACATTTATTTTAGAGTTAAAATATTTAAATATATTTTTCTGTAATTTATTTAGAATTTTAAGTAATTATTGGATTTTTGGAATTATTTAGGATTTATTTGGATATATATAGTCTTAATATTAGATAAATGCTAATTTAGTGTTAATAGATATTAATAAGATTATATATAAATTATTTGTATTATCATTAATTCTATTTAAGATTATAAATTATTGAGATGAACTCAAACTCTATTTTAAATTAATTCAAATCCTGAGCCTACTAAGAAAATAACTTCATGCACATCCTATCCTTATTTAAACTGATCCTAATCATATCCAAATTAGCCAATCCTAGTCTTATTCAATTAAACAATCTTCATCATTATAAATACCTATTAGACTCATCTTTCATATTTTTTTTATCCCCCAAACTCCTCTCTTTTTCGTCCAAAAATAGTCAAAATTCGTCATAAATTTAGCCTCATTTTTTAGTAGTTATGACGAATTAAAAAGACGATATCTCCTAGCTCCGGACTCCAAACGTGCTCCAATTTTTTTTGTTAGAATCATATTAAGGTTAGTTTTTTGAATATATAAATTATTTTAGTAATTTCAAAACCTATTTTTCTAGAATATTCCGAAAGTGCCAGCTGTCCAAAATCAGACGCGTTTTCGTATTTTTGAGATTTTGGGAGATCCCGTACTCGGAATTACAAACCGTTTGAAGTTTCGGAAAGTTGATATTATGAACTTCCAGAAAAGTATTTTTCCAGAATTTAAAATATAATTTTATTCTACTGTAAAATTTGTGCAACGTAGACGTAAATAGGAAACCACCGAAAACTGTCATCTGTGCGCCCTTGTGGCCATAACTCTTTACCGACTTATGATTTTATGAAACTGTCGATTCCAGCATTTATGTAGCATTAAAATATATAGGATTCCACACGCAAATCTAAGATTTGAGTTGGTTAACTTTTTGGTCAACGGATTGCCTCGATTTGCGTACCATAGATCACAAATCTGTAAAGTTGACTTTCTTTGGACCAAAATTAAGGTTTAACAATATAATCAGATTATAATAAGATTAAAATACTATTTTAGGTTATTTATTTAGAATTAAAAATTAATTAAAATGGAGGAACCTATTCACCCACTTTTGTAACCTAACTTGTTTAATTTATGTGACGGGTAGATCGGACGACGCCTTGAGTTGTGACTTCATCCTTTTTCAGATCTGGCAAGTATACCTTGTCATTATACTGTTATTTATATTCCATATATTGCATGCATCTTTATTTTCTGTCTTTAGTTCATATATTTTAACCGTTATATAAAATGCACGCGACGGTGTCGTCGCGGTATATTTTTATTTATGTATTGCATTGACCTTGTTTATGAGATGTCACGCCCCAGTCCTAAAATACCGTGGGACTAGACACGTGGCAATGGCCAGCAGTACGCACCGATGGACCAACTCAATATAATGGATCCACCAGGGCATACTTAAGCTGTAAAACAAGTCTACGACAATCATGGCACAACTAATCTCATCCACACAAGATATAAAATATGATCCACAGAATAAATAGGGAATGTAAATCATCAACAAGTCTCACAAAGTACTTCGGGGAACAACCCGATAAATATCTAGTACAATGGTTCAACAGACCAGAAAGTAAATGACTGAAATAAATTGTAAACCCCCTCGACCAGATTCCAGTATTTTAGGAATATTTTAAACAATTTAGGATTTATGACAATATTTTAATTTATTTTGCTTACATATCCTATTGACCTGTGCACCTGTCCATCACCGAATTATTTTGAGCTTTACCTTGACTGTTATCCCCGAACGAAGTTCACGTACCTCTCCTAGACATGTCAGTCTACTATCCTGCACTTTGTGCAACTCACAGATACCTTATTTTGAGCCTCATTTGAGACGCACAAATCTCGTTACAAACGTCCGTATTTAATTCCTAATTTAATTTCCAGACCTGTACCCATCCCTGTTCCAATAGCGATTTAAGGCCCAACATGCAACCGTTTTGTACAGACAAAAATACGTTATTTTTCTACACTGAGTATACTACATTTAGTGTATTGACACCGTAGAAAAATTATGGCCCTAACTGCCTCTAAATAATTAGAGAACACCGTGCGCAGTATTTATTAATTTAATAAATACGATGGCCCGTATCCCCCCAAAACCAGGCCCAGTCCCTGCCCAGACTCACCCCCGCCCCCTCAGGACCCTCACACAGCTTTTTCCTTCAATTCGGTGAATTTTAGAATTTTCGGGAATCGGGAATTTTTTCAGACAATTTCGTAATTGCGCAATTTTCCAAAATAGGACCTTTGCGCAATTTATGAAATTACAGGGACTTTCCTGCAAATCGGAGTGCGAGGTGTCACCCCCTCACTGGCCGGTGAACCTGCACCGTCCATTGGGAGGCGGGACCCACCCGAAAAGATCCCGGAAATATCTCGGAAATATCCTGAAAATATCCTACAAATATCCCGTAAATATCTTAGATATTTTTCTTAAAATATTAATATATTTTTCCTAAAAGAAAATAAAATAAAAATAAAAATTAAAAACCCAAACCCTTCCCTGAACCGAGCCCGCAGCCACCCCCGGCCGGAGCGGCGAGCCCCGCCGGAGCCGCTCCGCCGGAGCCCCCCCCTCACCGGCGTCACCCCGCCGGAGCACCGCCCGCGGCGAGCCCTCCCCTCTCCCTCTCCTCCCCGCTCCCCCTCTCCTTTCTCCCGCCGTAGCCGAACCCCCTGCCCCCTCTTCCCTCTCCCCTCCGCCGGCGGCGAGCCCCGCCGAGCCCGCCCGCCGGAGCTCCCCCTCCGCGCGGCGAGCTACCCCCCCCCCCCCCCCGCCGGCCTCCCCCGACCCTTCCACTCTCCTCCTCCTCCTGTTCTTCTTCCCGACCTCCTCCATCCCACTCCTCCATGCTCACCTCCGCCTGACGACCCCCTGAGCTCGCCATCACCACCACCACCACCATCTCCTTCCCCGACTCTCCCTACTCCACCGCCACCCCCATCACCGACGACACCACCATCATCATCACCGCCTCCCTCTCTCCTCAGCTCCCTCTCCCCCTCCCAGCCTCTTCCCTCCACCGTCACCACCACCATCTGTCACCACCACCACCACCACCATCATCATCACCACCATCGACGCCATCTCCGTCGCTGCCCTCCGCCACCCGACCCCGCTGGTCTCGACAGCAGCCACCCTCTCCCCCAAGCCCTCTCCCCTCCGCCAGCGACTTCCCTGACTTCCTCCTCCGACACTCGTCGCCCTGCCCTGCCCGGCCGTCCCGCTGACCGACGAGCTCCACCTGAGCGCCTCCGGCGAAGCCCCGGCGAGCCTCCACTGGACTCGGACCGAACACAGCAGCTGGACACAACCTGGACACGTCCTGGACCCGGCTGACAGGACACAGTAGTGTCAAATTGGACACAAGGACACGTGAAATCAGCCTTCACAGAGCCCTGTTCAGGTATATTTTTCTCTCACCTCGTAGCTCTGTTTTCAATTCCGTCAGTTATGACACGTAGGCTAAGTGACCCTCTCGGTGCCCGTGCAACCCGCTCGGTGCATCGCGTCCTGTGGAAATCGCGGTACGCGATCCAAATACAGGAAAAACAACGACCCGATTCACCCCGGAACTGGGTACGCCCCGCCAAACGGGACGACTTGGTCGCACGCGGTCTTTACCAAAACGTGCGCGACGTTGATACGGACGTGTAGGAGTTCGGAGAAGTTGATTTGGATGTGCGTGCACACCGGAATCAACGCGTATCCGCCGACACCGTCCCGTATCCGTCAGTTCTGGAACACGCTGCAACTTTGTGTACACACGTCGGATCGAAACGAAACTTGCGCCATCGGACTCGTAGCGATACGCTGGTCCTGTGAGCCAAGTTTGGTTCGATTCTGAGAACGTTGGCAAAATCCCGTATCGTGGGCCCCACAGGCTCCACTTGACGGGCGATTTTGTGACCGACTCATCGGAATCCAATTCTGGAAGTTCCATTGGGTTCGTATCATCGTTCCTGACTTGTTGACACTAAGTTTGGCGAATTTGGAGACCTTTGACCCTGACACGTTCTTCGGTGCAAAGCGGCCCACATGTGGACCCCGCTTTGACCGAAAACTGTCATTTTTGCCCCTGTGTCCAAATTGGACTTAAGGACAGGCGTTTCTAGCTATTTGATATTTTCTGAGACTGTTAGTGATGTTTATTTCAGTATTCAGAGACATTTATTCTGAGGCCATAGTTCTGACTTTTGGCATTTGACATCTGGACATTATATTTGCAGCTCTCCCGCCAGGCAAGTATACCTTGCCTTGTTGTACTGTTTAAATTCAGTTATTGTTAGTTACATATTTATTTATTATATAAATGTGCGCGTCCGAGCAGACTCGGGTGCAGTCAACGAAGGCGTTGACGTTAGGACTTGTGCCTGACCTAGTGTTTAGTAGACCCACCTAAAGTTATGAAGTTATTGATATAACTTCTCAGGCCTTGACACGTATCATTACACGTCACAGAGTGAGTACATGTAGGGACGCGTGCCTCATGCGCGACTGGCCATCAGTGTGAGCAACACGTGTAGCGGTATTTAGCTCAGTTGTTTATTTTATTGAGACTTGCATCATAGTAGGAGGTGTCCACGTCGTTTTCACGACTTGTACATCTATATTGGGCGGGAAAGATACTAGTAGGCGTATGGGACACCCCCTCCTTATATATTCCTGTTGCCTGATACCATACTCTTCGGAGATGGGGCGTTCCTGTTACCATGCTGCTCGGAGATGGGGTATTGGTTTTCTTGTTCCCGTTACCATGCTCCGAGGAGGATGGGGTATTCCTATTTTATCCTTCGTACCATGCTCTGCAGGGATGGACGATTACAGAGTGCCCTTGAGTCAGGGGGCATATGACACATATACTAGCCAGTCACGACGATTGGTGAATTACGTCAGCATATGTCTAGCCCAAACATTCCCATGCGTACTACAAGGTCTTTAAATTGCATTCACTTAGATGGTTAGCACACCCCATTTATTTATTCAGTATTTACATTATGGCATGTTATTTTTATGTATCTTGCTATGTCCCTCTGAGGACCTGGTCCCCTGCCAGGTGTATATGTTCTTGAGTACTCGCAGGAGCACAGATCCGGACAGGCTACTTATGCTCCGAGGAGGTCTTCTCTTCGAGCCTCGTGATTGTCAGATGTTGTTCTTATATGGTGTGTATTCTGGTTCCTTTTATATTTTATTTCGACAGTAGATTTGATTTCATCTGACTGTCATTCTTAGATATCTGTATTGAGATCTAGTTACATGGTTATTGTTTATTCATATTTGACTTCTGTGGATGAGATTTAGATATTACCCTGTGACTTGTGATCAGTTTTACCACTTATGAATTATTGTTCATTATACAGCGTACGCACGTATATATGGTTTCCATATATTGGAGTTGCCATATATACGGGCCAGCTGGCATGGTTACGTGACCTAGTCCTACGTATTTTGGGACTGGGGCATGACATGTTTTTAGTGGTGGCCCATGCAGGTCAGAGCATATTGTCTCGGTTACGTTACTGTATCGAGCAAGCCTGCACCTAGGATTAGAATATAGAATCTCATCCATAATTGACTATGACTTATCTTCCTTCCAGTCTGTCCTACTTACATAATTGCATCCTGCTTGAATCCTGTGCTTCCCTAACAATTCCTTAAGTATAGCCCCTGCTAGAATATAGGAATCCCTGTTGATAGGATGATAATTATGGTAGCATTCCTAATAAGAATACCACTAGGGCACTGGCACATCCTTAAATTCAGACTACTTACTAAACCCTAGCATTCCTATTACCTAATGAACCCTAGCATCACTACCTATAGATTAACTTACCATTGCCCCTTGACGTATTTATGTATGACTAGAGTATAGTAAAGATACTACTAGGACTAGTTAGAAAATTTACCATAGTGTTAACCCTAGTCTTGAGGAACCTATAGAAATCTAAGGTTAAATACTAGGACTGAAACCTCATCCTATGATTGGATAAACCAGAGTTTTACGTCAGAGACCCTTTACCTTTGTTGGCGTGAAACCCATTTGACCGTTGTTGGCATAAGAACCAAACAACTGCCTAGTTGGCGTAAAAGCCAAATCATGTAGAAGCTTGTCACCTTTACGCCGCCCTTAGTCTTCTTTATCCTGCGTATAACGCATCATGCCAGCCACGTAGGTAACTGCACTGCATAAACCTGATGATTCCTGACTATTAGATAACCAGCGTATAGTACCTGATTAGGTGTAAAAATATAAAGATAGGATTTAAGAGTAATTGTTACAGCCTTAGCTTTCCCCAGACACGACCAATTCCTGCGCAGAGATACGCCTCGAGCCCTGTGTAAAAAGAAACAGCTTTTTGACGGGATTCCTGATTTTGTCTCGAGCGTATATGACTTGTATCCAATAAGTCCCTAAAACGACAACCTGGAACTCCGTGCAAACCCTCATCAACCATCCCCTCGATCGTTGTACAAGTACTTTTGTCAGAGGACAAGATTCATTAACTTAACTGACAAACTCATTGAGTTCTTGTACAACTTTACGCTGCAGCGTATGCTAGACTTTTTACGCTGGTAGATTTTTACGAAACCTTTAGGCAATACTTTACCCACAGACTTTGACGCATCAATCTTTTACGCTCAGACTTCCACGCGCAGACTTTTTACGCGGACAGCTCTGAAGCTCTTCTTTACGCTTCTCTGTTTTACGCGGATAACTCTAAAACCTATTTTACGCCGATAGTCTGAATCCCTGATTTACGCCAAACTACTTTGGATCCCTACCTTGCGCTAGACAATTTGAAATTCTGTTTTACGCAGACAGTTTCGAATTTATACCTTACGCCAAATTATCTTACCCCTGCATTACGCAGACAACCTCGAATCCCTACTTCACGCGGACCTTCTTGAAATCTCTGGTTTAGGCGGACAACCTATAGTGTTTATATAGATTATAGAACTTAGAAGGCCATACCTCTTTTGGGTCAACTAGCGACTTAGTCAAGGATTTAGAATAATAATTGTAGATTTTGTAGAGTCTTGTCTTTTTGTGAATATGAAGTGTTTTGTACTTCTCACATCATAATCTAGCGTACTTATACTACCTTGACTTATGCCGCTATTATAGCCTAGTTTTGCAAGCTTATTCCTTGTCAAGCTTGTTCTTGAGAGATGTATTATTGGAGTACTACACTAATACATTTCAGAATCAGTGTATTACGGTCTGATCAACCATAGTGCACTTGGTTCGCCCTTCACATAACTACTTTACGTGGATTGAGATATATAGTAATTTTTAGATAGATGTACTTGCCCTCTAGATATGTCTGAGCATATCGTACCAGCTATATAACCGTGCTGATACGAATATGTGAGTAAGGATTACCAAAATAGCATCTCAAATCCACGTCTGCTTTGACAATTCCCGTTGAATTATTTAAAACGCCTTGACCCTCATACTTCTAATCTATTACCTCCCCCTTGAACTCTTGATTATTGTTTTCCATCTTCCCTTATTTCGGAAAGACGAAACCTCGTGCTTAGTATAAATACGGAGTGTATTGTTTCTGTAGCTATTTCTGTTTGTTTCTTGGGTAATTACCAAACCCTATTATTAGATTTGATTGCAGCTTAAACGGTGCTACCTTTAGAATGACCTTCGCTACCTACCTGCGTTTTATTGCCGTTCCTGATACCTGTATCACTATGGCAACAAAATTTTTATTTTTCCTCGTAACTTGGATCAAGTTCAGAACTCAAGAATTACGATAGAAGATGTAGCATTTTGCTGACAGGAGTCTAAAAGGATTTCATCTGAATGAACAATTGATTGACTCCTGGATGGATAGCAGCACCTATGACTAGGTTGACTTGTAAGGATTGAGAATTCCTGTGGACCAACGAGTGTCAAGCCGCTTCCGAGGAGTTGAAGAAGCAACTGACCATAGCACCCGTATTAACTATCCGTCCGGATCAGGCGGTTATGTGATCTACAGACGCATCAGGAAATAGTTTGGGATGCGTATTAATACATGATAACAAGGTAATGACAGATGCATCCAGACAATTATAAGTGCATGAAAAGGATTTGGAACTTGCAACCGTCGTGATTACGCTGAAGCTATGGAGACATTACTTATATAGGAGACAATCCTAAGATTGCACGGCATACCAGTCAACATTGTACCAGACAAGGATTCGCGTGACCAGATCTGGTGGTCAACGCCGTAGAGACAGTTAAGTAAATACAAGGACACTTGCGAGCAGTGCAAGACAGACAACAGCAGTGGGCAGACCGTCATCATCGTCCCTTGGAATTCAAAGAGGACGATCAAGTCTTCTTGAAGATATCACCTACTAGAGGCACCATTCGGAGATCACCATTAGGCCGAGCTTATCGTATCGGAGCAACCCGTAGAAATCCTTGATCATCGAGAAAAGGTATTGAGGAATCAGTCTATTTCCCTTGGTCCGCGTAGCATGGAAGCATGGAGTGCCAGAAGAATCTACTTGGAAATGCGAGTACGACATACGTAAACGTTTTTCGAACCTATTCTTAACCCAAGATATAAATTACTTGGTTAAATTATATCTTATACCATCTCTGACTTCTACCCCGGCTTAGTTTTAATTTCGAGGACGAAATTTTTATAAGTTTGGTAGATTGTAAACCCCCTCGACCAGATTCCAGTATTTTAGGAATATTTTAAATAATTTAGGATTTATGATAATATTTTAATTTATTTTGCTTACATATCCTATTGACCTGTGCACCTGTCCATCACCGAATTATTTTGAGCTTTACCTTGACTGTTATCCCCGAACGAAGTTCACGTACCTCTCCTAGACATGTCAGTCTACTATCCTGCACTTTGTGCAACTCACAGATACCTTATTTTGAGCCTCATTTGAGACGCACAAATCTCGTTACAAACGTCCGTATTTAATTCCTAATTTAATTTCCAGACCTGTACCCATCCCTGTTCCAATAGCGATTTAAGGCCCAACATGCAACCGTTTTGTACAGACAAAAATACGTTATTTTTCTACACTGAGTATACTACATTTAGTGTATTGACACCGTAGAAAAATTATGGCCCTAACTGCCTCTAAATAATTAGAGAACACCGTGCGCAGTATTTATTAATTTAATAAATACGATAGCCCGTATCCCCCCAAAACCAGGCCCAGTCCCTGCCCAGACTCACCCCCGCCCCCTCAGGACCCTCACACAGCTTTTTCCTTCAATTCGGTGAATTTTAGAATTTTCGGGAATCGGGAATTTTTTCAGACAATTTCGTAATTGCGCAATTTTCCAAAATAGGACCTTTGCGCAATTTATGAAATTACAGGGACTTTCCTGCAAATCGGAGTGCGAGGTGTCACCCCCTCACTGGCCGGTGAACCTGCACCGTCCATTGGGAGGCGGGACCCACCCGAAAAGATCCCGGAAATATCTCGGAAATATCCTGAAAATATCCTACAAATATCCCGTAAATATCTTAGATATTTTTCTTAAAATATTAATATATTTTTCCTAAAAGAAAATAAAATAAAAATAAAAATTAAAAACCCAAACCCTTCCCTGAACCGAGCCTGCAGCCACCCCCGGCCGGAGCGGCGAGCCCCGCCGGAGCCGCTCCGCCGGAGCCCCCCCCTCACCGGCGTCACCCCGCCGGAGCACCGCCCGTGGCGAGCCCTCCCCTCTCCCTCTCCTCCCCGCTCCCCCTCTCCTTTCTCCCGCCGCAGCCGAACCCCCTGCCCCCTCTTCCCTCTCCCCTCCGCCGGCGGCGAGCCCCGCCGAGCCCGCCCGCCGGAGCTCCCCCTCCGCGCGGCGAGCTACCCCCTCCCCCCCCCCGCCGGCCTCCCCCGACCCTTCCACTCTCCTCCTCCTCCTGTTCTTCTTCCCGACCTCCTCCACCCCACTCCTCCATGCTCACCTCCGCCTGACGACCCCCTGAGCTCGCCATCACCACCACCACCACCATCTCCTTCCCCGACTCTCCCTACTCCACCGCCACCCCCATCACCGACGACACCACCATCATCATCACCGCCTCCCTCTCTCCTCAGCTCCCTCTCCCCCTCCCAGCCTCTTCCCTCCACCGTCACCACCACCATCTGTCACCACCACCACCACCACCATCATCATCACCACCATCGACGCCATCTCCGTCGCTGCCCTCCGCCACCCGACCCCGCTGGTCTCGACAGCAGCCACCCTCTCCCCCAAGCCCTCTCCCCTCCGCCAGCGACTTCCCTGACTTCCTCCTCCGACACTCGTCGCCCTGCCCTGCCCGGCCGTCCCGCTGACCGACGAGCTCCACCTGAGCGCCTCCGGCGAAGCCCCGGCGAGCCTCCACTGGACTCGGACCGAACACAGCAGCTGGACACAACCTGGACACGTCCTGGACCCGGCTGACAGGACACAGTAGTGTCAAATTGGACACAAGGACACGTGAAATCAGCCTTCACAGAGCCCTGTTCAGGTATATTTTTCTCTCACCTCGTAGCTCTGTTTTCAATTCCGTCAGTTATGACACGTAGGCTAAGTGACCCTCTCGGTGCCCGTGCAACCCGCTCGGTGCATCGCGTCCTGTGGAAATCGCGGTACGCGATCCAAATACAGGAAAAACAACGACCCGATTCACCCCGGAACTGGGTACGCCCCGCCAAACGGGACGACTTGGTCGCACGCGGTCTTTACCAAAACGTGCGCGACGTTGATACGGACGTGTAGGAGTTCGGAGAAGTTGATTTGGATGTGCGTGCACACCGGAATCAACGCGTATCCGCCGACACCGTCCCGTATCCGTCAGTTCTGGAACACGCTGCAACTTTGTGTACACACGTCGGATCGAAACGAAACTTGCGCCATCGGACTCGTAGCGATACGCTGGTCCTGTGAGCCAAGTTTGGTTCGATTCTGAGAACGTTGACAAAATCCCGTATCGTGGGCCCCACAGGCTCCACTTGACGGGCGATTTTGTGACCGACTCATCGGAATCCAATTCTGGAAGTTCCATTGGGTTCGTATCATCGTTCCTGACTTGTTGACACTAAGTTTGGCGAATTTGGAGACCTTTGACCCTGACACGTTCTTCGGTGCAAAGCGGCCCACATGTGGACCCCGCTTTGACCGAAAACTGTCATTTTTGCCCCTGTGTCCAAATTGGACTTAAGGACAGGCGTTTCTAGCTATTTGATATTTTCTGAGACTGTTAGTGATGTTTATTTCAGTATTCGGAGACATTTATTCTGAGGCCATAGTTCTGACTTTTGGCATTTGACATCTGGACATTATATTTGCAGCTCTCCCGCCAGGCAAGTATACCTTGCCTTGTTGTACTGTTTAAATTCAGTTATTGTTAGTTACATATTTATTTATTATATAAATGTGCGCGTCCGAGCAGACTCGGGTGCAGTCAACGAAGGCGTTGACGTTAGGACTTGTGCCTGACCTAGTGTTTAGTAGACCCACCTAAAGTTATGAAGTTATTGATATAACTTCTCAGGCCTTGACACGTATCATTACACGTCACAGAGTGAGTACATGTAGGGACGCGTGCCTCATGCGCGACTGGCCATCAGTGTGAGCAACACGTGTAGCGGTATTTAGCTCAGTTGTTTATTTTATTGAGACTTGCATCATAGTAGGAGGTGTCCACGTCGTTTTCACGACTTATACATCTATATTGGGCGGGAAAGATACTAGTAGGCGTATGGGACACCCCCTCCTTATATATTCCTGTTGCCTGATACCATACTCTTCGGAGATGGGGCGTTCCTGTTACCATGCTGCTCGGAGATGGGGTATTGGTTTTCTTGTTCCCGTTACCATGCTCCGAGGAGGATGGGGTATTCCTGTTTTATCCTTCGTACCATGCTCTGCAGGGATGGACGATTACAGAGTGCCCTTGAGTCAGGGGGCATATGACACATATACTAGCCAGTCACGACGATTGGTGAATTACGTCAGCATATGTCTAGCCCAAACATTCCCATGCGTACTACAAGGTCTTTAAATTGCATTCACTTAGATGGTTAGCACACCCCATTTATTTATTCAGTATTTACATTATGGCATGTTATTTTTATGTATCTTGCTATGTCCCTCTGAGGACCTGGTCCCCTGCCAGGTGTATATGTTCTTGAGTACTCGCAGGAGCACAGATCCGGACAGGCTACTTATGCTCCGAGGAGGTCTTCTCTTCGAGCCTCGTGATTGTCAGATGTTGTTCTTATTTGGTGTGTATTCTGGTTCCTTTTATATTTTATTTCGACAGTAGATTTGATTTCATCTGACTGTCATTCTTAGATATCTGTATTGAGATCTAGTTACATGGTTATTGTTTATTCATATTTGACTTCTGTGGATGAGATTTAGATATTACCCTGTGACTTGTGATCAGTTTTACCACTTATAAATTATTGTTCATTATACAGCGTACGCACGTATATATGGTTTCCATATATTGGAGTTGCCATATATACGGGCCAGCTGGCATGGTTACGTGACCTAGTCCTACGTATTTTGGGACTGGGGCGTGACATAAATAATAAAAACTGAGCATGAACATGGATGCTCAAGAGAAATCTTCAGCTAAGACCTCGTCCTCGAATGGTGGTACAGCTCCTGGATCAGCTCCTGCTCCGGTCCCGTAAACCTCGGGATAAACCTCGTCTGCAAAATCTGGGGACAAAATCCGGATCCAGGTCCTCAGGGGACATAGCAAGGTACAAGAAAGCTCATGCCAATAAATAAATAAGCAGTGCAGCAAATAAATAACTAAATGAAACAATGGGGTAAATATGTAACCATCTAAATGAAATGCAAGTGAGAGCAGCACGAATACTCAAGCTGAGACCACTACAAGCTCTGTGTCTGGGAGCCGGTAGCAGCAATAACTATGTGTTTACTATGTGTTTACTATATTTTATATATATATAATCAGCCTGTAGCCTGTGTGTCTCTCCCCACCCAATGTAACCACGCATATCATGTCCATAACGTCTCATGTCCATGTCAAGCGCGATCATAGCTAAATACAACAAGTCATAATGTATATAGAATATAAAATCTATGTCAAGTCCTGTATCCTATACAGAATCACCACGAATATCTCGGAAAAATCCTGTCTCATGAATAGTGTCAAGTGTCCTGGGTCATAGGGTACTTGATGAGACAAGTACGAGAATATAAAGTGTCACGAATGTCCATCTCTAGATGACCGTACCCAACACTGCTTACAGTGTTGGCACCCGACTGATAATCGAACGCTAAGTACGTCACACGGCCCTAGGTTGAGCATGCACATCACTATATATAAAGCAAGGAAAATAAATAACTAAGCTGCAGAGTTTGGCAAGGTACACTTGCCTGATGTTTGAATATCAACTATCGTCCTGGTATCGGTGGATCCGGTAGGTACTACTCCGAAAGCTGTAATAAATATCACTAACAGTCTCAGAAGATGTCAAATAGCTGGAAATGCCTGTCCTTACGTCCAATTTGGACACAGGGGCAAAAAGGTCAATTTCGGGCCAAAACGGGTTCCATAGGTGGGCCCACTTTGCACCGAAGAGCGTGCCTAGGGTAACAGTCTCTAAATGGGACAAACTATGGGTCAAACAACTCCAAATGTCAATACGAACCCAACGGTATGTCCAAATGTGGATTTTGATGGGCCGAACAGAATTTGGTCCAAAAAGTCAACTGTGGGGCCCGCCAATTGGCGATCTGGTCAACCGTCTCAGAAATGCGTGAAAATTGGGTCACAGGACCAGCGCGTTACCACGAGTCCAGTGGCGCAAGTTTCGTCAT
Organism: Iris macrosiphon; assembly: GCA_036927795.1. Classification (NCBI taxonomy): domain Eukaryota; kingdom Viridiplantae; phylum Streptophyta; class Magnoliopsida; order Asparagales; family Iridaceae; genus Iris; species Iris macrosiphon. Next base: position 32,323,309 of record JAYESA010000020.1, on the reverse strand, counting down.
AATCTGACAAGCGTGCACAAAATACTCGCGAGTTCCACAAAAGTGGCGACACAAAATGTGTCCGCGGATACGGCCTGATTCCGGCGCGCACACGCGTCCGAATCAGTCCCCACGAATTTTCACGTGTCTGATTATGCTGTGTGCACCATTCGGTACACTTGGCACACGGCGGGGCGGTCCCGTTTGGCAGGGCGCGCTCCGATCTCCAACTTTTGGAAAACCGAAAAAAGTGGGTGCGCACAGTTTTGTGACGAATATAATTCTGTCCACAGCGACTAATAGCACAAAGTTATTATACAGAAAATAAACTAGGTCATGTAATCTACAGGTATCAAAAAGAATCATCGAATTCGGATCTCTGTGGTGGGAGATACGAACTCGACAATATGGGCGGTCATCGCAAGTTTCTGCGATTTCAGAATTCTGTCTGCTCGCGCTGACTTGGGCGCTATTTTTCACCTAGGGGCACACGTTTTCCGAGGTTGACTATAAAACAAATACTGGAGAGGGTTGAGGGAAGATCATACCTATGAAAACGGAACAGCGTTTGGATGAGCGAATCAACGGAAAAACACGCCGGAGCGAAGGTGCCTCGAGTGGGAAACTGCAGTTCGCGATGTCGGCGTCGACGGGGTGGTTGGATGGCTTGGCGGGGCTTCTCTGGATGTGGTGACGACTCTAGATGGGAAGAGAAGGTCTGGAAATTAGGTTAGGGTTTTTGGGATGCTATTATATATATATATATATATATTATATTAAGAGAGAGGGGGAAGTTGGAGGCGGGTTTGGACGGGTCGCGGGTTATCCGCGTGAAGCAAAGGCTGAAGAGAAGTTGCTGAAGAGCTAAGTTACTTAGGAGCGGTCATACTATGCAGCAAGTGCTGAAGGGATAATAGAACGCTAAGTTTGCTGCAAGGAATTTGCAAGGCTAAAGGAATAGTTGCTTATTATTATTAATATTATTATTATATTATTATACTTAGTTACTTTAATTAATAATTCTTTTCCTTTCTTCTCTTTATATATATATACATATATATATATATATTTGTATATACATATATATATATATATACTCATAAGAAAATTTATAGAATAGGGTATTGCACATCGTTAGGCTAGCAACTGCTCAAGGGGTCTCCTACATGGAATAAATTCCGAAAAATTTCTGATGGTCCCACAAGTCCTCTAAGTGCCCGAACACCTAACATAAAAATTATTAAAAATCTATTTCTCCTATTTGGACCTAATTACTATAATTTAATTAATAATTAATAAATAAAAATATATATATACGATTTTCTAGGAAGGGGATTTTATATTCTATCCAACTTATAAAAATTTCGTCCTCGAAATTAAAATTAAGCCACGATAGAATGCAATGATGGTATAAGATTTGCATTGTTTAAAATGCAAGGTTAGGTTTAAAGGGATGGGCGATGTTGCACGTCGCACATCCTGAAAAAAAAAAATCATGGAAAAATCCATATGAGCGAAAAATAGGTTTCTTCATGTGTCATGTCCAATGGTGTGGACACATAAATGCTCCTTTAGAAATGGTTTGAGTCCAATATATTTCCATTTTCACTTATAAAATTTTGTATGCCTCAACTCTTTAAATTCCATTCACATCCTCATTATTTCAAATAGGTCGTCCAACCAAAATTTTAATCCTTAATTCAATTCACCAAATTGAAAAATAATTTAAATGCAGTCCACCAATATTCAAGTCTGAAATTCTATATTTATCCTCTAAATTCAAATTGGTGATTCTACCTTCATTGTTCAAAAACTTAACTCATGCACTTAAAGTATAAATATTGGGTCCTCAATATCAATTCATTGATCCTCATTATCTTAGTCATCCTTCTAAATTTCTCAAAATTACAATGGCTTGAACCTCTCCCAATCTAATCTTACTCGATCACAATCTAAAAGAAATTCCTCCCGAGTTGACAATGCACTACTACCCAACTTAGAATTTATCCACCTATCACCTAAGGCTATATACCTTAAGGAAATATCCCTTAATTTATTTACTCATGTCGTTCAATCCTCGAAACTACAATGCCGATCATATCACATATGATATGTCCTTAATTACGAAAGGATAATCCTCGAGTATGTGATCGGCCTACGGGGTATATCTAGTACTCTCTGTGTATCAAACTTTATACCCAGCACGAGGTTTCGTCTTTCCGAAATAAGGGAAGGCGAAGATCAATAATAAAGAGTTCAAGGGCAGCGTAATAGAATAGAAGTATTGGGATCAAGGCGTTTAAAGAATTCAATTGGAAATTGTCAAAGCAGTTGTGGATTAAAATCCTATTTTGGTAATCCTTTGTTTGCCTGCTCGTATTAGTACAGTTATGTAATCGATACGAGATATCAGACATGTCTAGGGCAAGTATAATTGTCTACTAATCACTACATATCTCAATCCACGTAAAGTAGCGTTACAAAGGGCGAATCGGGCGCACTAAGGTTAGCTAGACCTTCATACACTAATTCTGAAATGTATTATTGTGGGCGCCCACTAATACATATGTCATGAACAAGCTTGATAAAGAATAAGCTTGCAAAAACTAGGCTATAATAGCAGCATAATTCGAGGTAACACAGAAAATATAACGCTGGATTATGATGAGAGAAGTTACAAATAATTCAAGTTGCAAAACAAAACAACATAAGCAACAATAGCAAAAGATTCTACAATCTCTACAGTTATCATATTAATTCCTTGTCTAAGTCAATGGTCGGCAAAGTTGGGGTGTGAGCCTCTATGTTCTATAGTCTGAATAAACACTATCATCTTATGTTAACATACAATTAATGTCATTCAGTTATACTTTATCAATGGATCACAAGGGCTATGTGATACTAGGTGGTGAGGTATACTACCAAATTTAAAATAATTAACTACTATTGTATTGTCTTAAGGATACCGTAAAAGCTCCTATTAAGGTCTATGAGAAGAGGTCTTGGTACTTGTTAGGGTATCCTCTTATATTACATAGGTCATGGTCATCTTACCTCTTAGTCATAGTGCTTATAGAACAAGTGTCAATAGTAAGGATAGAAGAGTTACTGGCCGTTTAAGGGAAAAGGGATCTCGCTTGTATCGAGGTGAGGGTACAAATTACACGATTTAAAACTAAGGGTTAATCATTGGTCACAATCTACAAAACAACTTAAACTTATCAAGTTCTAACTACCAAGCATAAAGATTTTACACTCAAGGCTACAACTATAAGCCTAGCAAACTATGAGCCCTTAACAAAGAACAAATTTACTTGGCCTACTATCTGAAGTGTCAGATGGCACGAGTTGAAAGATGGAGAGAAGAAACGTAATTAGCCGTCGCAAAATAGCGAGCGCTATGGTCGCAGGGAAACAATCTATAAAATAAAGATAGAGGGCTCTAGATGGCATCATGGTTCTCTAAGGGGGTGGCATGCTAGTTGCCATGTTCGGGGTATGATCAAGGGTGAAGTATTGATTACATTCCTCTAGGCTTCCTAGGTACTGTCTACTAATAACAAGACAATGATATAAGTTTTATAGTTCCAATATCATCTAACTATGAAGGTTAGGCTCAGTCCTAATGTTAAGTTTTGGTTTTCTATGGGTTCCTCAATGCTAGGGGCAAACATTATGGTAACCTTCTAACTAATTCTAGTAGTGTCTATACTACTCTCAAGTCTTCTTAATACATCAAGGGTAATGGTATGCCAATCTAAAGATAAGGAATTCTAGGTTCACTAGATATTCTAAACTTAGAGGTGTGTCTATATCTCGTTGTATTCTAAATAGGTGCTACTCTAATTATCATCTATCAACAGGAACTTCTATATTCTAGGAAAAGGCTATACTTAAAGAACTATTAGGGGAGTACAGGAATCAAGCAGGATGCAATTGTTCAAAATAGAACATATAGGGGGAAGATGAATCATAGTTAATTGTGGATGAGATCCTATATTCTAGTCCTAGGTGCAGGCTGGTCCGGTCCCTAAGTTGAAACCGAACTATTTAGTCGTAGACCTGCATGGGCCACCACAAAAACTGTCACGCCCCAGTCCCAAAATACCGAGGGACTGGACGCGTGTCAACGGCCAGCAGTACGCACCGATGGACCAACTCAATAATATGGATCCATCAGGGCATACTTAAGCTGTAAAATAAGTCTACGACAATCATGGCACAACTAATCTCATCCACACAAGATATAAAATATGATCCACAGAACAAATAAGGAATGTAAATCATCAGCAAGTCTCACAAAGTACTTCGGGGAAACAACCCGATAAATATCTAGTACAAAGGTTCATCTGACCAGAATATAAAAGACTGAAATAAATAATAAAAGCTGAGCATAAACATGGATGCTCAAGAGAAGTCTTCAGCTAAGACCTCGTCCTCGGATGGTGGTACAACTCCTGGATCAGCTCCTGCACCGGTCCCGTAGATCTCGGGATAAACCTCATCTGCAAAAGCTGGGGACAAAATCCGGATCCAGGTCCTCAGGGGACATAGCAAGGTACAAGAAAGCTCATGCCAATAAATACAGATAAGCAGTGCAGCAATTAAATAACCAAATGAACAATGGGTAAATATGTAACCATCTAAGTGTAAATGCAAGTGAGAGCAGCACTAGTCTCAGGCTGAGCCACTACAAGCTCTGTGTCGGGGAGCCGGTAGCGGTAATAACCGGTAGTGGGTCTAGCTCTGCTACGAGAGTCTACGACCTCTCAATAATAGAAGATATATATATGTAAACAGCCTGTAGCCTGTGTGTCTCTCCCCACCCAATGTAACCACGCATATCATGACCATAACGTCTCATGCCCATGTCAAGCGTGATCATAGCTAAATGCAACCAGTCATACCGTATCTAAGAATATAATGTCCATGTCCTATATCCTATACAGAATCACCACGAATATCTCGGGAAAATCCTGTCTCATGAATAGTGTCCAGTGTCCTGGGTCATAGAGTACTTGATAAGACAAGTACGAGAATAAAGTGTCACGGATGTCCATCTCTAGATGACCGTACCCAACACTGCGTACAGTGTCGGCACCCGACTGATAATCGGACACTAAGTACGTCACACGGTCCTAGGTTGAGCATGCACAGCAATATATATATAATAAGCAAGGAAAATAGATAACTAAGCTGCATAGAGTGGCAAGGTACACTTGCCTGATGTTTGAATGTCAACTGTCGTCCTGGTATCTGTGGGTCCGGTAGGTACTACTCCGAAAGCTGTAATAAATATCACCAACAGTCTCAGAAGATGTCAAACTGCTGGAAATGCCTGTCCTTACGTCCAATTTGGACACAGGGGCAAAAAGGTCATTTTCGGGCCAAAGCGGGTTCCACCTGTGGGCCACTTTGCACCGAAAAGCGTGTCAGGGTCAAAGGTCTCCAAATTCTGCAAACTCAGTGTCTATAAGTCAGGAACGACGATACGAACCCAACGGAACTTCCAGAATTGGATTCCGATGAGCCGATCACAAAATCACCCGTCAAGTGGAGCCTATGGGGCCACGATACGCGATTTTGTCAACGTTCTCAGAATTGAACCAAACTTGGCTCACAGGACCAGCGTATTACTACGGATCCGATGGCGCAAGTTTCGTCTCGATCCGACGTGTGTACACGAAGTTACAGCGTGTTTCAGAATCGACAGATACGGGGTGTTGTCGGCGGATACGCGTTAATTTCGGGGTGCACGCACCTCCGAATCGACTTCTGCGAAATCCTACACGACCGTATCAATGTCACGCACAGTTTGGTAAAGACCGCGTGCGACCAAGTCGTCCCGATTGGCGGGGCGGACTCAGTTCCGAGGTAAAATAGGGCATTGTTTTTTCCTGTTTTGGATCGCGGTGTACGACCACTACAAGACGCGATGCACCGAGCGAGTTGCACGGGCACCGAGAGGGGTATACAGTCTACGCATAGCAATCGACAGAATTGAAAACGGAGTTGCGAGTGGGAAGAAATCAATACCTGAACAGGGCTCCGTGGGTTCTGTTTTCCAAGTGACCGAGAGCCAATTCCGTGTCCTGGTTCAGAGTTTCTGCTTCCTCGTGTCCGCGGAGTCGCTGAGAGGCGGATGAGTCGCGCTCGGGGCGGACTGTGCTCACGGCGGAGGGGTGAGGCCGCGAGTTGATCGTCGAAAATGGCGGCGTCCAGCGGACTCCGGAGAGGTCGGCCTTCGAAGGGGATGGCCGCGGGTCCAGATCGGTCGGCGACGGCCTGGGTCAGGTCGGTCTGCTGTGAAGTCGGCGGCTAGGTCGACGACTGACGGATCGCGGTGTGGCAGCGATGGGAGGCGTCAAGGTCGACGACTGAAGGGTCGCGGGCTCGACGACTGACGGGTCGCGGGCTCGACGTCGATCGGCGGCGAAGGTGAGTCGCTCGGCTACACCGGTGGCAAGGTCGGGATGAGGGTCTCCGTGTCGAGGCGAAGATGGCGGCTAGGGCTTGGCACGAACGCCGAAGGGGAGGGATTTATAGGTTTTGTACAGTACATCCGGCGGCTAGGGCTTCCTCTGCGGGTTTCGGGTTGGTTTGGTTCGGGTTTGGTTTGGTTTACAATCCAAATAGCTTTTGGTCCTCGATACGTTGCTCCGGTGTCCAATAAATTCACCGAAAAATGCCACGCGTCCAGTTCTCCATTATACACAATAAATTTTTACTTCCAGAATATTTTAACCCCATTAAGCCACACTTAAAATTATTTAACCCACAAAACCTTAGTGACAGACATCCAGAAAAATACCTAAAATATACGGAAAATTATATTAATTTCACTTCGAAAATTTAGGGTGTTTACAATCTTCCCTCCTTAAAAGGATTGCGTCCTCGCAATCAAAGAATAAGCTACTAAAGAAAGAGTTATGGAAATACAAGGTGGCCTAGTTTACAACTGCCTCCTCGAACAAATGGGGGTATCGCTGGCGCATACTATCTTCTCGTTCCCAAGTCGATTCGCCTGGTGAATGATACTTCCAAGCTACTCGAACCAGTCTGATCGTCTGTCCCCGCAATGTCTTCTCACTGACGTCGAGGATGCCAACTGGTTGTTCCTCATATCTCAAACTTGGGCCTACTGCGATCTCTGAATGATCGACTACGTGACTTGGGTCGGTCACGTACCTTCGCAGCTGCGAGACGTGGAATACGTCATGCACTCCCTCTAAGGATGGAGGTAATGCAAGCCGATAAGCCACCTCACCAACGCGCTCGAGGATGTCAAATGGCCCAATATACCTTGGGCTCAGCTTGCCTCTGCTCCCGAATCTGATAGTACCCCGAGTGGGCGAAATCCTCAAGAACACGTGATCTCCTTCCTTGAACTCTAGGGGACGCCGGTGTGTATCAGCCCAATACTTCTGTCTGTCCTGAGCTGCTCTTAGATGATTCTGTATCTGCTTTACCTTCTCCACTGTCTGCGTTACCAATTCTGGACCCAGTATTTGACGTTCACCAACGTCACTCCAACACACAGGTGATCTGCACTTCCGTCCGTATAAAGCTTCAAATGGCGCCATCTGAATGCTGGCCTGATAACTGTTATTGTAGGAGAACTCTACTAAGTGCAAATGATCTTCCCAAGATCCTCCAAAATCTAGCATACATGATCGCAACATGTCCTCCAAGATCTGAATGGTGCGCTCCGATTGTCCATCTGTCTGCGGGTGGTATGCCGTACTGAATTTGAGTCTGGTGCCTAGACTCTCTTGCATGCTTCTCCAGAAATGAGATATAAATCTCGAATCTCGATCCGATACAATACTAACAGGTACTCCATGTAATTTGACGATTTGTCGCATATACATGTCAGCTAGTACCTCTGTGGACTGTCCAACTCTAAATGGCAAGAAGTGTGCCGATTTAGTGAGTCGATCCACTATCACCCATACTGCGTCTCTTCCGCTGGGGCTTCTCGGAAATCCTGTGACAAAATCCATCGTGATGTGCTCCCACTTCCATTCCGCTATCGGAAGCGGCTGTAACATACCTGCAGTTCTCTGATGTTCGGCCTTCACTTGCTGACATACTAAGCATTTGGTCACAAATCTTGCGATCTCTCTCTTCATTCCATGCCACCAGTAATACTGTCTCAAGTCCCGATACATCTTGGTTCCTCCTGGGTGAACAGAGTACATAGAGCTATGCGCTTCAGTCATTAACTCCTGTCTCAATTCTCCATTTGGGAGATACAGGCGATTTTCGAACATTAATATTCCGTCTTCGTGGATGCGTAGTCCTGTCTGCATACCTGCTTCTGTCTTTTCTTTGAGTCTTCGGAATCTAGCATCGGTGGGCAATGCTTCTTTAATCTTCTCCACGAGTGATGACTGAATCTCAAGGTTAGCCATCAATCCATTCTGTCCCGGTACGATAACCTCTATCTGTAGCTCCTGTAAATCTCTCAATAACTCGGGCTGCATCGTCAAGAAATACGCCGTAGGCTTCCTGCTGAGTGCATCTGCAACCACATTCGCCTTTCCCGGGTGATACTGCAGATCTATGTCAAAATCTACCATCAGTTCCAGCCAGCGTCTCTGTCTCATGTTAAGCTCCTTCTGAGTATACACATACTTTAGACTCTTGTGATCAGTAAAGATTTCTACCCTCTCTCCATAAAGATAGTGTCTCCATATCTTCAATGCAAATATCACTGCTGCTAGCTCCAGATCATGTGTCGGGTAGTTCTTCTCGTGGTCCTTCAACTGTCTTGACGCATAAGCAATAACTTTCCCATGTTGCATCAAAACACATCCTAATCCGCTGCCTGATGCATCACTGTAAACAACAAAACCTCCTGACCCTGAAGGAAGAGTCAAGACAGGTGCTGTTGTTAATCTTCTCTTCAGTTCTTCAAAAGCCTTCTGGCAGTCTTCTGTCCATACAAACTCCTGATCCTTTCGTGTCAGCTTCGTCATTGGTTCTGCAATCCTCGAGAAATTCTCTACAAACCTTCGGTAATATCCCGCAAGTCTGAGAAAACTTCTCACCTTTGCGACTGATGTGGGTGTAGGCCATGTCTCAATTGCTGCAACCTTCTCTGGATCTACTGAAAGTCCTTCTCCTGATATGATGTGTCCCAAGAAAGGCACTTTGTTCATACAGAACTCACACTTACTGAGTTTGGCATATAACTTCTCTTGCCTCAAGGTCTCTAACACGATTCTAAGATGCTCCTCGTGCTCTTCAGGGCTCTTGGAATATATGAGAATGTCATCAATGAACACCACTACGAATTTATCCAAGAACTGATGAAAGACCATGTTCATTAAGCTCATAAACACTGCTGGCGCGTTGGTTAAACCAAACGACATCACCAAGAACTCGTAATGCCCATACTTCGTCCTGAAAGCTGTCTTCGGGATGTCTTCCTTCCTCACCTTGATCTGATGATAGCCGGATCTAAGGTCAATCTTCGAGAATACCCTTGCACCACTCAATTGATCGAATAGATCATCAATTCGTGGTAAGGGATACCTGTTCTTGATGGTGACAGCATTTAGTGCCCGATAATCAATACACAACCGTACTGTTCCATCCTTCTTCGGCACAAATAAGATGGGTGCTCCCCAAGGTGAAACACTGGACCGAATAAAACCCTTCTCCAAAAGATCATCAACCTGTTCCTTCAACTCCACTAACTCCTTAGGTGCTAGCCGATAAACCGATGAAATGATTGGCTCTGCTCCTGGAGTTAAGTCTATTGTGAATTCTATTTCCCGATCAGGCGGTAAACCTGGAAGATCATCAGAAAATACATCCACAAAACCTGATATGACTCTTGGGTAACCTGTCTCCTCTTCTACAGATAATACCCTAAGAGTAGGCTGAACTCCTTGCTCTACTGCTCCTCGGAGAAACTCAAATTCTGGATGGCCAGGCGGTCTAAATATAACCTTTCCAAGCCGACAATCAAGAGTCGCATGGTACTGACTCAACCAGTCCATACCAAGTACAACGTCATAGTCAGGCATAGAAAAGATCAAAAATTGAGCTCGCATCTCTCGGCCACAAACTACTACAGAACATGATCTACAGACGTCACTAACCGGAATAATACCGCCTCCCGTAAGAATTCTCTTCATCTTCGGAAGGGGTGCGGTAGCTACTCTATGGGTGGCTACAAAGCTAGCTGCTATAAATGAATGCGATGCTCCAGAATCAAATAAAACTACAGCTGGTAATGAAGCTACTAAAATAGTACCTGCGATGACCTCGCCTGCTGTAGCCTCCTCCTCAACAGCTAATGGGAATGCCTGTCCCCGTCCCTGAGCTGGACCTCTCTGCTGCTGCTGCTGCTGATGAAATAGGGCTGCCTGTGGTGCCAGGGGTGGTCTCTGCTGGTTCCCTCCGGGGGCTGGTGGTCTGACCCCACCAACTCCTGTCTGTTGGGCTCCTGCTGCTGGATAAGCTGGTCGTGGTGCAGGCAATGCTAGTCTTGGTGCTCCGTCTCGGCGTTCGGAACAGTCCCTGGAAAAGTGCTGGCTGGATCCGCAGCTCAAACATAGTCCCAACTTACGCCTGCATTCCTTCTCAATGTGTCCTACCTTGCCGCAGTGGTGACAAGTAGGAAAATGTCTGTCTCTCTGTGCTGCTCTATCTGGCATACCCCTTTGGGCTCGCTTTGCGGAATCCCCATGTGCTGGCCTGGATGGTGCTGATGTGACAGGCCTCTTCAGATTAGATTCCCTCCTGGTGACGCGCTCCAAGCGTCGGGCTGCTGCAAGGACATCGGTATAAGAGGTAGGTGCTACCGTTCCAATCACTCTCTGAAGCTCGAACTTCAAGCCGTCAAAGAACTTCTCTGCTTTTTCTTCCTCCGTTGAAATCAGTGTTGGGGCAAAGCGGCTCAGGCGAATAAATTCCGTATTGTATTTCTCCACTGACTTGCTGCCTTGGATAAGGCGGTTGAACCTGTCTCTGAGCTCTGACCGTGCGACTGCCGGGATGTACATCTCTTGGAAGAGTCTAGAGAATTCTTCCCATGTGACTCTGTCCTGTTCAAGTCTCCTCTCTTCTGCTAGCCACCAGTGATGCGCATTATCAGTTAACTGCATTCTAACTGCAGTCATCCACTTCTCTCTCGGAAGTTCAGCGGCTTCCAACTGATGCTGAATGTTGGTGAGCCACTCATGAACTTCCGTTGGCCCTTCCTTACCAGAAAATATGCGAGGTTTGAGGTGACGGAAATCAGTGATAGATCCTGTCGCTGTTCGCCTCGTTGGGGGATTTGCCTGCTCCAATGCGGATACCAGGCTGGTCCTCAGATACTCGGCCTCCTGCCGATGGGCCTCCTGCTGAATCTGTTGCTGTGCTTGCATCATAGCATACATCATCTAGAACATTTGTTGCCCGTCCATGGCTTGTCCTGGCGGGAATACTGGCATCTGGGGAGTGAATTATGGTGGAGGTGTGATGTCATCTCTCCGGAACCTTGGATTAGGCTGACCGGTTTGATCACTCTGCGATGCTTGTCCTCCATCCCCTGGTGTCACTCCGTCTCCATAAGTAACCACAGCGTCGTGTGGCGTATCCAAAGGAATATCCTCTCTGTTCCCGGAATCTATTGCTCTGCAATCAAAATATAAACTGTAAGAACGCTCAGAGGAATCAATACAGGATGCAGTTCAAGTAACAAATTTCGAGTTCGATATAGAGTTCAACAATGGTTAAATAATGGATGAGAACCTAGAACTTATCCTATCCTTAGGGCAGGCTGGTTCGGTCCCTAGGTTGAAACCGAACAATTTAGTCGTAGACCTGCATGGGCCACCACAAAAACTATGTCACGCCCCAGTCCCAAAATACCGAGGGACTGGACGCGTGTCAACGGCCAGCAGTACGCACCGATGGACCAACTCAATAATATGGATCCATCAGGGCATACTTAAGCTGTAAAACAAGTCTACGACAATCATGGCACAACTAATCTCATCCACACAAGATATAAAATATGATCCACAGAACAAATAAGGAATATAAATCATCAGCAAGTCTCACAAAGTACTTCGGGGAAACAACCCGATAAATATCTAGTACAAAGGTTCATCTGACCAGAATATAAAAGACTGAAATAAATAATAAAAGCTGAGCATAAACATGGATGCTCAAGAGAAGTCTTCAGCTAAGACCTCGTCCTCGGATGGTGGTACAACTCCTGGATCAGCTCCTGCACCGGTCCCGTAGATCTCGGGATAAACCTCATCTGCAAAAGCTGGGGACAAAATCCGGATCCAGGTCCTCAGGGGACATAGCAAGGTACAAGAAAGCTCATGCCAATAAATACAGATAAGCAGTACAGCAATTAAATAACCAAATGAACAATGGGTAAATATGTAACCATCTAAGTGTAAATGCAAGTGAGAGCAGCACTAGTCTCAGGCTGAGCCACTACAAGCTCTGTGTCGGGGAGCCGGTAGCGGTAATAACCGGTAGTGGGTCTAGCTCTGCTACGAGAGTCTACGACCTCTCAATAATAGAAGATATATATATGTAAACAGCCTGTAGCCTGTGTGTCTCTCCCCACCCAATGTAACCACGCATATCATGACCATAACGTCTCATGCCCATGTCAAGCGTGATCATAGCTAAATGCAACCAGTCATACAGTATCTAAGAATATAATGTCCATGTCCTATATTCTATACAGAATCACCACGAATATCTCGAGAAAATCCTGTCTCATGAATAGTGTCCAGTGTCCTGGGTCATAGAGTACTTGATAAGACAAGTACGAGAATAAAGTGTCACGGATGTCCATCTCTAGATGACCGTACCCAACACTGCGTACAGTGTCGGCACCCGACTGATAATCGGACACTAAGTACGTCACACGGTCCTAGGTTGAGCATGCACAGCAATATATATATAATAAGCAAGGAAAATAGATAACTAAGCTGCATAGAGTGGCAAGGTACACTTGCCTGATGTTTGAATGTCAACTGTCGTCCTGGTATCTGTGGGTCCGGTAGGTACTACTCCGAAAGCTGTAATAAATATCACCAACAGTCTCAGAAGATGTCAAACTGCTGGAAATGCCTGTCCTTACGTCCAATTTGGACACAGGGGCAAAAAGGTCATTTTCGGGCCAAAGCGGGTTCCACCTGTGGGCCACTTTGCACCGAAAAGCGTGTCAGGGTCAAAGGTCTCCAAATTCCGCAAACTCAGTGTCTACAAGTCAGGAACGATGATACGAACCCAACAGAACTTCCAGAATTGGATTCCGATGAGCCGATCATAAAATCACCCGTCAAGTGGAGCCTGTGGGGCCCACGATACGCGATTTTGTCAACGTTCTCAGAATCGAACCAAACTTGGCTCACAGGACCAGCGTATTACTACGGATCCGATGGTGCAAGTTTCGTCTCGATCCGACGTGTGTACACGAAGTTACAGCGTGTTTCAGAATCGACGGATACGGGGTGTTGTCGGCGGATACGCGTTGATTCCGGGGTGCACGCACCTCCGAATCGACTTCTGCGAAATCCTACACGACCGTATCAACGTCACGCACAGTTTGGTAAAGACCGCGTGCGACCAAGTCGTCCCGATTGGCGGGGCGGACTCAGTTCCGAGGTGAAACAGGGCGTTGTTTTTTCCTGTTTTGGATCGCGGTGTACGACCACTACAAGACGCGATGCACCGAGCGAGTTGCACGGGCACCGAGAGGGGTATACAGTCTACGCATAGCAATCGACGGAATTGAAAACGGAGTTGCGAGTGGGGAGAAATCAATACCTGAACAGGGCTCCGTGGGTTCTGTTTTCCAAGTGACCGAGAGCTAATTCCGTGTCCTGGTTCAGAGTTTCTGCTTCCTCGTGTCCGCGGAGTCGCTGAGAGGCGGATGAGTCGCGCTCGGGGCGGACTGTGCTCGCGGCGGAGGGGTGAGGCCGCGAGTTGATCGTCAAAAATGGCGGCGTCCAGCGGACTCCGGCGGGGTCGGCCTTCGAAGGGGATGGCCGCGGGTCCAGATCGGTCGGCGGCGGCCTGGGTCAGGTCGGTCTGCTGTGAAGTCGGCGGCTAGGTCGACGACTGACGGATCGCGGTGTGGCAGCGATGGGAGGCGTCAAGGTCGACGACTGAAGGGTCACGGGCTCGACGACTGACGGGTCGCGGGCTCGACGTCGATCGGCGGCGAAGGTGAGTCGCTCGGCTACACCGGTGGCAAGGTCGGGATGAGGGTCTCCGTGTCGAGGCGAAGATGGCGGCTAGGGCTTGGCACGAACGCCGAGGGGGAGGGATTTATAGGTTTTGTACAGTACATCCGGCGGCTAGGGCTTCCTCTGCGGGTTTCAGGTTGGTTTGGTTCGGGTTTGGTTTGGTTTACAATCCAAATAGCTTTTGGTCCTCGATACGTTGCTCCGGTGTCCAATAAATTCACCGAAAAATGCCACGCGTCCAGTTCTCCATTATACACAATAAATTTTTACTTCCAGAATATTTTAACCCTATTAAGCCACACTTAAAATTATTTAACCCACAAAACCTTAGTGACAGACATCCAGAAAAATACCTAAAATATACGGAAAATTATATTAATTTTACTTCGGAAATTTAGGGTGTTTACAAAAACCATGTCACGCCCCAGTCCCAAAATACCGTGGGACTAGACACGTGGCAATGGCCAGCAGTACGCACCGATGGACCAACTCAATATAATGGATCCATCAGGGCATATTTAAGCTGTAAAACAAGTCTACGACAATCATGGCACAACTAATCTCATCCACACAAGATATAAAATATGATCCACAGAATAAATAAGGAATGTAAATCATCAGCAAGTCTCACAAAGTACTTCGGGGAACAACCCGATAAATATCTAGTACAATGGTTCAACAGACCAGAAAGTAAATGACTGAAATAAATAATAAAAACTGAGCATGAACATAGATGCTCAAGAGAAATCTTCAGCTAAGACCTCATCCTCGAATGGTGGTACAGCTCCTGGATCAACTCCTGCTCCGGTCCCGTAAACCTCGGGATAAACCTCGTCTGCAAAATCTGGGGACAAAATCCGGATCCAGGTCCTCAGGGGACATAGCAAGGTACAAGAAAGCTCATGCCAATAAATAAATAAGCAGTGCAGCAAATAAATAACTAAATGAAACAATGGGGTAAATATGTAACCATCTAAATGAAATGCAAGTGAGAGCAGCACGAATACTCAAGCTGAGACCACTACAAGCTCTGTGTCTGGGAGCCGGTAGCAGCAATAACTATGTGTTTACTATGTGTTTACTATGTTTTATATATATATAATCAGCCTGTAGCCTGTGTGTCTCTCCCCACCCAATGTAACCACGCATATCATGTCCATAACGTCTCATGTCCATGTCAAGCGCGATCATAGCTAAATGCAACAAGTCATAATGTATATAGAATATAAAATCTATGTCAAGTCCTGTATCCTATACAGAATCACCACGAATATCTCGGGAAAATCCTGTCTCATGAATAGTGTCAAGTGTCCTGGGTCATAGGGTACTTGATGAGACAAGTACGAGAATATAAAGTGTCACGAATGTCCATCTCTAGATGACCGTACCCAACACTGCTTACAGTGTTGGCACCCGACTGATAATCGGACGCTAAGTACATCACACGGCCCTAGGTTGAGCATGCACATCACTATATATAAAGCAAGAAAAATAAATAACTAAGCTGCAGAGTTTGGCAATGTACACTTGCCTGATGTTTGAATATCAACTGTCGTCCTGGTATCGGTGGATCCGGTAGGTACTACTCCGAAAGCTGTAATAAATATCACCAACAGTCTCAGAAGATGTCAAATAGCTGGAAATGCCTGTCCTTACGTCCAATTTGGACACAGGGGCAAAAAGGTCAATTTCGGGCCAAAGCGGGTTCCAAAGGTGGGCCCACTTTGCACCGAAGAGCGTACCGAGGGTAACAGTCTCTAAATGGGACAAACTATGGGTCAAACAACTCTAAATGTCAATACGAACCCAACGGTATATCCAAATATGGATTTCGATGGGCCGAACAGAATTTGGTCCAAAAAGTCAACTGTGGGGCCCGCCAATTGGCGATCTGGTCAACCGTCTCAGAAATGCGTGAAAATTGGGTCACAGGACCAGCGCGTTACCACGAGTCCAGTGGCGCAAGTTTTGTCACAATCTGACAAGCGTGCACAAAATACTCGCGAGTTCCACAAAAGTGACGACACGAAATGTGTTCGCGGATACGGCCTGATTCCGGCGCGCACACGCGTCCGAATCAGTCCCCACGAATTTTCACGTGTCCGATTATGCTGTGTGCACCATTCGGTACACTTGGCACACGGTGGGGCGGTCCCGTTTGGTGGGGCGCGCTCCGATCTCCAACTTTTGGAAAACCGAAAAAAATGGGTGCGCACAGTTTTGTGACGAATATAATTCTGTCCACAGCGACTAATATTACAAAGTTATTATACAGAAAATAAACTAGGTCATGTAATCTACAGGTATCAAAAAGAATCATCGAATTCGGATCTCTGTGGTGGGAGATACGAACTCGACAATATGGGCGGTCATCGCAAGTTTCTGCGATTTCAGAATTCTGTCTGCTCGCGCTGACTTGGGCGCTGTTTTTCACCTAGGGGCACACGTTTTCCGAGGTTGACTATAAAACAAATACTGGAGAGGGTTGAGGGAAGATCATACCTATGAAAACGGAACAGCGTTTGGATGAGCGAGTCAACAGAAAAACAAGCCGGAGCGAAGGTGCCTCGAGTGGGAAACTGCAGTTCGCGATGTCGGCGTCGACGGGGTGGTTGGATGGCTTGGCGGGGCTTCTCTGGATGTGGTGACGGCTCTAGATGGGAAGAGAAGGTCTGAAAATTAGGTTAGGGTTTTTGGGATGCTATTATATATATATATATTATATTAAGAGAGAGGGGGAAGTTGGAGGCGGGTTTGGACGGGTCGCGGGTTATCCGTGTGAAGCAAAGGCTGAAGAGAAGTTGCTGAATAGCTAAGTTACTTAGGAGCGGTCATACTATGCAGCAAGTGCTGAAGGGATAATAGAACGCTAAGTTTGCTGCAAGAAATTTGCAAGGCTAAAGGAATAGTTGCTTATTATTATTAATATTATTATTATATTATTATACTTAGTTACTTTAATTAATAATTCTTTTCCTTTCTTCTCTTTATATATATATACATATATATATATATATATATATATATATATATATATATATATATATATATATATATATATACTCATAAGAAAATTTATAGAATAGGGTATTGCACATCGTTAGGCTAGCAACTGCTCAAGGGGTCTCCTACATGGAATAAATTCCGAAAAATTCCTGATGGTCCCACAAGTCCTCTAAGTGCCCGAACACCTAACATAAAAATTATTAAAAATCTATTTCTCCTATTTGGACCTAATTACTATAATTTAATTAATAATTAATAAATAAAAATGTATATACGATTTTCTAGGAAGGGGGTTTTATATGAGACTACCCCATTATCATGTAGCATCATTAGGTTCACTGGCCGTGACACAGTTGTTACACGAGTTGTGAGTCTCATGTAGATCACGGACTTGCGTGCAGGGTTTGGCCTCATGTACGTATGGGCCGTGCGTTAGGAGTAACTGCTGTTAGAAACTTTACATGCTAGTAGACTTAGCAGTTATTAGAGGTCTATGGACATAGCTTATTATAGTACGGTGGTCCTATTCTTGTCCTTGTTTGGTTGCAGGATTGGGCTAGGGTACTAAGAATAGGCTATGGACCAAAATTGTGTCATGGATGTGACATGCTTAGAGCATGGGGTGGGGAGAACAACAAGTACCACATTTGAGCTCCTTTGTACTTTTTTTCTGTGCGCCCAGATTCTCCGCTAGAGATACGGGTGGTGATGACCACTATATATTATATTATTATCAGGCGGGCCTCCGGCGTTCGAAAGACGACGTGCCTTTGTAGGCCCCTGGATCCCCAAAAGGGAACTATGCCAAATCCCAGTTTTCAGCCAGATAGCTCACTTGTGGGGAAAGTTGTTCTTAACTGCATTCACATAGATGGTTAGGCGACCCATTGGATATTTATTTTACTACTTTATTGGCATGTATTTTATGTATCTTGTTACGTCCCTCTGAGGACCTGGCCCCTTCCAGGTGTATCTGTTATTGAGTATTCGCAGGAGCGCAGATTCGAATGGTTACTTATGCTTCGAGGAGGTCTTCTCTTCGAGCCGTGATTGTTAGCTGGTATTCTTATATCGTGTTTGTTGTGGTGTACTTATATTGTATTTACTTTTACATTCGAGTTGGCAGTAGATTTGTTTTCATCCAACTATTATCTTCAGATACTTTGTGTCTAGATCTAGTTCATAGATACTGGTTATTTATTTATATTCGATTTTCTGTGGATGAGATTTAGATTATACCCTGTGACTTATGATAGATTTATACCACTTGTGGATTTGATATTCATATTACAGCGTACGTATGGGTTTGGTTTCCATATATTGGAGTTGCCATATCCATGCGGCTGGCATGCTTACGTGTCCTAGTCCTACGTATTTTTGGGACTGGGGCGTGACATGTTTTTGTGGTGGCCCATGCAGGTCGAGAACATATTGTCTCGGTTATGTTATTGTACCGAACAAGCCTGCACCTAGGAATAGAGTATAGGATCTCATCCACAATTGACTATGATTCGCTCTCCTTCCAGTCCATTCTATCTGAATAATTGTATCCTGCTTGATTCATGTACTTCCCTAATAGTTCTTTGAGTATAGCCTTCTGCTAGAATATAGAAACCCCTGTTATTAGGATGATAATTATGGCAGCACACCTATTAAGAATACAACGAGAATATAGACACACCATTAAGTTTAGAATATCTAGTGAACCCTAGAATTTCTTATCTATAGATTGGTTTACCATTACCTCTTGATGTATTATGAAGACTTGAGAGTAGTATAGACGCTACTAGAGTTAGTTAGAAGTTTTACCATAATGTTTGACCCTAGTATTGAGGAACCAATGGAGAACCAAAATTGAATATTAGGACTGAACCTAACCTACACAGTTAGATGAGTATTGGAGAACTACAAACTTAGATCATTGCCTTATCATTAGTAGACAGCACCCTAGGAAGCCTAGAGGAATGTACTTAACCATTTATTTTCCTAATCATACCTCAAACATAGCAACTAGCATACCCCTTTCCCTTAGAAAACCATGATGCTACCTAGAGCCCCTATTTTAATTTCATATATTGTTCCTCTGCGGCCTTAACGTTCGCTAATGCGCGACGACTAAATTATGTTCTTCTTTCTTCATATTTCAACTCATGCCATCTGACACTTCTGATAGTAGGCCAAGTAATTTTATTCTTTGTTAAGGACTCATAGTTTGCTAGGATTATAGTTGTAGTCTTGAATTTGAAAATTTTGTGCTTGGTAGTTAGAGTTTGATAAGTTTGAGTTGTTCTTGCAAACTGTGACCCGATGATTATCCCCTAGTTGTAGACCACGTAATTTGTACCCATACCTCGATACAAGTTAGATCCCTTTCCCCTTAACGGCTAGTAACTCTTCTATTCTTACTATTGACACTTGTTCTATAAGCACTAAGACTAAGGCTTAAGACGACCATGACCTGTGTAATATAGGAGGATACCCTAATAGGTACTAAGACCCTTTCTCGTAGACCTTAATAGGAGCTTCTACTGTATCTTTAAGACAATTACAATAGTAGTTAAATTGTTATAAGTTAGGTAGTATACCTCACAACCTAGAATCACATAGCCTTTTGTCCCATTATTGAAGTGTAATTGGATGACATTAATTGTTTACTAGCATAAGACGATAATGTTTATTCAGACAATAGAATTTAGAGGTCCTTGCCCCTATTTGGTCGACTAGCGACTTAGACAAGGAGGTTGTATGATAACTGTAGCGATTGTAGAGTCTTTTATTATTATTGCTTATTTTGTTTTGTTTTTATAAATTTGAAATAATTTGTACCTCCTTTCATCATCATCTAGCGTACTTATATTTGTTGTACTACCTTGACTTATGCTGCTATTATAGCCTAGTTTTGCAAGTTTACTCTTCTATCGAGCTTGATCATGAAATATGTATTAGTGGGTTAACACACTAATACATTTCAGAATCAGTGTACTACGGTCTGATCAACCATAGTGCGCTTGGTTTGTAACTACCGTACGTGGATTGTGATATATAGTGATTAGTAGACGAATGTACTTGTCCTTTAGATATGTCTGAGTATATCGTATCCGTTACATAACTATACCGATGCGAGTATGTGAATAGGAATTACCAAAATATGATTTCAATCCACAACTGCCTTGACAATTCCTATTTGAATTCTTTAAACGCCTTGATCCCGATACTTCTATTCTATTACCTATCCCTTGAACTCTTTATTATTGATCTTCGTCTTCTCTTATTTCGGAAAGACGAAACATCTTGCTTGGTATAAGTTTGATATATAGATAGTACTAGATATACCCCACATGCCAATCACATTATTTGGTGACTGTCTTTTATAATTGATTAAGGGCATATCATATATGATATAATTGGTGTTAAAGTTCGAGGATTGAATGACATGAGTAAACAAATTAAGAAATATTTTTCTTAAGTGCATAGCCTTATATGATAGATGGGTAATTCTAAGATGGGTAGAAGTCACATTGTTAATTTGAGGTTAAATTATTTTAGATTGTGATCACGTAGGATTAGATTGAGAGATTAAGTCATTTAAAATGTGAAATTTTTTTAAGAAGGAGTTAGATGATGAGTATTTAATAAATTTAGAAATCTTGATATATCGGACCAAATATTTATACCTCAAGTACATGATTTAAAATTTTGAATATTGAAGGTAAAATCATCAATTTGAATTTTGAGGATAAATGTAGAATTTCAGACTTGAACATTGGTGGATTGAATTTAAATTTTTTACAATTTGATGATTTGAATTAAGAGTTAAAAATTTGATTGTTGGATTATGTATTTGAAATATTGAGGATGTGAATTGAATTTAAAAATTTAAAGAATACCAAAATTTATAAGTGAAAATAGAAATAATATTGGACTATAATTATTTTCTAGAGGAGATTATGATAGTTGGAGATCGTGATATAAAATTTATATGCGTATTTAATTCTTGAAGATGTTATATGGATTTAAATTAAATTTGGATATTGATAATTTAAAAAAGTGAGAAGAGATTACAATAGGTTGAATTTTGATTGGAACAGTGATTATCTTAACCTTGAAGTGATTGCGATAGATTAGAATATATTTTAATTTTTGAAAGAAATTACGATTGACTTGCCTTATGTACGAATGTGAATGATTTATCAAACCATGCCTTATTTTTAATTTCGAGGACAAAATTCTTTTAAGTTGGGTAGATTGTAAACCCCCTCACCCAAAATAGATATTTTGTGTGTATTTTATATTATTATATTTATTATAGATGTTGAATTTCTTTAGAGTATTCTCTTAGTTAATTAGAAAATAAATTTCTTGATATATTTACTTATATAAATATTTATTTAGAATTATTTTAGGTTATTTTAAATTTTGGAGATTTTCTAGAATTTGTGTAATTAAAACTTAGGAAACATAAATTTTTAGGACTTCCATGATTTACTATGAGACCATACTTGAATGTTGTTACTACCAAACATTTATTTTAGAGTTAAAATATTTAAATATATTTTTCTGTAATTTATTTAGAATTTTAAGTAATTATTGGATTTTTGGAATTATTTAGGATTTATTTGGATATATATAGTCTTAATATTAGATAAATGCTAATTTAGTGTTAATAGATATTAATAAGATTATATATAAATTATTTGTATTATCTTTAATTCTATTTAAGATTATAAATTATTGAGATGAACTCAAACTCTATTTTAAATTAATTCAAATCCTGAGCCTAAAAACAACTTCATGCATATCCTATCCTTATTTAAACTGATCCTAATCATATCCAAATTAGCCAATCCTAGTCTTATTCAATTAAACAATCTTCACCATTATAAATACCTATTAGACTTATGGAATAAACTCATCTTTCATATTTTTTATCCCCCAAACTCCTCTTTTTTTCGTCAAAAAATAGTCAAAATTTGTCATAAATTTAGCCTCATTTTCTAGTAGTTATGACGAATTAAAAAGACAATATCTCCTAGCTCCGGACTCCAAACGTGCTCCAGTTTTTTTTGTTAGAATTATATCAAGGTTAGTTTTCTGAATATATAAATTATTTCAGTAATTTCAAAACCTATTTTTCCAGAATATTCTGAAAGTGCCAGTTGTCCGAAATCAGACGCGTTTTCGTATTTTCGAGATTTTGGGAGATTTCGAACTCGGAATTACAAACCGTTTGAAGTTTCGGAAAGCTGACATTATAAAATTCCAGAAAAGTATTTTTCCAGAATTTAAAATATAATTTTATTCTACTATAAAATTCGTGCAACGTAGACGTAAATAGGAAACTACCGAAAACTGTCATCTGTGCGCCCTTGTGGCCATAACTCTTTACCGACTTATGATTTTATAAAACTGTCAATTCCAGCGTTCATGTTGCATTAAAATATATAGAATTCCACACACAAATCTAGAATTTGAATTGGTTGACCTTTTGGTCAACGGATTGCCTCGATTTGCGTACCATGGATTACAAATCCGTAAAGTTAACTTTCTTTGGACCAAAATTAGGGTTTAACAATAAAATCAGATTATAATAAGATTAAAATACTATTTTAGATTATTTATTCAGAATTAAAAATTAATTAAAATGGAGGAACCTATTCACCCACTTTTGTAACCTAACTTGTTTAATTTATGTGACGGGTAGATCGGACGACGCCTTGAGTTGTGACTTCTTCTTTTTTCAGAGCAGGCAAGTATACCTTGCCATTGTACTATTATTTATATTCTATATGTTGTATGCATCTTTATTTTCTGTCTTTAGTTCATATATTTTAACCGTTATATAAAATGCACGCGACGGTGTCGTCGCGGTATATTTTTATTTATGTATTGCATTGACCTTGTTTATGAGACTACCCCATTATCATGTAGCATCATTAGGTTCACTGGTCGTGACACAGTTGTTACATGAGTTGTGAGTCTCATGTAGATCACGGACTTGCGTGCAGGGTTTGGCCTCATGTACGTATGGGCCGTGCGTTAGGAATAACTGCTGTTAGAAATTTGCATGCTAGTAGACTTAGCAGTTATTAGAGGTCTATGGACATAGCTTATTGTAGTACGGTGGTCCCATCCTTGTCCTTGTTTGGTTGCAAGATTGGGCTAGGGTACTAAGAATAGGCTATGGACCAAAATTGTGTCATGGATGTGACATGCTTAGAGCATGGGATGGGGAGAACAACAAGTACCGCATTTGAGCTCCTTTGCACTTTTTTCCTGTGCGCCCAGATTCTCCGCTGGAGATACGGGTGGTGATGACCACTATATATTATATTATTATCAGGCGGGCCTCCGGCGTTCGAAAGATGATATGCCTTTGTAGGCCCCTGGATCCCCAAAAGGGAACCATGCCAAATCCCAGTTTTCAGCCAGATAGCTCACTTGTGGGGAAAGTTGTTCTTAACTGCATTCACATAGATGGTTAGGCGACCCATTGGATATTTATTTCACTACTTTATTGGCATATGTTTTATGTATCTTGTTACGTCCCTCTGGGGACCTGGCCCCTTCCAGGTGTATCTGTTATTGAGTATTCGCAAGTGCGCAGATTCGGATGGTTACTTATGCTTCGAGGAGGTCTTCTCTTCGAGCCGTGATTGTTAGCTTGTATTCTTATATCGTGTTTGTTGTGGTGTACTTATATTGTATTTATTTTTACATTCGTGTTGGCAGTGGATTTGTTTCCATCCAACTATTATCTTCAGATACTTTGTGTCTAGATCTAGTTCATAGATACTGGTTATTTATTTATATTCAATTTTCTGTGAATGAGATTTAGATTATACCCTGTGACTTATGATA
Source organism: Iris macrosiphon (assembly GCA_036927795.1). Taxonomy (NCBI): domain Eukaryota; kingdom Viridiplantae; phylum Streptophyta; class Magnoliopsida; order Asparagales; family Iridaceae; genus Iris; species Iris macrosiphon. Next base: position 32,299,244 of record JAYESA010000020.1, on the reverse strand, counting down.
GATTTATATCACTTGTGGATTTGATATTCATATTACAGCGTACGTATGGGTTTGGTTTCTATATATTGGAGTTGCCATATCCATGCGGCTGGCATGCTTACGTGTCCTAGTCCTACGTATTTTTGGGACTGGGGCATGACAGTTTCAGTGTGTATCAGTTAGGTAGTTTCAGCACAGTATCAACTCTGAGGTATTTCAGTCAGTGAGATTAGTTAAGGTATTGGTTAATAGTCTAGTGGTTAGTAGTTAAGTTGGTTAGTAGCTTAGTATTAAGGTTAGTTATACTTGTTAGTATTAATGTTAGCAATTACTAGTTAGCTAAGTAACTATATATATATATATATATATATATATATATATATATATATATATATATATATATATATATATATATATGTGTGTGTGTGTGTGTGTGTGTGTGTGTGTGTGTGTGTGTAAGTTATTGTTAAGTACTATATGTAGATATATAGTATTATGGGGTAAGTTAGTAGATGAGTATCATATGTTAGTAGTTATATATATATATATATATATATATATATATATATATATATATATATATATATATATATATATATATATATATATATATATATATATATATATATATATATATATATATATATATATATAATTGTATCTCTAGCTATGTATATGTATATATATAGGTATGTATATGTATGTATATATGTTATTGTGTTTTAGTTAGTAGTTAGTATTATAATATGTAGTATTTTATTAGTTAATTTATTAGTTTATAATTAGAGTTTGGGTAGTTAATATATACTAGATGACAATTACCTTGGGATACCAAGGTAAATGTCAAGGTATTGAGGGATGCTCAAGGTATTTGAGTTTGGGTATTGATGTGTGATACCGCATTGGTTCAAAGCCAAGGTATCCACTTAGCATTAGATTAGTTAGGAATATTATATATTATTGATTGTATATGCATATTGTGTTATTATCCTATCTATTTGCGTATCTTGCGATACAGTATCCTAATAATTTTCTAGTATCCTAGACATAGTTAGTATGGCCTAGATGCATAGTGTGTAGACCTAATATCCTAGAATTAGACTCATACCACCTAGAAATAGCTAGTTTGACCAATTTTGACTTGTTTGACCTAGAGTTGACCTAGTTGGACTGTTTTGACTTAAAAATGGCTTCATGACGTAGAAGTTGACTAGTTTAATTTATTCTCATTCCCAAAACCTTGTATGAATGCAATATTCCATATATAGGTCTGTGACACCAGTTCGGACACTATTTTGTATTATTTGCTCTGGACCACAGGCGAGTACATTCTATGATAGTTTCTATTATTTGATTACTACTATAATTCAAATGTTTGAAAATATTACTTATGATTCTTGACACGATGGTACACGGATTGGTATTGTTATTAGATCATCAGTTATGAGATATTATCTTAATTATTGAGGTAATTTTGGATACTGTCCTTGTTGGTATTGGATAACATTGAATATTGTAGATTTAAATATTGGATAAATTGGCTAGTAACATGTCATGATTCGATCCATCGTAATAGTCAGGGCGGGGGAAATACCAATTAAATATGTAATCAATAACTATCGGCTAGTAGTGTAATCATTGGCTACTAACTAATCATGCAATTCACGTATGGTTGAGTTAGCTCCTTAGTGTAATCATTGAATCTCTTAGGCCGATCACATATTTAGTTAGTATCTCAAAACACATAGTTATTATAGATTCAATTATTCAGTTTATTGATTACCTTGTTCTATTCTGACATTGCAGTTCATCTCCTTCATTATTGTACGCATTGATTATATTTTCTGTTGCTAGTATTGCTTATCCTTTCATTGTTCTTGATTATCAGTTATATTTCTTATCGTAGATAGCATCCTAATTGGAACTGCTATTGGGTTGTACTTCGCTCAATTCCTGACTAAAAAATATTTTTTAGAGGATCTGGGAGATTGGTGTTCGACATACTACGGACCTCAGCCTATTGATGGTGCATACGTGGACCCACTAGTTCAGGAGTGATTGCTGGAAGGTTTATCCGGATCACTAGTTAGCATAGTTAGTTCTCTTTAGCAATTTGGTACCAGATTTATTTCCAGCATATATTTGAGACTTGGATATTATTTTTATTTATTGTTGTTATATTTTAACTGCATATTTATGTTAGACTTCTTTAGACTTCTTTGATATCTTCTCGTGCCATAGATTATGATTGAGTATTGTGTTGAATTAAGTTGATTACACTCTTCTTGGAGTTGAGATATTATTGGTAGTTTATTTATTATTGTGAGATATTTAGATAGTATAGTCGACCTAGACAGCGTTCTACCATCGATGTTGTGGCGTAGGCTGGACGTTATTTTCGACTTGCATCCCTACACCGGGTGCGGGTTATGACGGCCACCATTGTCGGCCAATAGTAATCCATTCTCCGAAGACGATCCTGTAGCTTTGGTCTGGGCTGATGAAAACTGCATACCCCGTCGTGAGCCTCACAGAGAGCCTGCTTCGCTTCTGCATTCGATATGCATCATAGCAGAAGACCGTAGTAGGAACGACGATACAATATTTTGGTAGCCGTATCTTAATAGAACCGGAGGGAACGTCTTCTGTTGGAAGTGGCTTCCTTTGGGTTCTCGAGAAGAATTCCATAGACTGCATAGTCGATGAATGTGAGTCTCCAGTCTTATGCGTCGGTGCCTATCTCTACTTAGTAGCTCAGACACATATATAGGTTATTCTTTAGACAGACCAGCTCTTAACCGACCACCGTGATCAGTTCATGAGTATGACTGGAACAGCTAAAGAGGCTGTGAGGCCAGCCAGGGCATCAGCCTCAATATTTTGCAATTTTTCTTGAAGGAACTTGAAGGCCACCAAGTTCTCCAAGGTTTTTCGGTGGGCGCATTTCAAGGATTGCTTTAGTCTTGTCAGAATTTACGTGGATACCCTTCGAAGTTATGACAAAATCTAGGAACTTGCCGATGGAGACTCCTAGGAAGGATTTGGTAGAATTCATCTTGAGCTGGTGTGCACGCATAAGGTCGAACACAGTCTTCAAGTCCCGGAGGTGATCATCTTTGGTGTGACTCTTGACAATTATGTCATCAACGTAACACTCCACCGTCTTGTGTAGATATTCACAGAAGATGGTTCTCGTAGCTCGCTGATATATAGCACCAACATTCTTCAGACCGAAAGGCATAACTGTGTAGTAATATACTCCTATCGGCGTTCGGAACGATGTGTGTTTCTCGTCGTCAGAAAATATCTTGATTTGATTGTATCATGAGAACCCGTCCATGAAGGACATGCACTCGAAGCCATAAGTGTTATGGATAATTATGTCTATGATCGGAAGGGCAAACTCATTCTTAGGGCATGTCGCATTTAGATCACGAAAGTCAATGCAGATTCGGATCTTTCTGTTCTTTTTGATAATGGGCACGATGTTGTCTACCCAATCTGGGTGTTGTTCTTCGCGGATAAAGCTACTAGCTATCAGGTTGTTGACTTTAGCTTCGATGGCATTCATGATGTTCAGCCGGAACTGCCGTTCATGACTGCTTAGCTTTCGGCAGAATATTGAGTTTGTGGACGGCAATTTGGAGGTCCAGTCCTGGCATGTCTTCGTAACTCTAGGCAAAGACATCGACGTATTCCATAACGAGCTATAGCAGGGATTTCTGATCCTCATTGGACAAACTCTTGTTGATGAAGATAGGTTTAGGGGAGGATTCGTCGTTCAGATTAATTTGTACGATTTTGTCCTTAGTAGAAGGTTCTCGTTATTCGAACCGTATCTTCCATTGTCCTTCTAGTCGTTGGGCCCACGGTTCTACTTCAAAGAGTCCAGGTGTATCCTCGTCGCCTTCCTCAGGGTCGGCTGAGACCATGTTGGCAGACAATGTTTGTTTGAGCATCTCTCTGATACTGTTGTCAGCGTCCCAAAAGAAAGATTCTGAAGAGTGAGAGTATAACTCATCTTCTTCATCCGAGCCTTCGGGGGTTATGAGAGGCATGGCGTACCCTAAGCCATGCTTGGTCTTATGGTAGTAATCTTCGAGTTTGCCTGCAAGAGCCTGCAGACGCAGAGGCAACCATCATCCTTTGTCGTAGTTCTAGCCCCTTGCGGCTTTTCGATCGTATCCCATCTTCTAGATGAGGTTCTTGGCTCGAGAGTTGTACCGATGAAGTGGCATCTTGCTGGTGTCTGGCTCTGGCTTCAGTTCCTCTGGGTCAAAGGATTGGGGACTTTTCACTCTGCCGAAGATGATGAGTTTGTCTCCCTTCTTCCTTGATGGAACTTTAAAGTAGGAGTTTTGACTGGGGTTGGTTTGCTGCATATGTGGTAGTCATCTGTATATGCAGGTTCAGGCCCAGACCGTACTCAAGGGAATATAGCGTGTTGAGATGAGCAACATCCGAGTAGTTCAAAGATAGCCCTTTATTGATAAAATAAGGTATCTTATCTTCCGGAATTACATTATCGAGAGAAGGAACGTTAGCATGAGCGGCTACGTACTCATTCAGTTCTTCCTTCCCGAGGTCTACCCCTAATGCAGGCGACGACTTTGGAGGTCTACTGCTCAGCTTTACCACTAGAGGTTCGAAAGTCGTAGTAGGTGCCAAATCTTTCTTCAGTGATCGACTCGGTCTACGAAGGCGAAAGACTATAGGCTCAGGTACTTTTTTGGAAAGTTTTACCATGAGGGGAGAAGCTGTGTCGGGAGCACGTGCTTTAAGATGGACTCTCAATGGCTCATCCGATGTTGTCACAGTCTCTGCCTCATCGTCGGCATCATTGCCACTTTTATCTTGGTGGACTTGCTTGTAGAGGATCGAGTCAGAGTAGTAGGCCTCAACCCTTTTAAATGGATTAACGTCGACAAATTTTATCTTGACGACGCCATGATCGTCCACGTACTTCAAGCACTGGTGCAAGGTTAATTATACAATTATATACTGATGTATCCATGGATATCCCAAAAGACGTTGTAGGATACGTCTAGGTCTATGATGTAGCAAGTGACCTCTATTTTTAAGTTGTCGATCTGATATTTCAAGCGAACCTTGCCCAGAGGGTAGCTCCTCCCAGCGTTGAAGCTAATGATGGCAGTATTGGTTGCTGCCAGACGATGCATCGGGATGCCCAGTCCGAAGCAAACTTCGCAGAATGATGCTGATTGTCGAGCAGAGGTCGATGTGCATCTGGTCCACCTTGATGGCGCTGATGTATCATGTGTAATATAGAGGATGATTGTGTCGATTGTTCTCCAATAACATATCTTGTTGTGAGAACATGATATTGGGTATCGCCTCCATCACGTTATTGTAGTAGGGGCATGTGACAGGATCCTCAGTTGGCGACTTTACCTGTGTCAGGTAGGTGTCGGCATTCTGCAATGCCTCACTCAGAGCAACCCAAGTGTCTTTGGAGAGTCGGAGAGGATCAAATAGTAACAACTTCGCTGGGGTATTGGCCAGTTGTGCCAAGATATCAAAATTTTAGGGCTTCTCCAGCCCCTGAGTGGTACCTTTGTGCAGTGGTTTATCGAAGCGAGTTTTTTCTGCTTGGACTTGTCCGCTGCTGGAGATTGGGATGGACCCAGATCGGATGTGGCAATTAGGAGCGCACCATCATCGGGGATGTCGTACTCTTGTTGGTATACCAGGCCTAACCTTGTTGTTCTTGCTATAACTTTTTCAGAGAGGATAGAAACCGTGTAGCAAGATTTGGACTTCTTACCCTTGGACTTGGTGGCAAAAGGTATTGTCTGCTACATCAAGTCTGGAGCAAGGTCGGGATGGACTCATACGACCTCCCCACATGATGTGGTGAGAGGTATCAGCCCAGCTATTTGGTCGTGAGCTGACGAAAGATTAACAATCTCCATTGTTGCTCGGGGGATCGAGATTACTCTTTCTTGGGCTTCTGTCATCGGAAAGTTGCCGAACTGGAGAGATACCATGTGTTGCGGCAACTATTTTGTCATCGAAGTCCAAGGTGAGAGCCTTTGTGTAGAGAAGACGATGGATGTACCTCTTAAGTGTGTAGTAGTCCCGCGTCGTATGATAGACATAACGATGATAATAGTAGTACTTCAGATTATTAACCTCGGCTGCCTCAACATGGACCTTGACTTCGGGGAGCCGAAGCTTATTTTCCTTCATTAGTATGTCAAAGATTTCCATGACATCATCATCTTCAAAGGAATAGGTTTCCTTCAATTTTGGAGCCTCTGCGGGGTTTTTCTCGGGCTTCTTGGCTATATTGGCGACCAGAGACTGCTTTCCTTTGCCATCCCGGGCGTTATTGTCGCTGTTGTTGTTGTTGTTGTTATTATTGTTGTTGTTTTTGTTGTTGTTGTTGTTGTTGTTGTTTTTGTTGTTGTTGTTGTTGTTGTAAGGGTGCTTTACCCTATCATCAGTGACAGGGACCTGTATTCCCAAGTGGCAGGCATATATTACCTTCTTCGCAGCACCGACAATATTTATGATGAACGTCATCCAGTCTTTAAACTGAGAGTCGCCCATCCAGAGCCTGACGATGGGAAGGAGATTCCTCCGGTAGGTGTCCATCAGCATGGACTCAGGGTTACTCGGGGGGGGGGGGGTAACTTTAGCGCCGCTTGCCTTTAGCGTTCGATGTATTTCCGTACATGCTCTTTCTCCCCTTGTGTGATTTCCATTAACAAGGACATCATCATGTCATTTCTCCCGTCGTAAAATCGAGCAAAGAAAAGGCCTTTGAGGTCGTCGAATGATGAAATATAGTTGTCATAGAGGCTACAGAACCAATCAAAGGCTATTCCAGACAATGCTCCGACAAAGAGCTTGGTTAAAAGGGCATCGTTGTGAAGTCGATGCCCCATTGCCGTCTCGAAGTAACTCATGAATTGACGGGGAGATGTCTTTCCATCAAACGGAGTCAAGTTGAAGGGCTTGTACTTGGGAGGATATGGTTTGTCTCTCCACTCGAGGGGATAGTGTTGTCGGATCCCAAGCTCATGCAGTGAGTCCCGATTGCTTATAGAGTCTAGATGGGCCCAGAGTTCCCGTACCTCCCAGATTGCTTCCCGAGCTTCATCGACTGTGAAAGGACCAGACGACCCTGGTAGGGGATGGTTACCGCCAGCGGGTGGAGCAGTTTTATTTGAATCCCCATTTGTCCCGGGGTCCAAGTTTGCTTGACCAGAGGTTCTTACAGGTTGTGGGGCCATATTTGCCTTAATTTCCTGCATGGTCTAGGTCAAGGCTTACATCGATGCACCCATAGTCTGCATTATGGCATCGAGTGTTTCGAGGCACTATGGATTGTTGGGGCACTCGTGATCGTCCCCTGCCATGTATATTGTTCTCACATGGGAAGAAATGGATGGGACGGTGGACGTTGCTATTTCTGTCTCAGACTCTTGTAGTGAATGGTCCTCAGGAAAAGTTGGCCGTATTGCATTCTCCTCTAACTCGGAGGGAATACTACCCCAGCATAGGAAGCTGCGTCCACTTAACGAGGGTGGCTACTCCCCGGGGTCTCGGTATTTGTTCCTTGGGAGTCACCGTCTTTACAAATTTTTGGATTGTCATAGATCATATATTATGCGCAGAATTTTTTATGTCTATGCGACGTGCTAGTTGCGTTTCTCTCCTTTATGCGGCTTGCTACCGGCTGGGGGCCTGCGGTATCGATGACAGAATTTGGATTAATTATTATTCTGTCTTCGGTCTTCCCGCATGGTTATAGAACGCCTGCTCCTGCTCCTCCCTTGTTATCCGTCGGTATGGATTCTTTTCCATATACTAAAGTTTGCACTGTGGAGGGATAATCCAGAAAGTATTGAGTTCTATTGCGGGCTCGACTTGTGTCAGTAGCAACGACAGCACAGATGGGTGCCTCTAATAAAAAAGGTTCACATCAGAGAGACTTTATGGAAACCCTAAAAATGGGTTTCCATCATATGTACTCATGACCTTGAATACCAATAAAAAACCCTTGAATGTAATAGATTTCCATCATATGTACTCATGATCTTGAATATTAATTAATAAGTCTCTCATTTTTTAGAATTTCTTCTTTGTATTTGTCACATTATATCTGTGGGCTTTGGATATTGTACCAGAGGTAATATGGATATAGTACAACACCGTAGTCTTTCATGGACGTCCCACTGCGGGATTATTAGTGGACCAATAACTTCTTGCGCACTTGAGTGCAAGTAATAGACTCAAAACAGGCCTTGCCAGAGGTGATATAAATTTGACAAGTTTGGTGGACTTCACACTGTTGGCGCACTTAAAGTTAAGTACTGGTGCTAAGTTTAGACGACGATCGATATCAGAGATAATATGAACGTGATAATCAATAGTCAGGTAGGGAGGTTCGCTCATAGATAAGAAGGACATGGCAAACCCTACTGAAGAGGATGTGAGGACAATAGCTCAGGGGTAACATGGATGTGAGACAATCGATAGCCATACCGAGAGGTTATGTACGATCTCGGTATTTTTGTGGAAGGAAAAAAAATGAGCCAGAGGTAATATGGACGTGACTATTTTCTTTGGATGGGGAACACGGACAACACATAATTCAGAGGTAATATGGACGTGAACTGTTTGCTTCCATTGAGGATATCCCGCTGGGGGATATTTGGTGGACTTATTACTTCTTGTGCACGAGAGTGCAAGTAATAAGTTCAAAACGAAACCCTATCAAAGGTAATATAAATGTGATAGGTTTTGTGGACCCATTAATTCTTGCGCACTTGAGTGCAAGTAATAGGTTTTAGACAAGCCCTGGCAGAGGTAACATGGACGTGGCACGTTTTGATAACTTAATACCGCTGGCATACTTAGAGTTACGTACGAGTGATAAGTTGAGATGACAACCGATATCAGAGGTAATATGGATGTGATAATCGATAGCCAAATTCAGAAGGTTTGCTCAGAGGTAATATGATATGGCATACTCGGTCGGGGAGAAATGTTAGACAGTAGTTTAGAGGTAATATGGACGTGAACCAGTATCTGAGAAACTCACTGAGGAGTGGTTTGCTGAGCGTGATCTACCCGATAATATAGGTAGACTAGAGGGTTACTCCGCTGGGGAGATCGTTAGGCCGATAGCTCAGAGATAATATAGATATGGCTAGCATCTAACGAGACTGGTTTTTGAGTGGTCCATGCGGTAATGTGCAGGTGGACCTGAGGACTGCTCTGCTGGAGAGATTTTGAGGATACATTATCCGTTGCATATCCAGGACTCCTGAATACCAATAATGGCTTATTGAGGAAGGGTAATGTCATGCATAAGCACTCGTTGGGGATGGACAACAAAAAGTGGAAATCCTGTACATTTTTGTTGTCCTGATGGGGATAGAAAGAAGTACACTCCTAGCCTTAGACATGGTACTTTTCAGGAACTTGACGTTGATGGATATCATAAGTCGCCATTATGTTTTCTAGTCGGTAGGCGTCGTTGGAGAATACATATTCTACGACGAACGAGCCTTCCCATTTGGGTTGGAACTTGCCGGTCGTCTTGTTGGTCATAACCATCGGCCTTCTTACTGTCAGGACGAGGTCACCCACTTGGTAGGTCCTCTTCTTAACCCATTTGTTGAAGGATCCTGAGAGGCGTGCTTGGTATAACTCAATACGTTGTTGATCTAAGAGACATTTCTTGTCAAGTGCTTCTAGCTCTTATAGCCGTCGTCGATGATTGTCGTCGACGATTAGCCGGTTGGAGAGAGCCACTCTGAGCGAAGGAATTTGGACCTCGAGGGGGAGGATCGCTTCGCTCCCGTAGACCAAGGAGAATGTCGTGCTGCCAGTAGGTGTCTAGACCATTATTCGATAAGTCCGAAGACATTCACCTAGCTTCTTATTCCAATCACGCTTATTGGATGACACAAACTTTTTGAGTAGTTTTATGATGGTCATGTTGAATGCCTCTGCCAGACCATTTGTTGCTGGGCTGTAGGCCGTTGAGGCTATATTTTGAATTCAATTTTTGTCACAAAATCGGTAAAAAGTGTGACTTACGAACTGTGGACCATTTTTGTGGATGATCCTCCGTGGCAAGCCGAAGCGGTATATGACGTGATGCTTTACAAAGCTAATCACGTTTGATGTTATAAATTCAGCGAGTGGTACGGCTTTCGCTC